>CABEEJ010000312.1:101306-128466 GCA_901482245.1 Timema douglasi | reverse complement strand
CAGACTTCTGTGCTGGCGGCCGGGGTTCAATCCTCGGTCCCGGCACAGATTTATCTGATTACCAAACCCTTCCTTCACCTCTGACAAGACATCTTGTGAATGTGAGGAATGCCAGGCCTCCACCGTGGTTCGGATTCCACGTTAAACTGTAGGTCCTCCATTTCATCTCACAATCACTCTACCATTACACATTAGCGTAAGTGCGTACAACCCGACCGGGTAGTAAGACGCGGTGCTAATAATAATAATAATAATAATAATAATATTACTTTATTTAATGTTGGTAATGTCTTAGTGTGAAATTTTGTTCAATAAAACTTTAAAGTATTTATATAATGTTACATGAATATCATGTTATATAATAGTTCGCTATTATACGTGGTTTCATATAACTGCGCTAGATCTATGAACGTATTACCCGCGGATATGTGGGGGGTGGGGTGGGGGGCTTACTTTTTTTAAATTTAGCACCGCGTTTTACTACCAGCCCGTTCGGTTCGCCTAAGCACTAATTACGCTAAGGGATTAGGAATTGCGAAGGTTGAATTTAGAGGAAGTGATCCCGCATTTGCGTGGAGGGAGAGTGGAAAACCATTTAGGGAAAACCATCCCCAGTTCACCCGACCGAGATTCGAACCTCGATCTCCCAGTCTTCGGTAGTCGAGCTCAACGCGACTAGCGCGTTAGCTAACTACACCGCCGAGGCGGGTCATACTTTATTTCACAGCTTCTTTTTACAGTTATAATATTTTATTATGACTACTTATATTTTACCGACATTTAAAATGCTTCCTTCCTCATCCCTAGCCTACTATAGTAATCATCATATATGTGTATAACCTGAACAGGTAGCAAGACGCGGTGATAAAAGAAAATCTTATACATTTGATTTTAAAATTCATTAATTATGTTATGGGCCACTTCTGTGGTCTAGTGGCCAAAACTCCTGTCTACAGATCCAGAAGTCCCGGAATCGATCCCCTGCGCTTTCGGATTTTTATGAAAGCAGCGTGTCTCTAACTGGGTCAATTCAACCTTGTGAGCACAAATGAATAACACTTGAAATAAGAGTAGCGGCACAAGTCTAGAAAAGTGAGATTAACGGGTGGAGGGTCGTTGTGATGACCGAATGAATATCTCTCTCTAAGAAAAAGTAGACATTATCATCACCAGCAGATAGCGGCCGCTCGGTTGGTATGATTAGATTGTGAGCTAACGCAATGGAGTTTTTATAATCATGCCGTAAGAAACTTGTCACAATTAAGAAACACACACTGTTGATATCAATTTATACGTGGTTATATAGATAAAAAATATTTTGTGTTTAATCCCTGAAAATAATTGTAAGTAAATGTATTAACATTATAGCATTTGGTTTAGTCATTAGCTGTAGTGGTAGTTTAATTAATATATATTTTGAAAAAATACAGTAGATTAATATATATATATTATTTTTTGTGCATCTAGGCTACATCAATCGTAGCCCAGTAATGGAAAGATTAATTGTTAGTACTAATCTACTGTTGCCCAGGAAACGCCCGGATGTAATAATCGTACATCCTGGTGGCTCTTTTCATGTCCCGATGAGGTGAGATGATGATGATAGTATGAGGGTGTGGAAACACTTAAACCTAACTTAAGCCTAATTAACCAAACCTTGGTGACCGTTGAGTTAATTCCCCTTTCGGGGAAAAATACCCACGGTACTATCCGGGAATCGAACCAGGGACCTCTAGACTCGTATCCAGGTCCACTGACCACTCACTATACCACGGGGTCGGTTAATATATTAATGAAAGCATATTTTTCTAAATGTGTATGTATAGTGACTGTCATTTATTTACGATTAAAACTTAACATTTTAAAAGCAGTTAATTAAAATGGTCTAAGGTTTCACTATCGTTATCGGTGACGGGGAGATTGGGATATTGAATCCCGGTCGGCTATACTGAGGGTGGTTTTTACTCATTTGTTTTCAACTCTTCCTCCACGCAAATACTGGTACAGTTCTAACTTCCTCTGAATTCAACCTTCCTCATCCCTAACATATTAGCGTAATTAGTACATATGTGTACAGCCTGAACTAGTAGTAGTTAATTCAGCTACTTTTAAGGGATTTTTATATTTTTGAAGGCTTACGTACCGAGCGAATTTACGTGGATTAACAAAAATTAAAAACTAAAATGCAAATAGCCATGATATTTTAAGAGCTAGAACCAGTTGATGTTATTATCTAATGTAAAAATAATTAAAGTTTAGTAAACAAGTAGAGACATTTTGAAACAAGAATATTTATGTTTTAGGGAGTGGAGCGAAGAGGTTTAAGAATAAGAATAATAATAATTAGCACCGCGTCTTACTACCCGTTCAGGTTATACGCTTTAAGTACTAATTACGCTTGAATTAGAGGAAGTGAACCCGCATTTGCGTGGAGGGAGAGTGGAAAACCATTTAGGAAAAGCAACCCCCAGTTCACCCGACCGAGATTCGAACCTCGATCTCCCCGTCCTCAGCGGTCGAGCTCAACACGACATACGCTTTAGCCAACTACACCACCGAACCCGCCTCGGTGGCGTAGTTGGCTAACGCGCTTGTCGTGTTGAGCTCGACCGCTGAGGACGGGGAGATCGAGGTTCGAATCTCGGTCGGGTGAACTGGGGGTGGTTTTTCCTAAATGGTTTTCCACTCTACCTCCACGCAAATGCGGGTTCACTTCCTCTAATTAAACCTCCCCAATTCCTAATCAATTAGAGTAACTAGTACTTAAAGCGTATAACCCGAACGGGTAGTAAGACGCGGTGCTAAATATTATTATTATTACACCACCGAGCCGGGTGTTTAAGAATAAATTGCGATGAAAGGCAGTTTTTGTTATTGTATTATAATTGTTCTAATGATGATATAAAAATGTCAAAAAAATATATCATCTAAAAATTCGTTTCTATGAACATGTGATTGAAAACCTACTCAACGTTTTTTTTTAAACTTTTTTATATAACCTTTTTAAATAACTGACATTTATCAAATGATACATGTTTTAAAACTTAAAAAAACATTTAGAAATCAATTTTCGTTTATTTTTATTCCTTTTAACAGCATGAAGAAACATTGAGTGTTTATGAATTTAGCAGTGTCATTCTTCTTTCTTATTATATTTTTAATTGTTACTCCTTTCATTTTTACTATAAACATTTGTATTTTTAATTTTAACTTAGTTGCCAATTAACTTGATGTGTTATTATTCCTGTACTTGTAACCGAAAAAGGTCGGATTACCACTTTCAGGCCAAGAAGCAGGGATTTTATCTAATACATCAGATTTAAATTTTAAATAAGTATTTACTACATTATTAATCAATTTTAGTTTATCAAATTTCGACATACTTTAACAATTAATTAAACTATTTAATTGTCATTACCTTTATACATTTTTATAAGTTTAAGATTAACTTAGATTAATTAAATCTCACTTTTATCAATAAATGTTGTTTTAAATTTATTTCTAATAACTTTTAATTTTATATATAATACTTGCATGACATTGACATTATATCAAAAATGTTTAACCTTCAATTATAATTATTTATTTAATTCTATGGTTTTGTGAACCTTGTACCAATTATCCAATCATTTTGTCATTAATAAATATTTTAGTTTATATAACCACACAATTTAAATCTTATTTTCTTGAATATATTTAAATTAATTGCTGTAAAGTATCAAGAAAAATAACAGTGGTTAGGTATAAATAACCTAATGGTACTATAACATTTGGAAACAAGTCTGGTCCAACCAACATATTCTTATTTGGAATTGTTTTTCGACACGAAACTATATTTGGCGGTGTTTACAGAATATAGATATGAGAATAGAAACAAGTTTACAGAGGAAATTATGTTCGCGCCCTCTGGTCAGAATGTATACAAATTGATAATAACTAACTAATACATTTCCACTTAAAAAAATTAAGAGCATTTAGAATAGCAGACCCAACTCAGCTCCCAGTTCACGCGAGGTTTGGGAGTAAAAGGGAAAAGAAAAGACCCTAAATATGCCAGAAATGTGTGCAGTGCATTCTTATTCGAATGATTACTCGAAATTTTTCGTGGTGACGATGGAGGCCTAAGCGACAAAGTTTCTTGTTAATAACTACAGTATGTTCTTATTATGACAGAATGAAGATTTGTGCACAATGCTTATCTGTGAAGCCACACATTATTGGCTTTTCAAAAAATTTGGGAATTTTCTTAACTATTATTTAATTATCGGCAAAAAATAATTATTCGTATCCAACAAAATAAGAATGAAAAATAATAATAGTAATAAATAAATATTAGGTGGTTGTGTAAATAAAAATGTCACCTGTGGTCATCTGGTCTAAGGCGCTAGACTCGTAATTGACAAGATCACCATTGATGAGGTCAGTTGGGCATAACTAGGAGAGTTTCCCTATTCCCTATACCGGCTAAAGTGGCTGCATTTTCTCTCTAATCCACCCTTCTCACCCCTACTTATTGTAAAGTGTTTTAGCTAACTCATCCTTAATGGGATTGACTTTGACGAAGGTTCAGTATTTCAATAAT
The DNA here is from genome assembly GCA_901482245.1 of Timema douglasi. Taxonomy (NCBI): domain Eukaryota; kingdom Metazoa; phylum Arthropoda; class Insecta; order Phasmatodea; family Timematidae; genus Timema; species Timema douglasi. Next base: position 123,884 of record CABEEJ010000312.1, on the reverse strand, counting down.
CTGAATCCGGCTGAATGTGTTGGGAGTGGTGTTAATATAATGGGATTTATCCTTCCCCTATACCCATGGTACCATCCGAGAATCGAACCCGGGACACCTAGATTGGTAGCCAGGTGTGTTTACCACAGGGTTGGTTAACATTTTTTTTTTCTATTATTGTTGTACTAAACATATTTGTTCTTTTGTTAATATGAAATTGGCTACGTAGAATACTATAAATGTGTGCATACGTTTCTAATTTCACCTCGGATGGTAGGGGAGATTAAGGCAGGGTTGCCAGACGTCTAGGTTTTCCGGTATTGTCCCATTTTTTAGATAATAATCCCGGTTTCCCGAAAGATCACATCGGGACACACGATTGTCCCAGTTTTTAACAGTTTTTTTTAAAATTTTACTCCCCAATCGGTACTGTATGAGGGCTATTAACATTATTTTTGTCAGGTTTGTATGTACAGTATAAGTATAATACAATTTGAGAAAGCCCCGTTTATTTTATAAGTTTAGAGATAATATTATCTTTGAATGTGTACGTCATTGCGCCATTGTGAGAGTGTAAGTGATAATGCAGAGATATGTTTGTATCGTGGCTCTGAAATTTGTTTGTTTATCAAATTGAGAGTGAACGTTTAACTTTTGATTGTCCAGTTTTTATTAAAATATTAATGCTGCTGTTTTCTTTTTACTTTCTCGCTATCTTACAGGTAGAGAAAGTATTGTGATCGTCAAAAAATCGAACTCAGGATTTTGATGAATCTTGACGTTTCATGACCCCCCGAATCCAAAAAAGCCGTTTTTGACTTTCCATCTGTCTGTCTGTACCTCCAACTAGAGCCTAAACTATTTTACCGATCAGGCTAAGACTTGGTATCTTGGGTTTTCATATGGTTGGCCCGAGGTACTTTTGGAATTGGATATCTAACCCTAAAATTAAGGGTAGCTTACTGAAGGGCAAAAAGAGAAAAAGTCGATTTTCTCAAAATCGGCTCCAACTATTTTGATTAAATTTCATTTATAAACATTTATAGATATTCCAAACAAAATGGTTACTTTCAATATTTCGGCAAAATGACTATAAAAATTTAAGTCTTGAAAATTTGTGTGTCCGTCAGTCCTTAGGGGTACACCAGAAACATTTTGATAGATCTCGTTTAAGTTTGATATTTATATGGTATATCGACATACCTAAGGTCTAAAAAATATTGATCTAAGCCCTCGAATTATGAATAATTTACTTACTGATGACTGATTTTTGAAAATTTTAAATCTTAAAAGAAATGGTTATAGCGATTTGATTAAGAATGCGTATCTGAAAAAATTCCATATGATAAATAAATGTATTTATTTGTTTCTCTGTTTGAGAGATTTGAAAATTTTCAAAATGTCTTTAAAGATTTTGTTATAAATTGGTATCTGGGGATACTTTTACCTGCTAGATAAGAGTGTATGTTTATTTTTGTAAACTAAATAAAATTAAAAGTAATTTACTGATCACATAGTTTATATTCTCGGAATTGTTTTACAATACAAATATTAATACATTATAAATTTTACAAATATAATTAATTTGTGAGTGGTTTACTGTTGAATGATTTTTGAAAATTTGATATTTTAAATGGCTTTTACAATTTATATATGAGGAGTTTTTCTTATGATTAACAAAAATAATATGTTAGATTTTCTGAAGAAAACTTAGTTAAAGTTAATTTACCGAAAAGGTGTTATTTGAAAATTTTATTCCAAGCTATAGTAGACTAATGAGAAAGTTTATACGATTGTGTACTACCGTTTATTTTAAATTTTCTTCAGTATATTTATGAAAACGTTTTTAAATTGATTTTCAACAAAATTTTGGCTCTCGTATGTATATTTGAAGGACCAATATAGCTTTGCAATTACGTAATTGTGAAGAGAAATGAAAGGCAAACATAATTTTAAATGAAAAAATACACAAATATATAAAATGATTTAATTATTTTGTATTGCAATACAATTAACGTCATTACTTTATTTTTGTATTTTCACTTTTCATTTTTTTGTAATATTTAAAAAACCACAGAAAAAATCTAGCTTTATGTATTAGAAATAATATTTAAAAAAAAAGCATATCGTGAAAATACCAAGGTTAAAGCTAGTTTTAACTGAATTATCTGAAGGTTGATTATTTTAATTTTAACACATTATTAAATCAAATCAACTGCTTCATTAAACAATCCAAGTGTGAGGTGAATGTCAAAGTTGGGCAGGTTTGATGAAAACAACTATTTTCAGATAGCAGGCACTAATTAAAAACGTGGCTTGAAAGAAGAATTGTATTAATCTTTTTACGTTTAGTAAGTAATTAAGGTTTCTACCAAAAATATATATTGGTCACAAATGTTGTCATTTGTTTATACAGGTTGTACCTATTTTTAAAACTGTGTAAAAAGAGGTTTTTTTGGAGATATATATTTTTAAAACTACTACCTTTTCTGTAATTCAAAAGTTAACAATGTCTGATCCCTCACATAAACCAATAAGGGATGAGTCAGTTTGGTTTTTCGGTCCCACCGGTTATTTATTTTACTTCAGAACCAATTTCGGTATTAGGGTTATACTTGTGTACTTTATAATAAATCTAAATAAATATAATCTACATGAATGCATAAAATATGAAAATATGACTGTGTGAAAGAAGTGTTCTAAAACAGAAAGTTATTTTGTCTGTAAAAAAAAATCTGGGCCAGTACTAGAAATCTGGAAAGCTGAAATTTGTTTGGCAGTTAGAGGGACAAACCCATTTGAGTAGAAAACCAGGAAAGTCGTAAAATTAAAAATTTAATTTAATGGGGAAGGGACGGAATCGAGAACATCAACGTTTGTTAAACTAATAGAAAAAAACCGCTTCTAACGGTTGTAGAAATTTGAACATTTCGCAGACACTTAGACGGACCAATTCAGATAGCAAAAACCGTTTGTAAATTCAAAATAGAGAGATTAGAGATTTCCAAACCAATAGGTAAAACAACTTCTAGGTGGAATGTACTGAGGCTTTGTTTTTATAAAAGGGTTTTCCACTCTCCCTCTATGCAAGATGAAAGTAAATTGTCTAAAATTTTGCTTTCTCAACTCCTAACTTCCTAGTGTAATTAACTGTCTTTAAATTCCAAATTTTTATAAGAAGCATTATATAAATTTAAAATGATTAGGGTTGATGGTGCCTTTAACTAAGGTGAGGATTGAGTAGTGGTCGGAGTTGATGTGTTTTTGCGCTGCCTCAAGAATTTTTAGTTTAGTTACTAGTTTTATAATCACACTAGCTATGATAGATTAAATAAATAAGATATTATTTTTGATAATTACTGTTATATCCGCATATAAATATCATATTATTTAAATGAAAAATGAAACCAGGACACGAGAATTGATCACTATCTACACACGGCCATCACAGACTTTGCCTTAAAATATGAGTGAAGAATGAACTGGGGCACGGAAAGATTCCTAGATAGCTCAGTAGTTAGAGTATTGACGTATTAATCCAAGGTTCCTGGGTTCGATTACCATTTCCAGGTGTCATTTTTAAATTTAAAGACCCGCCTCGGTCGCGTAGTTGGCTAATGCGCTAGTTTAGTGTTGAGCGAGGTTACGATACTAAGATGAGGTTCTAGTAGGCCTACCTCTTGGTTCGTTAAGGGTAGGCTACTTGCTTTATTTGATGTGCACACTGGCTTTTGTTGTTGTTTTGTTGTGCATCAAGTCTCACTAACCACTCGGTTTATTCGTAAAGTAAGGTGGAAGAAGGTATAATTTGAAGCAAATATACCCGCATTTGAGTGTAAGGAGAGTGACTATCTAGGGAAACAAACAACCCATGTAGAAGTTTTTGTGTCCATAAGTTTTGGATCCGATCCTCAACCTACCCGTCATCGGCAATCGAGTTTAATACAAGGGTGACGCCTCAGATCATCTGACCACCAATACATGAAGCTCATGTACATCTGTGGTACGACTCTTATGACGTACCTAAAATAATGTTATCTTATAATCATTAATGTATATGTAAGCGATAAAAATTACGAAGTAAAATATCTTATATAAGTACATAACTTTGTCCAATAGCCACTGATATTTATTTTGACTTACGTAAACATGAACATTAAGTAAACATGTCTTGTTATGTAATCTGTTTTTAAAACATCTTTTTATATCTTAATTATTCAGTATACCAGTCTTCCCGCACTATACATAACAGCAAACCTTTACATATTATAGTGGTTTGTCGGTGCTTTGCGAGTGTCCATCTTTGAAGTTCCAGGCTCGGTTTTTTATTGGTGACTTGCTGTGCCAGTTCGCACAAGCCCATTTAAATGTGCACTTCCCAAAACAAACCGACATTTAAATTTGACGAATTTAAGTTTTGAATACAAAGACTCAACACGAATGAGTCGTACCAAAAATTGAAGTAGATCTTGGAGCATATTCTTTTTTATTTTGGTATATATTTATTCCACGACCTGCTTCAAAAACTAAATAGTTGAGAATATACTGTTTTACTGAATTCGATCCTTCATCCTCTTAAGGTTCAAATAGCTCCAAATGTAAACCTGCTGAATCCGCAGCGATTGGCTATTCCATGGGAAAGACATTTTTCATAACGTTAACAAAATAGGATTTTACGAAAAAGAAAATAACGACTTTAGAATTGCCCGCCACGAAGGAGAGACCATTGGTACCATAGTACTGGTTCCAAGATCCATATTCACAAGTTTTAAAAAACTTTGAAAAGGAAAAAAATACAAAATAATGTCTGAATGACAAGCAATAAAATGCCTATCCATACTAAATAAAGAACAGTGCAAGCCCAGCTTACCATAAGGGGTTTTTACAGAACAGCTTACTGTCATTTGTCACTATTATATGATTGGTTCAGTTTTGTCGTGTCCTTCATTTTGAAGTGTTTGGAAACTTCACGGAATCTATAACTTGTTAGTACTGAAACTAAATTTTGTACACCAAGAAAATCAAGTTCAATTTAAATACCTCATCATGTGGGTAATTGCACTTTAGTGTTCAGTTAAGCTACGTATTAATTTTTGTAATTTGCTTTTATTTTGTAAAAGGGTAAACCGAGTTTTAGAAAAAATGTACACGCTAAGGTCAAGCATATGTGGAGGAATGTGAGGGGAGGTAGGAAGGCATTCCCCCTCTTGAAAGAACTCCTCCCTCCCCTAAAATAAACGTGCCCCTCTTTAGAATTATCTCACTCCCTCTGATATTCTCGAATATGAAGCTGAAATATGGCTTTGTATCAAACTCTAATTAACTTCTAAGGACACCCAATTTTCAAATATTTGTTGGGAAAAGAGCACTCTAAATATATTTTAAGAGGCACCCAATCCTCAAAATTTCCAGAGGAAAAATATTCAAAATAGCTTCTGAGTACATCTAAATTTTCAAAATTTTCTGGAAGAGGCCCACTCTAATTATCTTCAAAAAACATTTAGTTTTCAAAGATTTTCCGATGAAGAACACTCCATAAAACTTCTAGAGTCACCTTATTTTCAAAAATTTGTTGGAGGCAGATCATTTCAAATAGCTTATATAATAGGCAAATTATAACTCTATGGGAAGATTACTAGTCTAAATAGCTTCCAGCAGCATTCAAATTTAAAATATTTTGGGGGGAAAAGAACCACTCCAAATAGCTTATTGAAAAAAATTCCAGAGGAAGGCCACTGTAAGAGAATTTTAAGCATTTTACGAAGGAAGGTCACCAGGTCCATAAAAAAACTTTTTTTTGCCAAATTATCCCTAGACAAATAAGGTTTCGCTACCATTGAAGTCGAATATTACAAATATGTGGGGGTGGTGGGGAGGGGGCGTGTTTTCCCTTGGTACCGGGCCTGGTTTGAGGACCTGGTGGACTTGGCTTCAGATCTCATCTCACGGCTTATTAACAGGAAAACTAGATTTAAGATTACTCTAGAACCAAAAATCAAATAAAAGTGCGGTTGGTATTCTGCATTCGCCATTTGAAAACAGTTAATTTGCGATAATTTTAATAGTTTTCGTGAATTAAAATAGCGTTTTATTTTTATCACCGTTTCTTACTACCTGTTAAGGTTATACTAACTATTCTAACGGGGTAGGGATGAGTAAGGAAGCATTTTAGAGGTTGTCTACTTACATTTACGTGGAAGGAGATTGGGAAATCAATTAGGAAAAAACACCCTAATTAGACTCAACTGGGAGTCAAACCCCAATCTCCCGGTCTTCAACAACCGATCAGCCACTGAAGCTGGCTTAAAATAACCATTTTTCAGTTTTGGTTAATTTTGTAAAATATGGTTTATTAATATGGGTTATTTTTCTCAATACAACCTTGTTTTTTTTAAGCATAATACATAGAACTGCACCAAGATGAGTAGCCTGGTTGGAGTTGTGTTACACCAGGTGCTATTATTATTATTATTATTAGCACTGCGTCTTACTACCCGTTCGGGTTATACGCACTTACACTAATGTGTAATGGTAGGGTGATTGTGAGATGAAATGGAGGACCTACAGTTTAACGTGGAATCCGAACCACGGTGGAGGCCTGGCATTCCCCACATTCACAAGATGGCTTGTCAGAGGTGAAGGAAGGGTTTGGTAATCAGAAAAATTTATGCCGGGACCGGGGATTGAACCCCGGCCGCCAGAATAGAAGTCTGACACCTTACCCCTAGACCGCCAAGTCACCTACACCAGGTGCTATTCCATTCACGGTAGTAATTACTATCTGAAAGGTCTTTTTTCCTACCAATATCCTACTATATAGTAGATTTATGGTAGGAAAAAAGGCCTTTCAGAAGTCAATTCCTACGGTGAATGGAATATATCTATGGGTTGGTATGGGCTCTCAAGTCCCATGGAAAAAAGAGACAATTGATTGCAACGATATATGGACTCACTTTGAATGGTCTAAGGCATGGGTCGGCAACAGTATTGGGCTCCAATTTACTTATAAACGTTCTCGCCATCACTCATTGTTTCTCCACTCCATTTTGGATTTTTTCTTCTTCTATGCAGCTTATATTTATTCCTTAAAATCAACCTTTATCAAATACTTATGTAGTCACTCTTATAACAAAATAAATGTATGATAAATAAATGGTATATTTTCACATTTAACTAATTCGTTTTCTTATAATATCACCGATTATGACCGATCAAACTAGTTTTGGTCACACATACTTCAAATATTATTTGAAAGTACTTGATACATTTTCGAGCTTAGAAGACTCAAATATCGACTTTTAATAAATACATATCTTTCTTACGCAATCAACTGAAAATTCCCCATTAGATTGACTAATCGATTGCGATCGATCAGTTGTCGAACCCTGGTCTAAGACATCACTCTCGTAATATACTGGACTACAGATGACGGGTATATCGGAGCTCAAAGAGGGGTCGGGTGAACTGAGGGTGGTTTTCCACCCTTCTTCCACGCAGATTCGGGTACAGTTCCTTAAAATTTAACCTTAATCATCCCTAACACATTACCGTAATTAGTAAATAAGCAGACAGCCAGAATGGCTAATAGGGTCTAAAAATGGTAATAATAAGGCCTATTATGGCTCTTTCCCCTATATCAGCCTCGTTTATGAGGCTTTCAAAAGGTCCTCTAGCTGTCCACTCTTGTCATATACAATTAGCATATGTATATGTCATAGAAATATCACCACTAATTCATCTTAAATAACCTTGTATTTAATTTATCTATCTTGGAGCAATTCTCATCCCACCCCTGACACCATTTCACTGTTTTGAGGTTGATTTGAGCTCGACCTCGTGGTTTGTGCGGTTTGTTCTGGGGATATCGTGAACACCTTGTCATGTCACCAGTGAAGCAGATTTTGCAGTGAACCAGTCCTAGACGACAGGCGTGTGAATGTAATGTGTAATTAATAAATTGTCTTGCATCCAACCTCAATATTGAATAGTCAATATATAATAAAGTACTCCCGCAAATTTATGAAATATCTTTTTAACTCTAAAATTATGTCGATTTTTTCATCTCACTTCGAAACCTCACTTGGCCTTGGTTGTTGTCAATATTGTTCTAGCATCGCGTCTTGCTACGAATTCGGGTTATACGCCTAAGTACTAATTGCGTTGGTGGTTTTAGGGATGAGGAAGGTTGTATTTCGTAAGTGTACCCTTATTTATGTGGAGGGAGAGTGGAAAACCATTTTAGAAAAAAACAACTCGGTACACCCGACTGAGATTAGAACCTCAATCTCCCCGTCATCGGCAGTCTAGTCCACTGCGAGAGTAGCGCCTTAGATCATGCGGCCACCGAATTAGGTGTCAATGTTGTTAAGGTACCTTGTTTTATTTCTCAACCCTCCTTCTAGCCACTTGGGTTCGAATCCTGATGTATATATTTTCAAGTGTTTGCGTGGTGTTAGATCAGTGTGTAACGAGGGGTTCAGGGAGCATGTGCTTAACCTATTAATCTAAATCATCTGTAAAAACAATATTAAAAACCTTCATTATAAGATAATAATATTCTTGATATTATTTCTCTAGAAAGAAGATAACGTTATGAACTTTTGTGAAGTTTTTTTATGTGTAGTATAGTTCCACACCTTCATACTCACTATCACCATCATCTCTTCTCATCGGGACATGGAAAGAAAGAGCTTCCAAGAAAAGAATGTACTATTGGTACATTCGGACGTCCCCTAGGCGACGGCACATTAGTACTGGCTAATCTTCCCACTACTGGGCTAAGAATGATGTGGCCAAATGCACAGAATAAAAAAAAAATATTTATTAGAAAATCAACTAATAGACAAATATTATTAAAATAAGAGAAGAAGTAGCTTAGTTTGACAAATTTAAAATACATTTTTATAATTCAATTTCAATTTAATTTATTATAGTTCTGGCCAACAGCCAAAAGACCTAAAACAGACCAGCACTGAAAAGTACACAAGTACAGTATCTTATATAAAAACATAATCACACAAGAAAAGAAAATAAACAATCATAGCTAAGTAATGATACATACAAAAAATATTCACTAAAAGAAAAGAGAAATAATAATAATTACATTAATGTAGAGAGGTATTGAAAATCAAATAGCATTTATATGGTTTCTAAAAACAAAAATAAAAACGGTAGGCAGAATGCACATTTAGATATTAGTGGTAGAACATGCACATGACTTCTGACAGTCAACATTTAGGTCTATAACTAAATTTTGATTGTCAGAAGTGACAGCCGCTAAACAGATGTTTTTGCAGATCATATGGTTCGGCGTAGGGATACATAATTTGGTCTGGTAACTTTTCAAAGCTGTCAGTCAGCACCAAAGAAGCCGTGGGGCTACTGTACTAATTAAATTAATGCTAGGGAATTCTTTAAATGACTCTCTGAGTACGTTTAGAAATAATAATAAATAATAGTTTATAGTATTTTCAATAAATTAATATTATATATACATATATATATAGATAATATTAAATAATAATGAAATTAATAACCTACTACAGTAACTTAGTTCAAAGCCTGAATTTTCTAGACCGAGGATTTAAAAACTAACTTAACCCAGCATATAATGACTGTCAACCCAAATATTAGGTGTCATTAATAAAGGATGAACCTGTAAGTTCAGGGCGACTGGAAGCCTTTGGCGCAAAAATAGACAAGGACCTCCAAAAGGTGGGACATTCGAGAAAAATGTGGAATGCTCCGAAATAAAAGTCCAAAATGTTCATGATATATTTTATTAATAAACTTATTACACATTTTAATAAATGTTCAAGAATTTTTCAGATAAACTTAACAATTTGGAAGCTCACTTCGTTTAGTTGCTAGCGGCATACACACAACCAGTAAAAATAACAAATTTGATCACGTGAACACCACGTGGAGAATTTGTCGGCAAAATCTCACAAAGGTTGTTTGTGTAAACTGAAATGTTATCCTGCGGCAAAATTTGAGGGCAAATAATACCAAAAAAAATTGACAATGGTCTGACACCTTAGCTCAGTCGGTAGCGTTTCTGTCCATTGAGCTAAGGGACCAGGTTTCAATTCTTGGCATAGGTTAAATGTGGGTGATGAATTAATGGCCGGGGGCTGGATGTTGTGTCTGTTCTAAGTTAAATTAGTTTATAAGTCGTGTGCTGATATAATCAGTCGGTTCATAAAGTGCACGTTTAATACCTCAAATAAATTAAATTAAAATTGTATTAAAACGGAGGCCATTTTGGAATTTTTGAAAATTTCTCCCATACACCAGGTAGGGGGTTAAAATGGAAGACATGTTCGAGAAAAGTATGGCGTCTTGTCGACTCGACCATAGTCACAAATACACTAGCCCCATGGCTTCTTTGGTGCTGACTGACAGCTCACAGCTGACAGCTAAAAGCTTTGAAAAGTTACTTAGACCAAATTATGTATCCCTACGCCGAGCCAAATGATCTGCAAAAACATGTGTTTAGCAGCTGTCACTTCTGACAGTCCAAATTTAGGTATTATATCTAAATGTTGACTGTCAGAAGTCAGTTGTGAGCTGTCAGTCAGCACCAAAGAAGCCATGGGGCTACTGTACAACATATTTAGACACCGGTACTTAACCAGGGTCTACGTGGAGTACTGCCTTAATCACCGGGCCTCCGCCTGAACCGGCTTTTATATAAGAGGTAAACTTCGGTCCCGTCCTCAGATCATTTATCTCTTTCTAGCTCGTTATCTCTTCTATCTTGCCTGTGTCATGTTTAAGTACCGAAGTTGTTTGTTATATAAAATGCATGGTGGTGGTGAAATAGGGAAGGAGAGAGGTCGGAGGGGAAAGAACGAGACAAGAGTTAAAACGCACGCAAGAGAAAGAAAAGAGAAGTAGGAGAGACACACACACAAAAAAAAATGTAAACGCCGGTTAATAAAACAAAAGGAGAACAGAATCAACACACGGGATCCAGCATCTAACTGCACCGGGCCGCTTGCTATGTTTAGAACCATTGCTTACTTTTCGACGAGACTAGTTCAGTCCGTTTCGGTCGAGCGCTGAAGTAGCTTCGCTTCACTTTTGTCGTTGAAAATAGTTTTATTTGTATATATCCTTTACGAGAAAACAAAGGTGTTTTTTTTACCATAAAATCATGACAATTTAGGAAGATAATATGATTTGACATTTACATGATTGAACTCATCAAATTTTTATATGATTTTTTTTTTCTTCACACTCTTTATTGAAACTAGAACAAAAATCAAACTTGTTTCGATTTTTATCCTATAAACTTGTTTAAAGAACTGTTGTTTTTTTGCTAATCGTATTTCAAACAAGACGATTATTTTCACAAATTCATATATAGGTTATTGAATGTCGGTTGAATGGTTTTGGTAAAAGTTTAAAACTAAATACATCTCTCACGGTCTTGTCAAAATGTTGATCAACGAGACGCTGAGCATCCGTTTTGGCGCCGATTCAAGTCGTGACATCCTCCGGGGTTTCGCTCAAATGTTTTACATGGTCAGCCCCCAGGAAACTGCGTTCGAAGAACCGGAAGAAGTCCCGAAATACTTCAGACAGGTGAGAGCACTTTATAGTGGACCAAATTTTTGTATTTTGATTGTTTCATTAATTTTTTTTCAATTGATTTTGTTTATGTCTTGAATTTTTTTTTTTTTAGCAATAATTGGACAGTTGTGTACTCTCCCCTTTTGCACGTGTTCACTTTGTAGAAAACCATTTAGGGAAAACCACCCTCAGTACATCCGACTGGGATTCAAACCCCGATCTCCCTGTCATCAGCAGTCTTGTATATTGCAAGATTAATGTTTTAGACCATGCAGCCACTGAAGAAGCTAGTTGAAATTATTATTATTTTAATTATAAATAAAAAATAAAATATTTGTTTTGTATCAACTTAAAAAATATCTTTGTTCACTTTATGTTCATTGACTTAAATTTTTACTTATTTTATATTAAATGTAACTCATTATTGATTGTATCTCAAAATACTTTACATTTTAATGTTTATTTATTTCTTGTCTTATAAAATGTTTTAATTTATTTTAACACAAATTAAAACATTTTATGAAACAAAAAATAAATGATTTTTACCGTTTCATAAAATTTATATGATAAAATAAATAATTTTTTTTAAATACTATATTTCTCGTTTTTGTACTGATGATTTATACATGATAATATTTATAAATTATATTTACCATGAATAAATCTTAATTTTTAAAAATTAAGTGTTCCAACACCTTTTATTCTTGCTTTGTATTTTTACTTTTTTCTATTTGTTTCGTGTTATTTTAGCCGTGTCTAATGTTTTAATTCCAAAAACTTTTTAAAAAAATGTTCAGTTATTTTAAGCTATATTTAAAATCAATTCTTACACTATGTACAACTTTTCTTCACCGTTCTTAGACTTATGTAACCCAATAAATTTCCTTTTCTCTTTTCAAGTCTAATTTTATCTTAAATAACGCTCCCTACTTGTAAGCTTTTTTAGAATGTTTCTAGATTGTTAAAAAAATACATGTTACGAGGTATGCGTTCCACAGTGTGGAAAGCAATGAACCAACGGCACCTTGGACACACTTTTCATACCTCTGACAGGGACAGGTTGTTACGAGTCTAATTCACACTTATTACAACACGAATTCTATAGCCGATGGAAAACATTATCATGTACTTTTTCAAGTACTTTCACTTCAAGTTTGAAATTGCCATTTTTTGTATCCTATTGTTGGAATATTGCACTCCAAAAAAAAGATAATCCCGAATGAACAACGTCAATAGATCATTCTTATGGTTCTCTTAAAGCAAACTTTTACATGAGTTATTTAATCAAAGCAAAAAATCTCTAATTTCTGCTGAAACTTTAAATAATATTTGACTAAATTTTTTGTGGTGGGGATATTGGGGTTCGAATCCAGGCTGTGTGTTCTGAGGGTGAACTCTCCTAAATGGTTTCCCACTCTCCCTCCACGTAAATACGGGTAGTATTCATCTTAACAGAATTATCGTATGCATTTAGCTCGAACTGGTATTAAAACATGACGGGAGAAAAAAAACCTTTTTATAAAAGATCTTAACTTTTTGACGTCCACACTGGTGGTCTTTGGGTAAAGTGCTCGCCTCGGGACCCTATGCCTATGGGTTCAAACCCAGCTGGGGTCGACATAATTTTCTTGAACGATAAAAATACGTAGCACAATTTCCTCCGGAGGGAAAGTTAAGCCGTTGGTCGCATGCCAATTGTGGCGTGTAAAATAACCCTGGAAGATACAGGGAACTAAACCACTTTTGTTATTACATTGGTAACACTGTCTCAATAGCTTCCAAACATTCACTGGCTAACGTCTTAGAAAATACAAGTGGTTTTTTTTTTTGCGCTAAATAATTATACTGTTACCCGCCTCGGTGGCGTAGTTGGCTGACGCGCTAGTCGTGTTGAGCTCGACTGCTGAGAACGGGGAGATCGAGGTTCGAATCTCTGTCGGGTGAACTAGGGGTTGTTTTTCCTAAATGGTTTTCAACTCTCCCTCCACGCAAATGCGGGTTCACTTCCTCTAATTCAACCTTCCCAATTCCCAATCCATTAGAGGAATTAGTACTTAAAGCGTATAATCCGAACGGGTAGTAAGACGCGGTGCTAAATATTATTATTATTATTATTATTATTATTATTATTAATTATACTGGTCTATATTTATTAATGCAATTTTATAGGCAATATCAAAAGTTAGAGTTCAATACCACATGAATTGATGTATGAACAATGAAAGTAGATTAAATCACTTTTCTAACTGTTGGATAGTATTCTTTCTTTAAAAATTGAAATGTAATGTACATATGAGCATTTTAAGTTTATCTAATTTATGATGGAATAAATAGCCAAGCTATTATAAGAGTAGCTGTTAAGTACTGTTTACAGCCGCCACTAAAAATAATATTCGGTTCGGTTCCCGTGTCCAGGTCTAATTTTTTCAATCAAATGTAGAATCATCTCGTTTAGTTATGCAGCTCCAAAAATAGTTCAGTTCTGTTCAAGATAATGGTAAGTACAGTAGCCCCATGGCTTCTTTGGTGCTGACTGACAGCTTTAAAAAGTTACCAGACAAAATTACGTATCCCTACGCCGAACCAGATGATCTGCAAAAACATGTGTTTAGCAGATGGCAATTTTGACAGTCAAAATTTAGGTATATACATAAATTTTGACTGTCAGAAGTCAGCTTTGAGCTGTCAGTCAGCACCAAAGAAGCCATGGGGCTACTGTAGATCGGTTACACGCGTTTAAAAATGTAGCTATTCCAAAACTTAATCTTCTCCAGAACTAAAGTAAATCTTTCTTTGTTCTAAAAAAAAAATTATATTCAAGGTAATACCACATTATTATGAGTTGGCAAGACTTTCACTAATATGCTAATATAAACAATTTGTTTTAATCGAAGGTGTTTATAGTTTATATTAGTGTTATCAAGTGCAGTACGGTTTTCATTAGGTGTTTACCGGTGGAATAGAAGTTGGTTTTATGAATGGAATATTTCATTACTTTCAAACTTGTCCTTGAACGTTAAATGACTTGATTAAATAGTCGCTCATTTCTTCTCTCACGGTTACCTATTATTAGTTTCTTCGTTATATTCAAAACAACTCCTCCCAGTTTATTGACGTGTGAGAATTTTTTTTTTTCTCACGTGGAGATTGGTTCCTATCGATTTCTATTTGTGCGTGCGTTAGAGTAGGATTTGTGCATGGACTTTATTTATTTATTTTAGTTTTTTTATATAATTGTTTATATAAAAAAACTTCTGGTACTTGTAATAATAATAATGGACATGTATTTTCTAATATGCTCGGGGCAGCCTACAAATAAACTCAAGTGCGATATTATAAAACACAACATTACTAACATATTTATAGTTTGTTTTTAAATTTAAAAAAAATCACATCTTATGCCGTGATCAGAAGAAACTACTTATTATTTTAAGAAAGTTAAAAATATACTAATATAAAAAATATTTTTAAAAATTGTAATATTGTTTAAAGAATTACAAATTAAAGTATACTCGTATAAATTTTTAATTCTGCCGAAATTAATTAATCATAGAAATATAATAATAATACTTAGCACCGCGTCCTACTACCCATTCTGGTTATACGCCTAAATACTAATTACCATAATGGTTTAGGAATTGGGAAGGTTGAATATAGAGGAAGTGAGCACGTATTTTCGTGGAGGGAGAGTGGAAAACTATTTTATGAAAAACCACACCCAGTTCACCCCGAGCGAGAATCGAACCTTGATCTCCCCATATTCCATTAAAAAAATGTATGTAGGCCTACTTATTAATGATTTTAGTTCTGTGTCTCTTATACCTGTGTCTATTAGTCTTATATTGGGGAGTTTAAGTGAAGAACGCTATTTTTTATAAAGATTATATTCTTAATTAGTGTATATGAAAAAAATTAGTATATTTAAATCGTCATGATTTAGAGTCACTTCAATTAACAACAAATATTTTAAAATTTAAAGTTATGTCGGGATTATCGTACGGAAATTACACTACATCTACCATCAATATACAATTGCACACTCTCCACTTCTGGAATGCCAACTAACAAAGTACTGTGCAGGATTCTTGTTAAATAACGCCATTATATTAATTTAAGATTGTCACTAGTCAAGTTGATGGTTGTTTTGTGAACAGTAAACCCAGCGCCGCACTACCCACTAGGCAGACTAGGCACATGCCTAGGGTACGAGATTTTTGAGGGCGCAACATAAAAAAAAAATTAAATTGCTTACAGCAGCGCCCTTTCCGAGGTGCGACGCCACGGAATGTGAAACCGAAACCCTTGTCTTCAACATGAATGAACTTAATTTGGCACTAAAACAACACATAGTGGACTCAGCTGTAGCTGAAGCTTGCTTGTTATAAACTGTTAGTGTTTTGTTAAGAGTTCGATTATGTCTACTATTGCCATCTGTCTGATAATAATTGAGTCACTCATATGCGAAGCCGTGCCAGATATAGACAAGAACAACCATTTTGCACAGCGGTAATGCAATTATAAGAGATATAGACCTGATGTAAAATATAAATAGAAGCAGTAAACCGGCATACAACATTATTATTTGTGTTCATTATCAAATAACAATATGCTGTTATCGGTGACCTGGCGGTCTAGGGGTTAAGGTGTTAGACTTCTATGCTGGCGGCCGGGGTTCAATCCTCGGTCCCAGCAAAGATTTATCTGATTACCAAAACCTTCCTTCACCTCTGACAAGACATCTTGTGAATGTGAGGAATGCCAGGCCTCCACCGTGGTTCCGATTCCACGTTAAACTGTAGGTCCTTCATTTAATCTCACAATCACCCTACCATTACACATTAGCGTAAGTGCGTATAACCCGAACGGGTAGTAAGACGTGGTGCTAATAGTAATATGCTGTTTTGGTGGGAGAGGGTTATGAGTAAGGGAGGGGGGAGGGGAGAGGGTCCAGCTCATGTGATTAGGGGCGCCACATTTCTAAATGCGGCCTTGAGTAAATCTCACTCCCTCCGTGTCTTTAAGTTATTATTATTATTATTATTATTATTAGCACCGCGTCTTACTACCCGTTCGGGTTATACGCACTTACGCTAATGTGTAATGGTAGGATGATTGTGAGATGAAATGGAGGACCTACAGTTTAACGTGGAATCCGAACCACGGTGGATGCCTGGCATTCCCCACATTCACAAGATGTCTTGTCAGAGGTGAAGGAAGGGTATGGTAATCAAATAAATCTATGCTGGGACCGAGGATTGAACCCCGGACCCCCAGCATAGAAGTCTGACACCTTACCCCTAGACCGCCAGGTCACCGTCTCTAAGTTAAGTAATTTTCACGTAATGGACACGTTCACTCAAACACGCTCGGAGATTCCTGTGCTGTATGTTGTGCCACTGTAATCCCCTCACCCACATCCCTCCTTCTCGCGTGGCTAGCAGTGGCGGCTCGTAGCTAAGATTAGTGGGGGTGCTGCTCCAGAAAATGTTTAGCATTTGTTTTAAAATTGTTTAAAAGGAAAAAAACCTGTATAAAACGAAAATTTATTGAGGAACTTGATAAAATCTTAACAAAAAAAAAGTCTTTTTTTACTTACTTTAACTTAAATTGTTACAGTTCAAGCTTGATCTATTCATTTAAAAATGAAATCCATTCTTCTTGTTTTAATTTGCGCAAAAAGTTCAATAATTTTCTCCTTCATCTCTGAATGACAGTTGAGGAAATTTTTCTCCATTGAAAGTACTGCAAGCGTATTTAGTCTTCATTCTGTTAAATAAAAGAACCGAAAAAAAAGAATCAAATATAATAGCTGGAAGCATAATAATAATATAATTCTACACTCTTCTACACTTTATCACATTCAAGAATATGATACACGATTTTTAAGCACAACACATGCTGAGTAAAAAATAACTTCCTTCCACCATCACGCCAGAGCCAGCACTGCGAGAGCAACAGTGCTCTCTATACCTGGCAGTCTCATCTTCCTCCCCACCCCTTCCTATGTGCGCATGCGCACAACAGTCAAACACCATGTCGCTGGCACTGTGAAGCGCACAGTTCCATACAAAGATTTTTGTATCTTTTCCATAAACTGAGGGATGGCTACTGAAGTAATGACATTAAGCTTAAAGAATATATATTGTACTACAAAAATAAATAAAGAAAAAAGTGTTCATTATATTAAATGCTATCGATAATATCAAGTGTAAATAGGGGGTGCTGCAGTTCCGCAGTGCCTATACACGAGCCAGCACTGGTGGCTAGTTAAAAACTTTACACTTTATGTCATTCCTGAGGTAACTGCAAAGCTGCTATTGAGAAACAGCGTTGTCATTTTCTTGTTTTCGTGTGGTCAATCTTACCTTCGATAGAAGACATCCTGCAAAGCTGGTTCATCGAGGCTGCCAGTATCTCCTTCTCACGCCACCTTTAGACATAACTGAGAGCTAGGAAATCTGGAAACAGTTAAGTGAGAGAAAGAGATAAGATAAAGGTTTTCTCCATAAGACCTGCAGTTCCCTTAGCGAAAATCCTGCACAGAATATTGGCAGAGAGCTCCCGACAAGTGCGAGCCAAGTTCCTCAACACTTCACAAGAGTCCTCGGAAAGTGTTCAACCGTTTTTGTTGGGACGATAGATTGAGCAAGATTTCAAGATGGTGGATGAAATGTTATTTGAATTTCAATCAACACGAACACACAGGCTGCAACCCATTTTAATTACGGCCCTGTCCGTACGGAGGGGACCACTATTCAATCAATTTAAATTAGTTGAAAAATGACACCTGGACACAGGAATTGGATCCGGTAGCTTTGGCCTAGTGGGTCAGTGCTCTACCATTGAGCTATCCAGGATTTGTCCCTTGGTGATAATTATTTATCATTGATAGTTCGTTTAAATTACAATCGTGTGTCGTATGCTTGGCAGTCAGTTTAACAGCCTCCTCAAGTCGCAGTTGTCTGTGGTATCTGATAACTCGCGATACTATTGCTCTCTCATATGTAGCAAACAATTTACACACGTCCATCACAGACTTAGACTTTAAACTATGAGTGAAGAATGACGTTGAGAACGGGAATAATACTTAGTGATAGAGAATTGGCCCGCTAATCCAAAGGTCCTGGGGTGGTTTCCCGTGTCCCAGATGTAATTTTTTAACTAATTTAAATTAATTTAAAACCATTATTGTTACATTTTCATTGGCTTTAAACTCTGAAGTAAAGCCTTTTCAAATAAGGGATGTTCCCGAAAATTTACTGTGCAGTAAAGTATCACGTATCTCGTTGCAGTTATTCCTACAACAGATGTCGGAAATGCCCTCCACGCACGTGAAGACATATCTGGACGTACCTCTTCTTGTGATATAATACTCTATAAAGAGGGGGGTCCAGTCATGTCTCCAGGCCCCTGGGGGGACATTTCCAACATCTGTTATAGGAAGAACTGCAACGAGATACGTGAGATTCTGCTACACAATCTCTTTTTAGATACACTGTATTTGTTTGTGAACATGCTTGAGTAAAATATATTTTAAATTATTATAGGCCTAATATCAACTTTCATTACCTATTACTATAAAATACTTTTAAGAAAATATGTTTATAATAATTTTCTTAGCTACTTTTCCAACCTAAATTCCGCTAGTATATATTTTTTTTAACAAGTAAATATACAACATAGTATATTTTTCACTGAGGCTTTTTGAAAAGAAATTCATTGAGACATGTAACTAAATTTGATTCTCTGGTCCCCATTTATCAAGTTTAGTTAGTTAAAATTATCTTAAAATTATTTGATCAAATAAGCATGGCTGTTTAGTGTCATTAAAGTTTGTTCTTAATTATATTTCCATGAAAACATGTTTCGAATTGGTGTATCATGTCCATAATCATGACCCCAATGGGGGACCATTAAATACGGAAAATAAAGTCAAATTAAGTCATTCTGGTCACCACAATGTAGATAAATGATCCATCGCTGTCCTCAATTCTGGGAAACAAGATCAATCTGGAACAAGCCTAACTTGTTTGTCGGGTAGGTAGTTTCAGTTAATAATATTTCAAGTAATAGCTATGAAACGCTCGTTTATTAAAAAAAAAATCGAACTGTAGCGATTATAAAATACTAACGAATAGAAATCTATCATCTGCCTCCAACAGGTGATAAATGACTGTACTATTTCCTTATTTTAAAAGTTACTATCTGCTTCAGTGGCCAAATGGTCTAACGCGTCACTCTCGTGTTAGACTGGACTGCTGATGACGGAGAAATCTGGGTTCGAGTCCAGCTCGGGTCTACTGAAGGTGGTTTTTCCTAAATGATTTCTCACTCTCCTTCCACGCAAATGTGGGTAGATTATTTTCAAAATACTTCTTTTCTTATCCTTACCCCAGTATAGTAGCCTACTTATCGTATACGCAAATAACCTGATCAGTTAGAAGACACAGCGATACAACAAATACTATCCCTATTTTACAAATTCTACACCAGTTAAGTATATTTAAATATATATTATGTACATATATGTATATGTATGTATGCATATTCCTATACTTATAATGTATAATTTTATATGTATACACATATATGTGTATACTAGCATATGTATTCATATAAAGAGAGAGAGGAAATAAAATACCTCGTATTTAATCTGAACGAATGTAAAATTAAGTGTATGCGAGAGACAAATCTCAGTATTTTAATGAAAAATGTCAACATAGGCCACAACATTTGGGGATTTCAATTTTAAATGAAAAATGTATTATATTTTAAGGTCAAAGATTTAGATCATAGATAGTGTTTCAAGCTTGACACTAAGCCAAAGATTATATTTTTTTTAAATGCTTTTAAACATTTATAATATTTTTATTGGATAGTAAAATAAAAAGTCAAGGATTAATTTAATTCAGAACATTTTTATAAGCACATAATTATTGAAAATGTTTATCTGACAAACTTATTTGGAGGAAAACGCATGAGAGTATGTTAGATTAGCTGTATCGCTATCTGCCTGGAGAGAATATGTATAATCACTATATTAAAATAGTCCCAGTGGAACCGCTTGGAAGTGAACTTCTGTGCCAAAGTAATGTATACTTTCCTTGTGGTCATTCTGGCAGCAAAATAAAGTTAATAAAACCATTAAATCACTTTTAACAGTTAAAATTATATTAACATAATTTATTTGAGATAAAATTTGTTTATGAATGCAAGCATAAATATGTCAAAACTTTTTTTCCCTATTTTTTATCACCACGTCTTACTAGCTGTCCAGGCTATACGCCAACATGTAAATTACTTAGTTGACACGTGAGTTCAAGACTTTTTTTCCTGGTTTTAATAAAACATTCAGATATTTTATTATTTATAAGCTGTTTCATGACCAGTATAATTACTAGGTCACTAAACTTATCTAAAATTCAAATTAGTATTCAATAAATATATAAGTGGAGACTGACTCCAGGAAGTTTAACTCTAATGTACAGTACATTTTTATGCCTATATAAATAAAAGATAATTCTGATCCCGTGAAATATTATAGTGTTTTTCAAATTATGCATACATACATACATACATACATATATGCATAAATATATGCTTACATACATACACACATACATACATAAATACATGCATGCATACATACATACATACATACATACATACATACATACATACATACTTACTATACATACATACATACATACATACATACATACATACATACATACATACATACATACATGCATACATACATACATACATACATATACTCCATTCACGGTAGGAATTACTTTCTTAAAGGTCTTTTTACCTACCAATATCCCACTATTTAATAGATTTCTGGTAGAGAAAAAAGGCCTTTCAGAAAACAATTCCTACGGTGAACGGAATTTACATACATATAGACATACATACATACAAATGCACATAATCAAACCATTTCCTGAAGAAATAGGCAAGAAACTGTGCATACTTAATTCATCCTCACTAACTTTTTCCAGGCTTCTCTATCCTAGCATACTCCATTCTTTTCAATAACATCCATACACCAATTCAAACATGCTCTTTTATCCACACATTCATCCACAACATTTAGACGCGTCTTACATGGCCTACCCCTTCCTTTAGATCCGCACACAATTCCATTATATATTTACTTCTTCACGATCTACACTCATCCTCTCAACATGCCCAAACCAACGTAGCACGCTTCTTTCACATTGGCCTTTTGTATTACCTTTCAAACCACATTCCTTCAGCAACCACTGACTGTCCATACGAGTTTTTCTACATACATCTTTTAGATGTCTCAATCCAACCACATTCACAGGAACCGGGTGGCTGTCCGGGGTGTCAGCTCGAGGGGGCGCCAAGCAGAGCACCAAACTAACCTTTTGTGGTGAATAAAATGATTTATAGCGTCACTCTTAAAAAGTTAATTTACATCCGCCATCTTGAAAAATGGCGCCCCAAAACGGTATTTTGCAATTATTTCTTAAACCGTTCATTATATCAAAATTAAAGAGAAGGACATTGTCTACCAAACATGTTCTAATAGTTTTCTTTGTAATCCTAGGTATTTTTATAGTGAAACGTTTGTAGTACTGTATGATAACCATTTATGTAAATCCCCTTCAGATTATTTTCATGTCACACGTAGGTTACGTTGGGTTTGGAGTTGCTAGGTGTGGCATAGGTATGGGGAAAATGTAATGTTTGGGGGGATGGGAGGTGTTCAAAACCGTAAGCTTATGACATGATGTTAAGACTTACTTTTAAACCCTAAGAATTAAGAGTATTGTTATTTCATACAGTAGTGGGGAAACTTTATTTGTGTGAGAGGAAGAGGGGGCCAAGAACTAAAAAAATACTTTTTGGACTTTCTACCCTCCTCTCCCTAGTTAAGGCTAGAAACGTGGATGCTCCTAGAAGCTGTTTGAAGAGGTCCTCGTTTAAGGAATTTTTGAAGATACACCCTATTGGCAGCTTATTTATAATAGAGCCCCCCCCCCAATT
>CABEEJ010000312.1:28231-101091 GCA_901482245.1 Timema douglasi | reverse complement strand
TTTTTTTTTTTTTTTTTTTTAATGTAAGTGCCACTTGGCGCTGTTTGAAGTGGTCCCCCACCAACATTTTTTTTTAGTTTGAATACCCTTTTAAAAAAAGCTATTTTGAATGTTCCTCGCCGTTTTTTTTTTTCAATTACGTCAAGGCTACGTTAAGCTTAGAGTTGTTATTTTTGGGGATTATTTTCATACTATCCTATTTCCCCCCGTTATTAAAGGGGTGCCAAAAGGTAATCCCGCCCAGGCGTAAAATTTACCTCGGGCCACCCCTGCACATTCACCTTGATCTTGTGTTTCTCTTGACAAACCCATTTTCAAATGATTGCCATGGCTATCCCTAGGCTAACATAATTTAAGGAAACATAAGGAGTAAGATGAATTTTAAGGAAATACACGAGTAGAGACCTAGATTCTGACCAAATTTCGAGTCCAAGAAGATAGAACTTGTCAATCGAGCTTGTTAAACACAGAGCCAGCCCTGAGAGTCATGCTTGTATGATAATTTGGTTAATTCTTTTTTGACGTATTCATAATTTTTTAAGTAAAATATGCATTTATTAAAAAAAAAAAGAATATACAATATCATTGAGACGTTAAGCCTTGAATGCTGTTATGAGGGATTCTAGTTTGAATCTCAAATAGTTCAAAATGTATTCTTAACGTCAAGAAAGATCCGGTAAAACACAGGTGACTATATTCACGACGATTGATACCTCTTGTGCTAATTTCTCTGTTTCGCGTTAAGAACTTGTATGAAACTTAATGGAGATGAATTGAGATTAGTTTTACTAAATACTAGCTATTAACTTGTCTTTCTAAGTTAGTTAATCTTGTTATAAACCAATTATTATTGAAATATTTCCATCCCGTAAGATTATTTCTGACCATTTTTTTAAAATCCGTTTCAAATATAAACTAATTATCTCTTCAGTGAATAATTTCCTTCTCCTCAATGATAATTTCCCCATCTCTTAATGACTCAATCTCACTGGGAAGTACACAAGCACTCGTCTGGAGAGAGAATGAAACAACCACAAGATCACATGTGACCCACCCTACTCCCCAGTGTCTCCAGCCAGGATTCAAAACCCAACCTTTCCGTCGAAAGACACTATTGTACAATATAGTCTAGCACCTTCTACCGTGTGAGAACTGATAGGAAACTGGAAACCATAACCTTATCGGTTATTAATCACACGTAATAATAATCATCATCATCATCATCATTATCAACAACAACTGTTTCCAGCTATTAGCCAGGTCAGTTTAGTAAAATGCCTTCATCTTCCTCTATCCTTCCACCATTCTTCCTCCTTTAATTGCTTCTGTTCTTCTCCTCTCACTTTCATACTTTCTGTTATCTGCTTCTCCCATTTCCTTCTTGGCCTCCCTTGCGGTATTTTTCCTACATACTTCATTCCCATCTTCTTCTTTTTTAGCATCCTCTTCTTTTCTATCCTCATTACATGCCCATACAATCTCAGTCTTACTTCTTCTACTATCTCATGCGCTCCCTGTACCCCCACAGTTTCCCGGATAACTTCATTCCCAAACTTGTACTTTCACGTAAACATGTCTAAATTGTTTGTATTTATGGCACTAGTGAGCACTTTTGTATATCAAAGCTCAAAAAGTAGTTGTACTAATGATCAATATTCAGTAAGTTAACGACAAAGGACGTTGGCTCGAGAAAATGTATATTAATTTTATCGTAGAAATCTTACATTACTTGTATTCCCGATTGGTTTCTTGACAATTCATTGTGACAAATATAATGCTTCTTAGCATCATTTACATTACTTGTATTTCCAATTGGTTTCTTGACAATTCATTGTGACAAATATAATGCTTCTTAGCATCATGGTTCAACTTAGTAGTTATTTATATTTCCAAATGAGCTAAGATACCCAAATCCTCCTTATAAAGAGCTCCCAAGGTCTACAATAACTTTTGTAATGTTAAATATTTGATATTTTTAATTTCTAAACATTAATTCTCAACCAACAAAGATTTTTTTGATGATTTTAACGTAATTTAAGGAAGTAAGTTAAATGTGTTATTCTCTCACATTTTAATTTAAAACGACTTCTAAAACATATTATTTTTTTTACTTTCTCATATCAAGAGGAAGTAGATTAAAGTAATTGTGGACATTTTTGACCTCGATATAGTGATAAATCTTTACATTCATTGTGTACTAACTTAAAAAAGTAGACTTTACAATTCTGTCCGTCCCCATGACTGTTTGTCTATCTGTCTGTTGTCACTGGCCACAGATCTGAAAACATTAGATGTATTTTGTTCACACATGAAATCTGGATGTTATAAGGCTCGGAACATTTGTATTTTTATTTTATTCCTCAAATTAAGGTTAGATTACTGGTGACAATGAGTGATTTTTCTTTAGTTCCAAATTTTTCGAAAATAGCTCAAGTGAGTTTGTATAAAATGGATATCTTCCCCCCAAATAAAATTGTATACTTGGTTTTGGGTAAAATTTCGTTAAAGGGTAGTGGATTAATAGGCCTAAGGGATTTTAAAAAAATTCGAAATATTTTGGAAACGATTTTGTTTAAAATATATATCTGGGGTATGTTTGACATATTAAAACAATACTGTGTATTTTTCGAGGGGGCGGGGGGTAATTCCTTTAAGCTTAAGGGTAGTTTATTAACAAATTTTTTTTAAATTGCCTTAGCGATTTGGTTTCAAATGGGTATCTGGTATAGGGATTGATTGCCCACCGAATATCCACCATATAATTGTCGTAGTATAATCTTGAAAGTCGACCAATCTACCTATATACGAATAACAACCAGGAGGCTGGTGACCTGGTGGTCTAGGGGTAAGGTGTCGGACTTCTGTGCTGGAGTCCGGGGTTCAATCCTCGGTCACGGCACAGATTTATCTGATTACCAAACCCTTACTTCACCTCTGACAAGATGTGTATTAATCAAAACTTGTGAATGTGTGGAATGCCAGGCCTCCACCGTGGTTCGGATCCCACGTTAAACTGTAGGTCCTCCATTTCATCTCACAATCACCCTACCATTACACATTAGCGTAAGTGCGTATAACCCGAACGGGTAGTAAGATGCGGTGCTAATAATAACAATAATAATAACAAGCAAGAGAGATAAGCAACTATTGAATATATATATATATATATGTGTGTGTGTGTGTTTTTACACGCTCCCTAAGTGAATATATTATTTATGGCGATTGTTGCTTATTTGTCAGGCCTGGCCGTTCTTCCTGGCATTCCTCGTGGTGGAGAACGTCCTCCTGTGGATGGAAGAGAAGACGCTGATCAGATTCAACGACGGCATCACATCTCTTTCTCACGGGTTGTTCCTAGAATGTGGCAGGTGAGTAACCCCCGCTCCCCCGCCATTACTCCTGGGGCCATCTATATTATAGCTCAGCTTAACTGAAATTATATGTAAATAACACCTCAATTAAACAGTTGTTGTTTTCAAATATATGTTGAGAAATGACACCTACGTATGATAATTGAACCCAGGGACATAATTATTTAATAATGAGATATCGAGGTTCGTCGTGTGTCCAGGTTTATAGTTGTATAGAGTTTATGATGGCTGCGTGAGATCTTAAAATACTTAAGGTCGGTTGCCCAATCTGTAAGGTCTAATCAGTGTATTGATCAGAGATCAGATATAAATTGTTCTATCTCATTTTAAAAGCACTTTTTATATACCCCCTTCTCCATTTCCTGGAACCTCATTTTGAAAGTTTCCATTTATAAGTGTGTCTAGTTATATGGGGCAATCCCTCTGCTATCCTGATAAATTTCAATTTTCCAGCTCATTTAGAAATGGCTTATCTTTTTCGGGCACACACACTTTCTGCTTAATATATGTTTATACTATAAGCCACCTCTGTGGTTTGGATCTCAAAGTTAGTGGATACAGATCCAGAGGTCCCAAGCTTGATCCCCGGCGCTTCCACAATTTATCTGTGAAGCAGGGAGTCTAAAACGGGGTCAACTCAGCCTCGTGAGGACAGATGAGGAGCCACTTGAATAAAGTAGTAGCAGCTCCAGTTTAGAAAATTGAGATTAATGGCTGGAGGGTTCATTATGCTGACCATATGACACCCTCCATCCGCCAATGTTGGCACTATCATCGCTAACGGTGGCGGCTGCTCGGTCAATATTAGTTCGTTTGCGGGCTCACACCATGTTGCAAATTGATATAACCTTATAACCATCAAATTGTGCCACCCAAGTGTTCATCTTTTAAAATAAAATTGAAATGTAGGTATCAATAGTCTTAGCTTGTCAGAGCTCTCTTAACTCCTTTTTGTTATGGAAAGAGAGAGAAAAAATCCTAGATTGTGGAAGGTCTTATTTCGTACCTGAATCCTATTGTATAGCAGTATTTCGATAAGATAAAAAGGGCTTATATTCTATTTTGGAAGGCCTACCAACATACTTCTATACAATATGATTCTGTTACGAAATAAGACCTTTCAGATTGGGCTTTCTGACAAATTCATGGTGTCTACAATGGTCTACTGTACGTAGGATAGTGAGCCATAGAGAGAGGAGGAAAAGAGGAGGAAGAGGAGCTACCAGAAACCTTGAACATCATCCTATTATAGACATACAAACAGCCCTCTTATATAAGAGACGAGTTTCCGAGATGGTTTTAGTATGCCCATCTTTCCAGGGATTGTTGTTTAACCAGTTGCGTGAAACGTGATTTTTCCATGTGGGGGTCATAGCCTGAATGCTAATCTTCAACGACACCACATATTTTTTCAGGCATTTAACATCCCAGCCAATTCCTAAACAAGAGATGGATTTACTAAAAACGTACAAGATTTGTGAAACGAAATAATATATGTATACCTCGTTGCGGAAATACTAAACCAAGGAACATGAATGGAATAATATACTTTGTTACTTACTATATGGTATCAGAAACTAGGAAAAATCTTACAGAAAAATTGAGAAAAGAGAAATATATTTGTCTATCAAAGAGCATAAGAATCAAATTCATTTTCAAATGCCAGAATTATAAAGTATATATATTTGCTTATAGCTCAGAAATTATTGGTTTTATAAAAATATATTTAAGATCAATTTTGTTTATCTTTAATAGTACTACAAATTTACAATGATAAGTTATTTTGTATCTCAAATAGTTGAGAAGAAAAGATGAAAATTAGAGAATTTACAGCAAGTAAAGTAACCTCAATGTCATTTTCATGAAAAAATGAGAATTGTCATCTTGTTTATAGTAATAAACAGTGTCCATGTATAAAATTTAATCAAAACCATTGGAGATAATTCTGAATTATTTTTTTTTAGATGTAGATATCTAATTCCAAAAATCACTTGGGGAAGTGGTGGGGGGGGGGGTAGGGGGAGACTTTATGAAAACCCTAGATACCAAGTTGTATCCCAATCTGTACAATAGTTTCGGCTCTAGCCTGAACTACAGATGAACAGACAGACGGCACTGCGAAAACAACTTTTTTTGTTTCAGGGGATCATGAAACATTGACATTTATCAAAATCTTGCGTTAGGTTTTTTAGACGATTACAATATTTTCCCTCCGAGGTGTCGAGAGAAAGTAATAATTAATCACTCTTATCTATCTATCTATCTATCTATGTTGGTGCACTATAATATTATTTATTTGTCACTAGATAGCACTTAAAACGCTTGGCGTAACGTCAGCTTGATTTGTAAAAATCGGTTTAATTTCGTACTTGAGTTGCTATAGCGTGGTTCCATTGTCGTTTTATAAATAGATGAACGAGTAGAATATTTGGTTTAATTCCTTCACTAGTTTTATTTTTAATTTTATTTGATATCAAATACAAAGGGGAATACAGTTAAAAAAACGTAGATTAAAATAGTTTGCTTGCTAATGGGTTCCTAAAAATACACTAATTTATACGTAGTAGGGCGAAAACAATTACATGATCAATGCTGAGGAATTACTATTTCTGATGGCTTTATTATTATATATTCACCTGCTTCACTCACTACATGTTTGTCTATGTCTATGTTTTCCAACTACGTCTCTCTCTCACTTCAGGTACATATGTGTATATTTTAAGGTCCCCGACGACCATATAATGGCGACAGGACGGGTTTTTTGTTAATTTTCCCGTCGGCATAAACAATAACATACCCATAATCAGCCCGCAAGGGCTTCAAGGCTTTATCATGTTTAATAGTTCATTTAATTTTGTGCCGGTTAACATCCGAGAGCCCCTTTGGTGCTGGAGTTCGTTTATTTTATCTATGTTATTCAATGTTTATACATGCTAAATGTCTGCGTATTGTTACATAATAAATAATCCTATCAAACAAACAATGCTGAGGAAAGTGATGGACAACGGTCTGAGGTTTGCCTGATGCTCAGTGGAGCTCACCTGAGTGACGGTATCTTCCAAAAGTGAAAGTATGTGGTATGTATAATATGCGGCTTGATTCAATGAAAGTGTTAATTTTCAAGTTACTAATCGTCTAATTGTTTCGGCCACACCTTGTATTTAGGTGGACACCTCTTTATAATGTTGGCTGTTGTGTGGTCTTATGAGGAATCTGAAAAGTGACACTTGGCCTTCCAATGACACATGTTTCTCACCCCTGGACACTACCTAACTATATAAAAACGCCAGTTGAATAGAATGGAACAGAGAATAGAACCATAGCCCACTTGTGCTAGCCCAATAGGAGCTTAACAACTTAGTTTTCGTATTGGGATATTTGATGTGCACTTTCTATGAGCACAAAATTTACAAACTATCTTCACCTATAATACTACATAGCCCGCTGCGATGGCAACATGGTCCAAGTCAATAGTATTTAATCTGGGATACGCGTAGGGAGTACGTAAAATTCAAAATATATTGATATATGCACATATATTTGCATAGAAAAAGGTGTTCTTTTTACTATAAAATATGGAACTGTATTGCTATACCTCACCCCCTCCATGTCATTGACAGCACCTTTTACATCTCAATTATCTTTTATTAACATATTGGTGACCTGGCGGTCTAGGGGTAAGGTTTCAGACTTCTATACTGGCGGCCGGGGTTCAATCCTCGGTCTCGACATAGATTTATCTGATTACCAAATCCTTCCTTCACCTCTGACAAGACATCTTGTGAATGTGAGGAATGCCAGGTCTCCACCGTGGTTCGTAGGTCCTCCATTTCATCTCACAATCACCCTACCATTTTCACATTAGCGTAAGTGCGTATAACCCGAACGGGTAGTAAGACGCGGTGATAATAATAATAATAATAACTTATTTTGGGATGCTCTCTCCACGTTATCGCCAATTTTTAGTTATAATTTTGAAAATGCCCCCCTTAACTATTTTCCGGA
The DNA here is from genome assembly GCA_901482245.1 of Timema douglasi. Taxonomy (NCBI): domain Eukaryota; kingdom Metazoa; phylum Arthropoda; class Insecta; order Phasmatodea; family Timematidae; genus Timema; species Timema douglasi. The sequence continues at coordinate 93,715 of CABEEJ010000312.1, read as the reverse complement.
CCTCCATTTAAAACTCAATGTGTTTAGTGTCTTCCTGTTATTTTTATTTGTCCCTATACATTTATTAAAATACTTTAATTTACTACTGTACAAAAAAATCCAGTAGTTTTAGAACCCACCCTTAGGAATTTCATACTGCCAAATTTCAATATTTTAGGGTTTGGGACATATTGCGATGAATTATTCAGGGCTTTCATATTTATTTATTAAGATATAATTCTCCTCGGTGGCGTAGTTATCTAACGCGCTAGTTTCATGTTGAGCTAAGCTGCCGAAGACTAGGAGATCGAGGCTTGAATCTCGGTCGGGTGAACTGGTGGTGATTTTTCCTAAGTGGTTTTCAACTCTTCCTCCACGCAAATGTGGATTCACTTCCTCTAATTGCAACCTTCACAATCCCTAACCCATTAGCGTAATTAGTACTTAAGCTTAAAGCCCGAACAGGTAGTAAGACGCGATGCTAAAAAATAATAATATTAAGGTGTAGCCCACACACAAATTATCTCATTTAAAACTCACTATTTTCCAAGCAATCCAACACATTAGCTCAGTCGGTAGCGTGTCTGCCTACTGAGCTAAGGGTACCGGGCTCAATTCCCGGCATTGCTGAAAAATTTATCATTGGTGAAATGTAAGTTTACTCTTTCACAATGATAAATTTACGGCTGGGGACTGTATGTTGTGCTTGTTCTAGTCTTAAGTTGGAATATAAGACACATGATGTTACGACAGGCCTAGCCAGACGGTAGTGGAAAATATATAGCTTGAATAAAAAACTAACTCAGACCATAGGCTGGAAACGGTAATGGATGTATTATTATTAGCACCACGTCTTACTACCCGTTCGGGTTATACGCACTTACGCTAATGTGTAATGGTAGGGTGATTGTGAGATGAAATGGAGGACCTACAGTTTAACGTGTAATCCGAACCACGGAGGAGGCCTGGCATTCTTCACATTCACAAGTTGTGATTAATACACGTCTTGTCAGAGGTGAAGGAAGGGTTTGGTAATCAGTTAAATCTTCGCCGGGACCGAGGATCGAACCCCGGCCGCCAGCATAAAAGTCTGACACCTTACCCCTAGACCGCCAGGTCACCGTAATGGACTTAAAGTAGTGAAATATTTTATAAGCAAATTACTGAATATGTACATTATAAATTGCATTATGCACCTCAGGGGCAAATTTAATGAGTAATTTGAGGTGGAAGGGGTGGATTCTTACCAAGGGGTCCCCCTTTTTTTTATTTAGCCCTCGATAATGCGGTTTTATGGCAATTCTGTATTATTGGAAATAAGATAGAAATAAATGGAAACATGAATAAAACAAATTAATAACATTTTTATTATATTTCTTAAATATTGACTACATAACCATTCTGTGTTTGCTAGTTTTGACAAACCACTCAATTAATTGTTGAGAGTTTAAAATGATAGCATTATTAAGATGCATAAGAGCCAAATCAACACGTCTGCTTTCCACCATAGTTGTTCTGAGACATATCTTGATTAGATGCAACAATGACACCTCCAGTTACCCTTAACACTCTTTGCAATACCTAAATCTGAATCTTACTGCTATATTATAAATTATTGTTCGTTCGCCTGGCTCTTTTCCTGCCGCCCTTTCCGTTGATCCGTTTAGATGCGTTCATTTCGGCTGAATCCTTTTTCGTTCATCTCTTAGCCCTTTGAGGGGGGTGGGGTGTAAGGAATAATTTCACCCTAAAACCTCATGGATTCGCCCCTGATGCAATATCAAATTTTGTGGTACAAAGTGAAGAGAAACTTTCCGGGGGTATGCGATCCAAAAGTTTGAATACCACTGGTCTAAGGTGTGACTCTCGCAAAGGAATGGGTGCTGGGTGGCTATACTGAGGGTCTTGTTTCATTAATTATTTTCCACTCTCTCCACGAAAATTCATTTACACCTCCTCTAAAAATCAACCTTATGCCTCGGCCACACAGAACGCTACACTGGGTGACCTCATAGAAAGCTAGGCTGTGGTCTTTTTCAACCAGTCTTCGTCAAAGATAGCGGGTTTTCATAGTGTACCGTGAGATTGTGATAATTCTAATGAAGATATTTTACTTTTACCATTTCTCAAAGCGACGGTAAATAGTAGTATACATTTTCCATAAACACTGATATTTCCGAATGTCTTCGATTAAAGCGTCTGACATACTGTAGTCAAATAGTACAAGAGAAAAAATATTAGTTTAGTGCAAGTTGAGTAGTAAATTACAAGTAGAGATGAAAAACACTAAGCGAAAACTAGAACAAAAAGCCCAGACCTGAGGTATCTATGGAACTAGTCTACAAACTACTAGATTGCCAGGGTGTCCTGGTGGTCTAGGGGTAAGGTGTCAGACTTCTATGCTTGGGTCCGGGGTTCAATCCTCGGTCCCGGCACAGATTTATCGGACTACCAAACCTTTCCTTCACCTCTGACAAGACGTGTATTAATCCCAACTTGTGAATGTGGGGAATGCTAGACCTCCACTATGGTTCGGATTCCACGTTAAACTGTAGGTTCTCCATTTCATCTCACAATCACCCTACCATTACACATTAGCGTAAGTGCGTATAACCCGGACGGGTAGCAAGACGCGGTGCTAATAATAATAATAATAATAATAATAATAATAATAATAATAAATTGCCTATTTTTGCGCATGCGCGTAGTCCGCTACATCCCCCAAAATCCCGTTTCGTCAGATTGCTGAATACGCGTCCAACGTTGTATTCGTAGCGTTCGTAGCATCCACGGCGCAATGTGGCCACTACCACTGTCTAATGTGATTGCAATCTTTTTGGCTCGTAATAAGCTCAGCGTCCGTATGTTTACGGGGCAAGGCATTACTCACCCCTAGCTAAATATCTTAATACATATGAGTATAACTCGAACGCGCAGGGAGTGACACGTGGTACTAAAATATATACACTACAGTAGCCCCATGGCTTCTTTGGTGCTGACTGACGGCTCACAGCTGACAACTAAAAGCTTTGAAAAGTTACCAGACCAAATTATGTATCCCTACGCCGAACTATATGATCTGCAAAATCATGTGTTTAGCAGCTGTCATCTTCTGACGGTCAAAATTTAGGTATATACCTAAATGTTGACTGTCAGAAGTCAGCTGTGAGCTGTCAGTCAGCACCAAAGAAGCTACAAGGCTACTGTACCTACTCCTAGACCCTATCTACTAATTATGTAGCAGGACGAGACCATATACAAATAGTAAATATAATCATTGGGATCATTTGGGATTGAACTGGGAGCTTGTGGCCGGCTACTCTTAACTATTAAACCACGGGGTTGGGCAACAATAAGTGTTTTTAGTTAGTAAAATTTGTTTGTTAGCAACGTGTCTTACTACCCGTGTAACCGCATTTACGTGGAGAGAGAGTGGGAAACCATTTAGGAAAGAAAAACTAACCTCAGTTTAATCGACCAGGATCGAACCACGATATTCCCTTCATCGCCAGTCTAGTCTATTGCGAGAGTGACGCCTTTGACCATGCGGTCACCGTAAGTTGACCATCCCTTCAAGGTATTGAATGGCAAAACCAATGGGGAAAGACCACTGGTAAGACCCAGACGTAGATGGAAGGATAACATTTGGATAGATCTAAGAGAGATAGGGTGTAATGCGATAGACTGGAAAGAATTAGCTCAAAAAATTGTGGTTGAGGACTCTTATAAAAAGTTATGGAGCTTTAGCTTTATATAAAAATAACAAAACGTCTGAGCTTTCGATGAGCTTTACTACAAAAACCCTGTGATTTAGACAAAAAACAAAGTTGACTTAGGAGGTTTTTAACCTGGGTATTTTTTACTAATTTGTATCAATTAGAGGCTTCTGTTTGCTGTTTTTAGGAGTCACAAATGCATTCTCATAAGAAACGTCACAGTGTTGAGGATTTTTTTTCTCCTAACGATTGTGGTATTGTTTTTACTACCGTGTTTACTACCGTGATTTATTTTTCTTGCAATTGAAATATCGCCTGCGCTGTATTCAATAATAATTGCCAGTCACGATCAATCCATTGACCATGGGGGGGGGGGGCNGATTGTTATTGTGACACGTGACACGTGCCACGACGACCTTGCAGGCTTGTCTGTTGACCTGTGTTGCCTCTCACGTGTTTCGACTGAAGAAGACTTTTTTTTTACCGGTATAAGAAAAGTCCTGTAAGTACGGATGTATTCTTGCTGTTGTTAATTCATGATGGAATGCTGTATGGAGTATGCGCTGTAAGTTACCGGGTTAGCAATTATCTGGGACATGCTTCGAGGGCCGCATGGTCTAAGGCGTCACTCTTGCAATAAACTAGACGGCCAAAGACAGGGAAATTGGGGTTAGAATCCCGCTCCTGTGTACTGAGGGTATTTTGTCCTAAATGGTTTTTCACTCTTCTTCCACGCAAATGCAGGTACACTTACTCTAAATTCAACCTTTCTCATTCCTAACCCATTAGTGTAATTAGTATATATGTGTATAACCTGAACAGGTAGTAAAAGGTGGTACTATATATATTATATAAATATATAAAAATAAAAAACATAAACACATAATATATATATATATGTATTTATATATATATTTGGAATGGCCATCATCAGAAAGGAGAGTAACACTCAATGGCGTAGGTAGAAAAAAAGGTTGAATGTAAAAAAGCATTTTTAAACTGTACCTTTAAGTTGTTCTCCCCATTCACTGGATTTTTATTTTGTACCGCGTATTACTACCCGTTAGGGCTGTGTGTATAATAGGCCTATTATTTACTCTATTATATTAAGAATGGGTAACTTTGAATTTATACGAAATGTAGCCTACCCGCATTTCCGTGGAGATGGAGTGTGGAAAACAATTGATGAGAAACCATCCTCAGTATACACTCGACCATAGTTCGAACCCCAATCTCCCCATCATCGATGATCCAGACTATTGCGAGAGTGATGCCTTAGACAATGCTACCAGCAAAACGTGTCACTCAGTAGAGCATTCATTAGACAGGTATCAACTAAAATACCTTGCTGGTAGAAATAGGGCGGGCGGGCAGGCTGATAAATACATCACAAAAACTGCAGCAAGAAATATAATAGCAGGAATAACGAAGCTTTGTTGCGGCCTTATCGGGAGCTAGATGAATTAATAATTTCACTTTAATTTCAATTTAATTTGTTATAGTACTGGTAACGGCCTGCACTGAAAAGTACACACTTACCTTACAAGAACATATATTAACAAAATAAAATAATCAATAATAGCTAAATAATTTTACATACTGATGAACAATTTAAAAAAAATAAAACATAATTACTAACGATAAATGATAAAAATAATAAATAAATAACTTAAGAGTAGTAAAGGCGTGAGTATTTTAAAAAGGACTAAGCAAAAAAATAAATTTGAATAAAATAAATTTAAATATTTGAGGCAAAGCCTCTACAGGATAAATTAATTACAAGGAGCTCTCAAGAGTTTGGTTTTTATTTTCTAATAAAAGTCGAATTCGACAAATCTGTCATTAGCACTGTGGTAGTAATAATAATACACGATAATACATTCCCATGTGAGGTATGTGAAGCAGAACTTATATGTATGATTTATAAAATGGGACCAAGTGTGTGAGAGAGAACATATCACAGGTACAGTTGGTATTGTCTAACAAAATCTGCTTACCCTGGCAACGCCATGAAAATGAGTTTAGCAAGATTAAAAAACACAAAGCTTGTTCCATATTTTAGGGTGTATCCTGTTAAGAAACCTCACGCGCACACACATCGTGGAACCAGTGGTTATATAAGTCTACGTCACGAACTAACCAGTTCGGTTGACTAGGTACTAGAATAACCTGTCTTCGACTCTTATTCAGGTTGTTGTTGATCGGCGCCTCTATCTGGAAGGATTTTTTTTAGTACTGCACTTTTTCGTGTTGTACGCCTGTGTACTAATTAAGTTTTTGAGTTAGGAATGAGGAAGGTTTGATTTAGAGGAAGTGTAACCGTGGGACCAACAAGCCCGTCATCAGCAGGCCGGTCTAACACAAGAGTGACGCCTTAAGCCACTAAAGCGGGTCCAAATAATAATAATTAATTTAGAATTTTTCTAATCAAATATTTTACTATGAAAATGTTTTTAAGTCGAATTCAAGTATTATGATTATTTAAAAAATCAAATACTTGTTGTATATTAGGCTAGATTATATATAAATTTTTAATATAGTCCAATAAAAAAATTAATGCCATGAAACACGTTAAAAATAAATTAATAATTAATATTGAGAAAATTCACAAATCTCATTGGTAAACTCAATTAATATGAGTCTCTAGGCTATTTTTTTAATGCAGCCACATGACTTATCTGAAGTGCTATGAAAAAATTGTTAGTTACATTTGAATAACGGAATGATGTTTAATTGCTCAAAATGTTGACTTTCGGTTTCGAATTTTGAATTAAATTTTATCGAATACGGAATCTAGGATCCATTTAAATTTTAAATTTCAAATCCATAAAATATCTAGATTCGGAATATAGAATACAATACGAGTCTTAGTTATATTTTGATTTTGGTTCAAAACTCGAATCTTTGCACAAGCTTGAATTAACTTGCGTGATTAGGATGTGGTGGGTGAATAGTAAAAGGGTATTATTATATTAGTTGCTTTTAGCTAGGCGTAATAATGTTAATTAATAGTACTTTCTTTATTACATAATAGTTCAAGGATTTCTTTTTACGATCGAGTTCACATTTGCATTAATAGGGTGGAGATAAAAGTCTATAATTTAGAGGGAATATATACCTTATATTTATAATATATATAATGTGTGTTGTAATTAATCCCTGATTAAGGAAAATGGGAGGCTACAAACGCATTAACTTCGCCAGATAAGTAAATATCATTATATTAGTATTATTATTATCATCATTCTTACTACCATCATCTCCATGGAGAGAGAGTGGGAAGCAATTTAGGAAAAACCAACACAGTACATCCAGCCAGGACATGAACACCAACCTCACCGTCACCAACAAACCATATAAGACTAATGCCTTTGTCCACTCTACTATCCTGTGCGGTTAGTGAGTAAACATGCGTAAATGTAAAATAAAATACTTTAATTTTTGACACAATATAAAGCTATAGTTTTTGAAAACTGAACCACCGTTGGAGTATTAACATTGTATAGCTAAAAAACAAATACATTTAATTACAAAAGTTTAATCCTGAGTCAATTCATCAAAACAACATGCCCAGACTGACCTAAATATTTAAATATCTTATTAATAATTATGTGATATACAAATAATCAACTTTTAAATAGCCTGCTTCGGTGGCCACGTGGTCTAACGCGCAATTCTCGTGTTTGAACAAGGCTTCCGAAGACGGGTAGATCGGGGCTCGATCCCTGTCGGGTGCATTGAGTTTTTTCCTAAATTGTTTTCCACTCTTTCCCCAAGCAAATGCGGGTGCATTTCTTCTAAATTAAGACTTACTATTCCCCAAACAATTAGTGTAATTAGTACATAGGCGTATAACCCGAATGGTTAGTAAGACGCGGTGCTAAAAAATTACGATATTAGTGATATGGATGGGGATGAACACATGGATGATGCATTTTTCTAATAATTTGAGGGACACTAAAATGTTATGCCATATTTCTACGTCTCGAATAATATATTTTAACAATTTATCAGGTAGATTCATTTTATATCATTCATCGAAATGGCAGGACATATTAATTGGGAGATGGATAAATCAGTACATCTTTTTTTGTATTACTTTTATACCTACAGTAATGAGCCAAGTTAAAGTGAACGTTTTAGACGATGAATTCGTCTATTGCCTTAGAGGAAAGCGGGAATACACTAGCAAGTTGTCTACAGTAGCCCCATGACTTATTTGGTGCTGACTGACAGCTCACAGCTTTGGAAAGTTACCAGACCAAATTATGTATCCCTACGCCGAACCATATTATCTGCAAAAACATGTGTTTAGCAGCTGTCACTTCTGACTGTCAAAATTTAGGTATAAACCCAAATGTTGACTGCCAGAAGTCAGCTGTAAGCTGTCAGTCAGCACCAAAGAAGTCATGGGGCTACTGTACGCGTCTTAATTATGATTATTAAAGGGACGTTCAGGGACCGGTTTTATGTTAAGTAACTACCGCCAGCGGTCACCGTCTGCATAGTAAATACGCGCCAAGAACTTAATAGTATCGGCTCAACGAGGTGTATTATCTTTTATTTTATGAGTATCAGGTCGAATCTCAATCAGTTAACACACATAACTGTTTAACACATGTTGAATTAGAGCCATGATATGTAATTATTAACGAAATAGTACAAGTTTGAATTAGAACAAATTTATTATTATTATTGACAAAATAACACAAATTGACAAATCTGATAATATATTAACGGTACAGGGGGAAGTAGGGAAAGTCATATCACACACATTTTATAGGACAACCATTTTTATTTCTCAAACATCATAAGGACCCCTGTGAATACAGTTTTCTTAAAATTACAGATACCTCTTCTAACAATAAAGTGCATTATAAATGTATCATGATTATCTAACAGATGGCAGTACAGTGGAGCGTCGTTAATCCGGATCGATCGGGACCGGGACCCATCCGGATTACTGAATTGTCCGGATTTTCAAATATGCTTTCAATAACTGTATACATACGAATACGTGTGGTTTTTCTTTTCTGTGAACCTTCTTCAGAATCTAGCTTTGAATCAAAACGTTGCAAACTGTCTTTCTTTGCTTTAATGTCACTAGTGATTGAAATTCCCACACCATATATTTTAGCGAGAGCTGCACCACTTTCCCCTTTAGACAGTCTTCATAGAATTTCTAACTTATCCTCTATATATAAAAATGTATGCTTCCTTTCATTTGATAATGATGACATGATTAACAAAGTAGAAATATAAACCGTTTTAACTCGCACACTAAAACGTCACAAGGCAACTATACGACGAAGGTTTCACCACTGCTGTATAGTTTGTAAATGATAGCACAGAACTGAGCCGAGCACGTGACCAAAGAGAGCCTCCCCTACTACCTGCTCTCACCACCGATCCGGATTTGCGACGCTCCGGATTTTTGACGTCCGGATTTGCGACGCTCTACTGTACTAACTTAATTTGAGTTAAAATTGTACTTTTACCGTCCCGTCCCCCTTTGTAGCCCTCATATTTAAAGTGATATATTATAATCTCAGACAGATAAACAGACAAACATGGGGACAAGCAGATTTTTAAGATCCACTTTTTTTTTAGTTCAAGGTTTATCATAATCTTGAGGACGTGAATTTTTACGATTTAAATACTTATTCTATTTGAGAAAGTAAAAATTCCAATCGCAGCCCTGATTGTACTCTCTAGTTAGCGTGGGTCTGAAATTAAAAGTGACTGACTGTCCTTGTGTTTTTTTTTTGTCAGGTTGGTATTCCGAGGAGCGGAGAACGTGGCGTACATCTTCATCTACGAGAACTTCCGGTTGATGGAACTACCCTGGGGCTCTGCGTGGACCTGGTACTTGGCAGTAGTCGGGGTGGATTTCTGCTACTACTGGTTGCACAGAGCGTGCCACGGTAAGTCGGTTTTATTCGTTATGGGGTTGTTCTCAGGAGGCCGGGGAGTCTTCTTGATTAGAGTGGTGTCATAGTGTCTGGTTTGTAGATAGCGAGAAGATCAGGGTTTGAATCCCAACCGGAACTACTGAGTGCTTTCCATTTATGGTTTCCCACTCTCACTCCACGAAAATTATCATACCCCGTTAGCATAATTGAACTTCTTGTATCTGGATGGGTGGTAAGAAAGAAGCTGAGGTTTCTAACATTATTGGTGATTAATACAAATATTTTATGTACACTCGGCAACCCGGAAAGGAATTAGTCTTACCTTGACAAATTACACTGTGGCTCTACATTATAAGTTATACTAAGGATGCACAACCTTTTTTTTTTGTTTGTTTCAGAATTACTTTTCATTTTAGAAAACGTTGGGGTCAACTAATAAATTATCGACACAAGCAATGAAATTCAGGCAAGGGTAATTTTATAGACGCCACAAAATGAAACGGGTTTATTTCAACAGTTTTTTTATAGACAAGAAATGATAATATTAATCTAATTGAAAAAATAATAGAAAAATGGTTACAAATATAACACTAAAAATAAAAATAGAATCCGTTTTTCAGATGTAAGTAATTTTACTTTTTTCCATACATTTGACACTGCAGTCCAGTAATGAGTTTGTTATATTGCAAATCGTACGATGTTATTGCTATCATCAAACAACCAATAAATTAATCGTCAGTTATGTGGTTTCAATGTTTTGCTTTTATCGTGTTTGTGGTAGAAAATGTTGATTCACACAAGTAGGTAGATACGAAAAATGCTGTAATATAAAATGCAGGTTTCCTCATTTTAGTTTACGATTCATCAGATAGCAACCACCAGAGTTTAGGGCTATTAATATCAGTGGATCTTGCTTCCAGAAATATGTTGCAGCTCATCTTCACTATTTCTTCTTCAACTTTACTTAGATTTACGTCAACTAATTCTGCCATTTTTAATGTTCCATTTTAATTTCCTTGAATGAAATGTCATAAACATCACCGCATCCTCCAACTCTAACCCCCTGGGAACTTTTTTTTTTTAAATTGTTTGTGCAACGCATCCTATTGATATGCAAATCCTCGAAACTAGAAAATCTTTTGCATTCAGACTGTTCTTACATATATTAGAAGCTCTTTAAGTCGCCACTCTTCAGAGGAGTTCCAAACATCCTTATTATTGCCTTGAAATTTTTTATCACGCTCATAACTTATATCAAAGATTTACTTTTTCCTTGTAATCTGATATTTAATTCATTAAGTTTTTCATTTATATCACAAAGAAATTATAATTTCATTAACCACTGTTCATCTCTCAGCTCATTGTAATGTTAAAAACTCCCCGACTTGTGGAATAATGCTCCTGAAGCTCCTTAATAATATACACTGAATATCACCGCTGAGGTAACTCAGAGAAATGCATGGCTATTATTGGGAAACGGCGTTGTCATTTTCTCGTTTTTGTGTGATCAATCTCACCTCAAATGTAAAACAAGTTTCGCAACGCTGGCTAGTAGAGGTTGCCAGTAGCTCCTTCTTACCCCGGCACACCACCTCCCAACATAATTGAGAGCAAGGATATTTGGCAACGGTTAACTGAGAGAGAGAGCGAAGATAAAGCTTTTCTCCATTAAGGTAATGTAACATGTAATAGAATGATCCTCAGTTGAGACGTGGAACAAACACTCAGAGAAATTCGTTGAACTCGAAACTGGCCTCTTTGTAGGCTTCTGGCTCGAATCGAGACTCACAGTTTTAAATATAGCACTTCCTGATGGATGATACAATGGTACGACGTAAATGTGGGTATGTCTGTGTCATATTTGCACAGTGTAATTAAACCAATTTGATTTTCAACCATAACTGGTGCTCTATCTGTTGTCATGAACACTAACTTAGGTAAAATAAAAATAAATTATCGGCAATAAAACTTTTTAAAGCATTGTAAATGTCTTGACCTCTCGTCTAATTTTTCATTGGGATAATTACTGTTAGTAGCTCTTCTTTGGACGTCATTTTAAAAAAAACATGCCTACGGAAATATATAGCTAACTGTCGAACTTTGTAAAAATGGACTGATGAGTGCTCAACGTCGACTTCAATTAAAAATGTTTTTATTTCTAGGTTCACTACCCTTAGGAAAATGAGTGGCAAATGTTTTATGAACGGTTTGAAAATGCATTTCTACGTTTTCTTTCTTGCGCGACGTAACACTGGAGCTATAAATTAGGCAACACACTTATAACTAAAGCTACGGCCACGCTTGCGACCTGGACGCCGCGTTTTATGACCAGTTATCATAGCACCAAGGCGTGAAGATGTGCTATTAGCCATATTAGTATATAGTTATATGAAGAAGAAACGTAAATATAGATAATACGTTATTCACCCCATTAATATACAGAGACGTACTTATGGACAGACTTGTAAGAAACCTGAGAACACACCCCTAATTAATTATAATGTTTTCAGTGTCACGTATAAAATGAAATTTATCGCTATGTTCACGGTATTAAAAAAAATATTATTTACAAAGTGAAATTAATTACTATGATTGGAAACAACCTTTGCACTCCAAGACCTTGCCAAGCATTTCAATCTATTGTTAGTTTGCATTCTGTATATAGTTTGATTTTTAATGTAACATGTAATAGAATGATCCTCAGTTGAGACGTGGAACAAACACTCAGAGAAATTCGTTGAACTCGAAACTGGCCTCTTTGTAGGCTTCTGGCTCGAATCGAGACTCACAGTTTTAAATATAGCACTTCCTGATGGATGATACAATGGTACGACGTAAATGTGGGTATGTCTGTGTCATATTTGCACAGTGTAATTAAACCAATTTGATTTTCAACCATAACTGGTGCTCTATCTGTTGTCATGAACACTAACTTAGGTAAAATAAAAATAAATTATCGGCAATAAAACTTTTTAAAGCATTGTAAATGTCTTGACCTCTCGTCTAATTTTTCATTGGGATAATTACTGTTAGTAGCTCTTCTTTGGACGTCATTTTAAAAAAAACATGCCTACGGAAATATATAGCTAACTGTCGAACTTTGTAAAAATGGACTGATGAGTGCTCAACGTCGACTTCAATTAAAAATGTTTTTATTTCTAGGTTCACTACCCTTAGGAAAATGAGTGGCAAATGTTTTATGAACGGTTTGAAAATGCATTTCTACGTTTTCTTTCTTGCGCGACGTAACACTGGAGCTATAAATTAGGCAACACACTTATAACTAAAGCTACGGCCACGCTTGCGACCTGGACGCCGCGTTTTATGACCAGTTATCATAGCACCAAGGCGTGAAGATGTGCTATTAGCCATATTAGTATATAGTTATATGAAGAAGAAACGTAAATATAGATAATACGTTATTCACCCCATTAATATACAGAGACGTACTTATGGACAGACTTGTAAGAAACCTGAGAACACACCCCTAATTAATTATAATGTTTTCAGTGTCACGTATAAAATGAAATTTATCGCTATGTTCACGGTATTAAAAAAAATATTATTTACAAAGTGAAATTAATTACTATGATTGGAAACAACCTTTGCACTCCAAGACCTTGCCAAGCATTTCAATCTATTGTTAGTTTGCATTCTGTATATAGTTTGATTTTATTATTATATTTACGCTAATTAAGAAGTTCTTACCTTGTTCATTTCTTTCTTCATTGTTTAATTCCTTCCAACCCTCCACTGTTGCAACTGCAACCTCTATCCAGAGCTTGGATTTAACATCCCTGATTTTGTAGTCTCGATATTTCAGATTCCAGAACGTTCGCGAGGGAGAAAAAGGGAGTAACAGCCTCTATTGTGTTTTGCGCAACTAACTACAAAGCTTATACCAGAATTATATGTTAGAGGTCAGGAACTGTTTGTATTAAAGTGCCTTTTTTTTCCTACTTTTTTTTGTGTCTTTTCAAAATTACTCATAAAAATAGTGTGGCTACCATCTTCAGTTTCTCAGTCAACTGGTGGGTCGCAGTCGACGTCATGGCCACCCATGAATAATGTAATATTACAAGAGAGGCTTGCTACATTACAGGTTAAACAAAGGGCACTTCTAATGATAAGTTTCAAAAAATATTTTGGCGTCGGGTTTAGAAACCAAACAGGATTTTCTTTTCCCCTAAATGGCCTCTCACTCTTCTTCCATGCTAATGTGTGTACATTTCCTCTACATTTTACCTTCCTCGCACCTACTCTACTAGCGTAATTAAAATGCCTACAGCCTGAATAATAAGTGGAACAAAAAAAATCATCACACTAAAATAAAATAAAATAAAATCTCTAAGTGTGACGTGAGAATCGCCTTTATGGTCTGGATGCATGACTGTGTGTAACTTGTTGCAGAGGTGCACATCTTGTGGGCGCAGCATCAAGTTCATCACAGCTCCGAGGAGTTTAACCTAACTGTCGGACTGAGGCAGTCCATACTCCAGGGATGGTGTGGATTCGTAAGTGTATTCCTATCTTAAACGGAATTGTACATTATTTATGGAGAGTGGAAAATAATTTAATAAAAACCACCCGTGGTTCACCCGAGCGAGATTCGAACCTCGATCTCCCCGTCCTAGGCAGTCTAGCTCAACACGAAAGTAGCGCATTAGCTAACTACGCCACAGAGGTGGATAACTTCTTATTAATGACTTCAGCAATACTTTGTTAAGTCGGGCTAGTTTATTGGGAACCTTCACCGATATAATCCGTTACGTTGTTAGCAAGTATTAATAATGCGGAGATTAATAAAGAAGTGTAATTTCAGTGCAAGACCCTTCGAGTGAAAAGCAGGATGTTGGGAGGGGGTGGGGTGTATATATAGGCTCGACTAGTGCGTTCAACACCAAGGCTACCCGCATCTGTGGACAAATGGGCTAAGATGTTAGCCTCGTCTGATTTGTTTTGTAAGTAACGGGAAGATCGGGTTAGAAATACGTCCAGATGTACTGATAATTTTCCTCAATTGTTATTTTTCTTTACCTACACGCAGATTCGTCTACATTTCCTCTTAAGTCACATCTCCATCATGTCTATAGCCTTATTGTAAATATACTTTTAACCCGGACGGGTAGTTATACCCATTGCACAATTTTTAAAAAAAACACGGTTATAAATTACTTTTTGGGGGTGGGTGTATGGGGGTATCTTTGAGAAAATTCACCTTCATTAAAGTGAAAATTAGGTGAAAAACCCACAGTAGTAAATCAAGGTGTAAAACTATCCCGAATGCATCCCCCCTACATTCGAACCTTGACCTTCCCATTACCTACAATTAATTCTATGGAGGATTGGTTTAGTGTGTGTGTTCACGAATTAAATTAATTTGTAAGTCGTGTGCTGATAGAATGAGTTAATTAAGAAAGAGAAAAACCCTTCTAACAAATTACATCACCCTGTAAAACCTCTATGTCGTTAGACGCCCTCTCCTCTTACGTAACCGCGAACCTTGAATCGTCGGGAGCAAACAGGCAACAAGTTTTATAGCATGTGCACAAAATAGTTAACCTTGAATTTTGTTTTCAAACCGTATTTTAATATAAGTTTTTTTTTATGTTTTGTTACGTAATAAACTGGTTTTATATGCTTTCGTGTTCAAAATACGGTTGCCATGTTTAACCCTTGGTAAATATTCAGGTTACGTAAGTGATATTCAGACTCCTACCTCTTTCCTTGTTTGGTATTTTCGGACAACTCACACAACGGTGTTAAAAGCACTTGGAACCTCCTGGCTATAAATAACTCCACTCGTATCCATCTTGATAATATAATCACTTAATGTCTATGATCGGGATTCCAAAGTGAACCCCTAACGCATATCCTTAGAGTTATCAAACCAGCGAATAGGACTAAAGCTCGATCAGCTCAATCAGTGGTTGTTTTTTTTACTAAAAAGATAGTTCGTTTATAAGTCGTGTAAATGTAATCATTTGGTTCAGAAGCACACGTTACAAGATTTTGAGATGAAACTGGTGTTCACACATATCGAGAGTTTTTTTTATAGGTAAATTGAGTTCACTTGTTCATTCTCATCATTAATTGCCCGTGATGAAGTGGTCTAAGATCGAATCTCGCCCGGACTCACGAGAGGGTATTTTACCAAATGGAAACTATCACTGAGGTTTTACCATCCTCTAAGATAATACGGGTGCACTATCTCTAGACTACCCTCTTGATCCCTGGACCTTTTATAAAGTTGTTAAAAGCCCATCTGATGACCGAGTAGCCGTGAAAGTAGATACAAGATTACGTTCGAACCAGACGACATATAAAATTGTAGTTTTATGAATAAAACAGTAAAATTAGGATCAGTTTAGCAATATTATTCATTTCAAAATAATTATTTTTCAATTATTAATTTTTTGTATGTTTAAACTTAAGGTACAGTGGAGCCTCATCTATCCGGCCGGAAAGGACGTCATCCGGATTAACTAAAATCCGGATAGTCCGGAAATTATCGAAGAAACGCATTATAACAATAAATAATACAACTTACCATTTATTTTCACAATAACAAATTATAAAGCACTTGAAACATGCTACAACCACAATTCACACATAAAATAATGAGTAAGTACAGTACTGTACCAGTGATTGCAGTACAGTTTTAGTTCAATACAGTACTGTACTCACCCTGCGACTACAGTATCGCGTAATTAATTAATGTATTTGAAAGGAGTTTTTTTTAATATATTAATTATTCGTTCCATAAAAATTTGTCACAAAAAAAATATGTGAAATTTCAGTCCGGATAAACGGTAATCCGGATAAACGAAGACCGGATAGACTAGTTTCCACTGTATAATGGTTTCATTGATAATTTTTAATGTTTTTAAAAGTATAATGTAGAGAACCGCACTATGGTGCGACGTTTGGTTAGAGCAGTATTATAGTTCAATTTTAATAGGAAAGATCTTTTATAAAATACAAATCATATTTACTACGGTTAAAAATCGATATTTTACTATTTCATAGGAATTGATCATATCTATTCAAAGTTACAGTATAATACCACATAAATTGGCGTATGAATATGTAAAAGGGGATCTCGTAGCTTTTCTAGCTTACAAATAAGACACCTCGTTTGAAAATTGAACAGGACTTAAACTAAGCTACAGTATCCCCATGGTTTCTTTAGTGCTGCCTAACAGCTCACAACTGACAGCTGACGGCTTTGAAAAGTTACCAGACCAAATTATGTATCCCTACGCTGAACCATATGATCTTCAAAAACATGTGTTTAGCAGCTGTCACTTCTGACAGTCAAAATGTAGGTATATACCTAAATGTTGACTGTCAGAAGTCAGCTGTGACCTGTCAGTCAGCACCAAATAAGTCATGGGGCTACTGAAGGTGTTATCCACGCGGGGTGAGACTAGTGAAGCTGTCAGATGGCCTAGTAAAATGACCTTTTTATGAAATAAGGTTAACTCTCTACTTTGAACGCCAATGAACTGTCTACTACAGGACTACCTTGATATTGACACCGGTTTGATTTGACGTGACCTTGTTAAACACGTTGACAAACTAACCAGTTTGAGATGTGGAGGATTTTTAAGCCACCAAGACCGTAATTGATTTCAAATGAACTTAGGCCTAATTGAAGTGGTAAATATGTGGTATTAGATCTTGGTCGGTGACATAACTAAACGTTCACCAATGTAATCTATTTTAAAGGAGTTTTCAATGACCAAGGGCTGACTTCACAAATAACATATTGCTTTCGCCAATTACTGGATTGCCGATCAGATTAATCCTTGATCAAGAAGATTTTAGGTCGCAACAGATTTAATTAGCGATCAAAATATCTGATTACCTAGCCATATATTTGATCAAATAATCGAGTTAAACAATCTGGCCTGTTATCCGCTTCGGTGGCCACGTGTTCTAACACACTATTCTCGTATTGAACTAGACTGCCAAAGATGGGGAGATCGGGGTTTGATCTTGGTCGGGTGCACTGAGGTTTTTTCCCCTAAATAGTTTTCCACTCTCCTTCCTTGCAAATTCTGGTGTACTTCCTCTCAATTAAACCTTCCTAATCCCTAAACTAATTTGAATAATTAGTAGATATGAGTATAACCCATACAGGTTGTTAGACGTGGTGCTAAAAAACAATATGGCAACACTGTAAAGAGCACTGTTTTGTAAAATATGTTTATGAAATGTTCTAAAGTTATACAAAAGGCTGGCTAAGATAAATGAATACAGTTTATGTCTATGGTGATCTGGGATAGATTGCAATTTCAAGCATGTTCTCAAAAAATTGCGTTTAACAGTTTTGTAGTGGTAATAATAAATATACACAATAAAATGTACTTAGTCTAAACATTCTCTCAAATTGGATTTATCTATGAATAGCAGAGGTACTCAGCGTCGCCAGGGGCAATGCATTGCCTGGTTTTCCTGGGTAAACGCTTTTCTTTGCTTCAGACAGACAAAAAATTATATACATTTTCGTTTTATTTATTCCGAACAAATTTTTAATTAATTTGAAAAAAATCCCATTCAAATTTTAATATTCCGGCTTTGAGGTGTGCAAGGGCCACTAGTTTTTAAATGTCAGACCTCTGCTTACGAAAGATATCGTCCAATGCTCATGACAGACCAACAAATTATTCATTTTACTAATATAGATTAAAAAAAAAAGCCATTATTTATTTCCTGTGCCTCTTCTGGATCCAAACGATTCTCTATAACTTCATTGTATAGTTGAAGAATTTGATCAAAAGAAGCCATATTTAACAACATTTTCCTTATTAAAATTAATCACACTCAAAATAAACACAAAACACGCACTATATACTATTATTAATCACCAATTAAGTTATTAAAACCTATAGATTACTTTTACCATCAACAAGATTATACCCACTTCAGTGGCCACATGGTTTAAGGCACTACTATTGCAGTAGACTAGACTGCCGATGATGGGGAGATTCAGGTTTGAATCTCGGTAGTGTGTACTGAGGGAGGATTTTACCAAATGGTTTTCCTCTCTCCCTCAACGCAAATGCGTGTACACTTCGTATAAATATAACCTTCCTCATCCCTAAAACCATTAGTGAAATTATTAGTACAAAAGCGTCTAACCCGAACGGGTAGTAAGACGCGGTGATAAGAAACAAAACAAAAAAATACCAAGATGATCGGAGAATCAAAGAGTTTATTAATGTTATCAGAGATTTGTTTTACAATTATCTCCTAGTAATAATTGTTAATGGTGCAACTGAAAATGAGATTTTAGACACGGAATGGAGATATGTTTACATCTGATCTCTGATCAAGCCACTGATTATTGTTTGTTCAGCCGGCCCTTGGTATTATAGATAGGGATTAGTAGGATATCAAACACATCCACGTTTGAGTGAATATATGATAGCATCACAAGGGTAAATATTATCAGGAAAACCACCCTCAGTTTACACGAGCTGTAATTAGAATCCCCACCCTCCCAGAAACAGCAACCAAGTCCGATGCGAGTCTAACGCCTTAGAACGCTCAGCCACCGTTTGGGGTATTAAGGAACAATAAGTATGAGGAGAAACTGTTCCATTCATACGTATGAATAAATCACATTTTCAATCAGAAATTAGATGAAAATTGAACCAGATCTTCTACTTTGTATTTAAATTATCTGAGAAATGAACTATACAGGTTTTTATTGTGACCAGAATAGTGTATTACAAATTATTTAAGGCGATAAGTTAATAAGGCTGGTTTTTAATTATCTCTAACGAGTAATAACTACGCTGAAAGGCAAAACTTTGCTAACCCCATTGATTAGAGCGTTGACATACGAAAATAAATATTTAAATGTATGTATTATTTGATAAAATATTAGCTTAATTGATTCATTTAATAAAGTATTTGATTTAAATTATTGACTACATAATTTACTTTTAATTATTATTTGATACGAAAGTGAAAATACCCCCCAATTTGTGACAGTATAGAGTTGGCTGTAAGCTATGATTTGGATTTTTCATTTCTTCATTAAAAAATACCCAACAGATATATTAGTTTGTTTACTTAAAGTCAGCATGTAGACAATATATATTTTTTGAATTAGTCATAAAATAAAGTTGAAAATTTTGTATTTAAACTATGATGGCAACTATAAATATCTTGTATAGTATCCATAGTGAACATACTATGAATATTAATATAGTAAAACACTAAATTATGTTTTGAAAATAATTAATGTGAACGAAAAATATACATTTTAGAAAATAATATGTATGCGAATTGAAAAAATTGACCAAATTTTTAAAAGTACGTATGTACTCTAAATTATTCAATTAAATCAATTCGTTCTTTTTGAAATGTTTCAAAAGCCAAGTTTAGTTTCTAGTTTTTTTAAAAGATATAAATAAATAACTATATAAAGTACCAATATTGACAACATTTTTATCGTTAAGGTTAAGTGTCTCTACTTAAACAATGATAAAAAATAACGGTTTTTTACCATCACCAAATTAAATACTAGTTTTCATCATTACGAAATAAATTAGTCATGAATGTTGGTAGCTTACACCATGGTAGCTAACTTTTAATGGGTTCAAAAATGAACTAAGTAAGAAAAAAATATCCCTTTGTGTACGGGGAATTAAGGATGCAAAATGTAATCAACAAATTAGATACGTTAGTAATATGTACACACAACACACAGGCCCAAGATAAACAATGCTGCTGCTATTTGTACGAATTTTCTTCAATAATTTAAAAACTCACGCAATCAGTTTTACATTTCCTTACTATTGGGTAGCCTACATTGCACGGCGTTAGTTCATATGAGACACTAGGCGAGTAAATTTTGAGATCGATGTTAACGACCAAATCTCGTCATATCGCGGCTCGTTACGAGCGTTAAACCAGAATGAACGATCTTGAAATATAGCCTGCGTAATAATGGCAATTATATAATTATATAAAGGAGAATGTAGAAACTAACTACCATGTTAAAGAAAAAAGTTTTTGGAAAGTTTGTTATTGACTCGATGAAGTTGTGTGTTCACCCGACAACATTATTTGCATTACTGTAGTTATAAATTATTGCTACCACGTGCGGTAGGAGAAATACAAATTAGATTACACGCCAATTACTTTAATTTGATTCAATAATTATTGAAGTAGGCCTAACGTTATAATCGCGTAGAGATTTCAAGATATTCATTACATTTTAAACCATTTTATTTCAATATGTTTGATATATTAAAATATAGGATACGTTTTATAAATTATATATTTAATAATTTTGTTTTACTTCGAATCTACAGTCATTTAGTAAAATCGGCATAGTAAACATCTTTTATAAATATAGGCCTAATGAAGTAGAACAAATTGAACATTTTTTTATGTTAGATAAAGAATTACATAATATTTTTAGTATCAGTATTATTATTATTTCAATATAAAAATGACTCGACATAAAAGAGGCCACTAGTGATATTAATACAGATATAAGCTTAAATCTAACCAAGAAAATAAGACAGTAAATCAAGGCAAGTGAAAGAGCGTGAGGAGATTGAATGAAGAATGGAAAGGGGAGATAAATTATTAAAATATGAAAATCAAAAAAGAAAAAACCTCAATCACCTAGTGACTTTCATCTTTATTTTGTCCCATTAACAGAAAGGATCTTTTTTCCACATGGTATAACAAAGCAAATAATTATTTCCAGACAGGTGAGTTTTATCCAATATTAGCAAATAAAAAACCTTCCTACCTACAGTAACCCCATGGCTTCTTTGGTGCTAAATGACAGCTCACAGCTAACTTTTGAAAGTCAAAATTTAGTTATATACCTAGATTTTGACTGTAAAAAGTGATAGCTGCTAAACACATGTTTTTGCAGATCATCTGGTTCGGCGTAGGGATACGTAATTTGGTCTGGTAACTTTTTAAAGCTGTCAGTCAGCACCAAAGAAGCCATAGGGCTACTGTACCACCTGTCCCACCGTAGATAAGGAGTAAGAGAGTACACGATTGCCAACTTTGGTCCTGTACATGTTTCAGTTGTTCTACCTGCCATTAGCAGTGATCATCCCCCCTGCACACTTCCTCACGCACCAGCAGTTCAACCTCCTGTTCCAGTTCTGGATCCACACCAAGAGTGTCCACACCTTGGGTCCTCTCGAGTGGGTGTTCAACACCCCTAGACACCACAGGGTGCACCATGGTAAAACACACTGATATAGCTGACCTTTTTTCCGATCGTAAATTTATAAAGCCACGAACGGACATTGCGAGGCAGCTCTCTTCTCACGCCTCGCACTGTCCGGACCTGACATGCTCCCCCTGAGGCATGCGCGGCGCACATGTGTCACGAGCCGTATGCTTGTCGGTAAACTAGTCGTGCTCAAAGGTGCCTCATTGCGAGCGGAACGTCTCGTGTGGACGGGTCTGTTGTTGTCTCGCTCCTCACTTCACAAGCACCATGGACGACAACGACGCTCCACTTCAAGTAATTATACTTTATGAGAGTAATCGTTTATCATGGGATGCGAATAGTTTGGAATATTATAATAAAAATAAGAGAGAGGATGCATGGCGTGAAATTTCCGTCGAAATAAATATTCTTGTTAAAGAACTGGGGAAAAAATGTCAATTCGCTCTTGGGATCTTACAGACGGAAGAAATCAAGAGCGATAAAGAGCAGAGTTACTGGATCAGGTATGTATGTATTAATACCATAATTTAATGTATTTGTACTGTACATATAGTTAATATATGAAGTACCTCCAAAATTTGCTCAGATATTTTGATGAGTATTTATTAAATTTGATGTTCATTTCAATTGCTACCTTAATTAAAATCACAAATACAACATTACTTTTAAGGTGCAGACGATATCTACACATCAAAATAGTTTGCGTCTACATGGTTTAAATTTCTTATGAACAAAAACATACCAAGTAACACTACAGATAGCATGTTTGATGTAAGTATATTTATACTTACACTTGGCTTTGCTATCGAAGAACACAAGGCGTAGTATTAACCAATATTACTTACTTACCTATTGTATTTTTCGATAGCTCTGTGTACATTGTACTGTGTACAAAATATTATTTGAATTCCTTACCATAAATATATCGTAGCTAATTTTATTAGTTATTTTGCTATGTAAATGCACCGTTTGTTGCAAAATGTTCAGCTAGATGTTGTATCTTTGTGGCCACGTTGCCTGCTCTTCTGGGCGTGTTACCAATAGGTTGTGGTGTATTGGATTCTTGGTTATTCCTCCATCCACCTGGAATGAGCTGTCCTTTTTCTTCTCTGTCGAATGTCCCATTTGGTGTGTAAAGATTCCTTGAGGCAAATCGTTTACGTAGAAAATTATGTAGATACATCACTGTTAAAACAACCTTCTTAACTTTCTCTGATCTTAGTAATATTGGTTTCCTAAGAACTCGAAATACTGAACTAGCTATACCAAAGGCATTATATACAGCTCGGTGAACCCTAGACAAGCGATAGTTAAATATTATTTCAATTGAACCATTCGGTGGAGATCCTCTGAACGGTTTAATGGTTTAATTATTTCATTCAAATGCTTGATCTGCTTATATCATTTAAAGGAACTTCTATATCGTACGGAAATTGTAATATTTTTTTTTTCTGGTACATTCATTCCTTTGTTTTCTAACTTTCGATATAATTGTGGGTTTTTGAAGACACCCCCATTTGATATTCTACCAGGGCACCCAAAGTTGACATATAAAAAATTATACTGAAAAAGTTCTTGTAATTGTAAAATTCAGTTCCACTGTGCCATGGTGCTTGTATCATAATGTGATTTTCATCCATAGCACCCAATACACGAGGTAAATTCCAAATCTTTTCAAAATCTTCAGCAATTTCTAACCATTGTTCTTCTGAAGAGGATACCTGAAATAAAAACAAAAAATGTATAAAGTTAATCATTATTTCAGAATGTACAAGATCTTTTTGAAGAGACTCAAGATAATTCGAACGCTAGTACATCTACCGTGGTCACAACCACAACATCGACTTCACAGAGTGCAGGCTACTTCAACACCAACTTCTTCTTTAGCAGGACCATCTCAACGAACAAGGAAACGCCGTGCAATTGACGAAAAAATGCATGAAAGTATGCTGAAGAATGCATATGATATTTTAAGGAGGACATAGGAAGAGCCCAATGATTACTACACGTCGTTTTGGGAACCATGTAGCAAATGAACTGCGGAAATATGACTTGAACACTTTACCTTATGTCAAAAAGGCCATATTGGACATATTGTTTCCGGCAGATACTGGACGGTTCACTGACACTCATCAAGGATATTACAATGCTGGTTACTATAGTTCACATGATTAATCGTCATCACCATCATCTACAAAGTCAACCATGTTGTCACCTTATTTTTTATCCTTCCAATTCCACTCCAACTCCCCCACCCCCCCAGTCCATACTCGTCCATCCTCAACTCTACCACCCACTAAATCCTCCCCACCCACATCCCCGGCACCTATTATCCCTTTACCTACTTCTCAAATTGATTCTGAGCTCATAAACTCTGAAGAAACGACAATACTAGGTTATTTCAAACGTTGAATATAAACTGTTAACAATATGTTTAAAGGTATTTTCAGATATTAAAGTTATTATTGAATTATAATCATGTGTGTACTTACTTTTATATATTTTTTTAATATTTCAATCAGCGCGTCACAAACTTCTGGAACAATCTCTCATATTGTTTGTTTCGATATACGAAACAGTTATTGTAATCTGGTAAATGAATCACCAGTTGCTAAGAACCTCATACCAACTGATAGTCTTTCCTTAACACTGATAGCCACTCGCATGTACGTATCACTTTTTTTCACTGCAGAATCTATCAACTCCAATAGATGTTCAAAATCATCGGTGGACATACGTACAACATTTGTGACATATTCCTCAAATCTTATGTCTTCTAAGAGTCTATTCCCACATTACAACCTTTTCTGAAATAATTTTTTAACCCATCAACGTGGCCATCGCTTTTGTTTGTTTTATTTTATAATTGAGTGCAGCACAATGTACGCAGCGGCAGTAATCAGCACCTTTCGCCGTGACGAAGCCATATCGTCTACTGACATGCGTTGTGCGTGATGGTTTGATGGCTCGCGGTGAGCATGTGCTCATCAAAACTATTTTGTGTCGCACGCCTTGAGCCGAAGCGCACCACCTTGCACTGTCCATACGCGGCTTAACACGTTTGAGCCAAGTATCTCATACAGTAGCGTACCCACGGGCGGGATTGAGGGAGCTTGAGCCCCCCTACCGTAGTTTGGGGATGCCCCGGGATCTACGCAGATCTGAAGAGATAATAAAACGGTGAAAGGGGAGGGGGGTATGATCAGTTAAACATTGTGAGCAAAGACAATATCAAGTGCCACACATCCTTGTGTTCATCTTACCTAATAGGCATAATTGATGTTCTTTCAGTCTAAGAAGTGGCCTAAGTCCTGAAAATTGCGGCAGGTTCCAAATCTCCCGTTTTCACACGTTGTTTCATTGAGGATTTGCACAGTGGCTAGACATTTACCTATTATAAATGGTCGGTGGTTTTTGTGACGGTTAAGCCAACTTTAATGTAGGCCAACTTATTTATTGTTTTGTTAGCTTATTACGTTTTTAATGGTAAAAATATAAATGATAAAGTTAACAAACACCAATAAAAAACCTTCCAAAAAACTTCTAGGTGTTAATTATGGTTTAAAGAAATTTGCCTCCAGCCCCCTTGAGGCCCCCCAACCCCACCCCCAATTCGCAATACTGGTTACACTACTGATCTCATATATTCTATAATTGACTTACTATCGGGAGTCACTTTTCTCATTTACATAGAACCAACCTTATCCGATAGTTATAAAGATTACTTGGTCTACTTTAACACATATGTTATTAATACCTTTAAAATAACACTATTAATATAGTAAAATATGTTACCATTGTACTATTGGCAGCATTAAGCCTTCCGGAGTCGAAGATGGCTAAGTTCTCTGATAGCTTGCGATCTTAAATGGTCGCTCTTATGTAGTTGACAATCAAATATGGGTGAAGAATGGCCCTGAGCACAGGGCGATTCCTGGATAGCTCAGTGGTTAAAGCATTGGCCTACTAAGTCCAAAATTTCGGGTTCGAGTCAGGTGTCATTTTTCGATCTAAAGAATATATAATAAAATGTTAACAATTTTTAGCGCAGTTTTTTTAATTTTGAAAATTCTTTCTTCCTTCTTAACATCACAGAATGATGACAATGATACCCTTCTTTATCATTTATATTATGGAGATCTTTTGTTTCCGAAAAGGTGTAAAACTTTCTTGTGTCAATTTTGTAATGTTTTTGTTAGATCATTTTCACATTTAACTTTATTAAAAACAAAATTTAGATTGGTTTTAAAACCTAATGACGTACATTAGTACAATATAATAATTTATATAAAATTACTTTGATATAAATTATTCTGGTTTTTAATATAAGATATCATCGAGATCAAATATTTTTTCTAAGAAAACATGACTCTTTGTATTATATTTTAATCGGTACATTTGTTGTTTGTGTATATATATATTTCATTAGTAGGTAACACTAATCCAACACTTATGTATAGTCAATTGTCTTTATTTTGTATTAATTAACCAATACTTCAATGAAATATTGTAGATATCTTTCTAGCGCTGAAATGGCTCTTAAAAGGATGGCATATTATAATAAAACTATGTGTTTTATGTTATGAAAAGTTTAATATCTACTGTACTAGCAGAGTTCCCATAAGACATCTGTGAGTTCTACAATATATACCTTGATTTACTAATAAATGGACATTCAAGCACCTTTGATCAAATATAAACGCAATTGTTTCCAGTTAATATTGACATTTTACTATTTGTGTTATTTTACAGCTGTTGATACTATATTTTAAAAGTGACCGCTGCATATATATATATGGCACTGCACTGCATATACTGGCACGGCACTGTTAATAATTTGTTAGATTTATGCGACCGGCACTGTGGATAATTTGTATTGGTACTTTGTGTGTTCATACGCACAAGCAGCTTATATATGACCTACCCCTTGCCCCTTGGACCGCTCGTGACCAGTATCAGAACCAACAAATCGAACGAGTCCCGGTGACACGTGTTATGAAGGCTAGCTTCCTATTGTATATATATATATATGCAGCGGTCACTTTTATATATATATGAAGTTATATATATATATAACTTCACTTGATATATGAGAATAAGTGAAACTATATCTAGTAACTTTTTCTAGCTATTAGATATATCTGTTTTAACAGCAATGTGTGTAAGCCTGACATTCTCTAAAATGCCTCGGCTTTCTATATAACTCCTAAGTGGTTTTAGTAAAGTATGAAATAAATTATTAGTTTTGCTGTTGTATTTGTAATGATACTGATTTGGACCCCTCTCATATATTAAAAAAGTCATGGATAAAGTTCATTTTTCTTTAAAGTATTGTATATAAAATATCCTTTCAATATTTCATCCATGGAGAATCACGCACTTTTCAGAAATAACGTCAAAGGCTTGCACAATTAAAACTTATTTTTTTCTTTCAAAAGTCAACTCCGCAGTATTTACAAAAAAAAAAGCAAGTAACGGCTTGCTCCCTCTACCCAATAGGAAGCTAGCCTTCATAACACGTGTCACCGGGACTCGTTCGATTTGTTGGTTCTGATACTGGTCACGAGCGGTCCAAGGGGCAAGGGGTAGGTCATATATAAGCTGCTTGTGCGTATGAACACACAAAGTACCAATACAAATTATCCACAGTGCCGGTCGCATATATTTAACAAATTATTAACAGTGCCGGTAGCATAAATATAGCAGTAGCAGTAATTCACAATGCCACTAACCGAAACCTGTAGTTCAACTAAGCTGTATCATATTAACTTATATCTTCAGTGCCAAAGATAAATAACCTTAATAAATCGTGTGCAACATTAAAGGTCTTATTTATTAAATTAACATATCTGAATAATTGGCGCTCGATCACGGGGCCATAAATATCAATTATATCACAATACCGACATACCATACCGCTTTAATTAGTTCTCGATCACGGGGCAATTATCAGCTGACTAAACGGTATAATTTCAATCGGCGCCCAACGTGGACCGATTAATTCAATATCTATACATATTTCATACGTTTCGTAGTAAATTTATAGAATAACCAGTCATTATAAATTACCGAGAACAATAGCTAACCTTATACCTAACAACACTATTCTAAAATAACCTAACCTGACCAACTTAAATCCTAGGAATCAGGTGAACCTGCAATAAAACGGTGCAAGACGAACATAGAACTGGATAAAAGAATTGATAACATATTCCGAGACTTCAAAAATACAAAGAACTTGAAAATAAATATGAAATACAACAGCAAAACTCGTTTATTGTATACTTTGCCAAAACCACTGTGGCATTATACAGAAAGCCTAAGCATTTTATAAAACGTTTGGATTTCACACATTGCCGGTGACAAATCAATTTGTAAGAAAGTTGGGGTATAATTAATTGACATTACATCACGTTACGTCAGCCCTGAACTAACACACTATCTTTTTCTCACTGGTGTGTTATTTTCAAGTATTGCCATCCAAGAGTCATATAAATTTGAAAGCCATTAATTGACATACAATTATGTAAGTTTGACACACATTCAAATATGATTATGTTAATTTACGCTGATCTACTTGCAGGGTGTAACCTGTACTGCCTTGACAAAAACTACGGAGGTTTGCTGATCATCTGGGACCGTCTGTTTGGGACGTTTGCAGATGAGCGCCCCAAGGAGGAAATCATCTATGGCCTGGTTTACAACCAACCCTCGTTCAACCCTTTCTTCCTTCAAGTAAGTTCAACTCAGGTTTAAAAAGGACACAACACAAATACGATACGTATTATACTAATAGATCAAAGAGAAAATCAGGTACACAAGAGGGGGTTGACTGTGTAAACAGTGAGTTGGACTCTGATCCAGAAGATCACAGTTTAGACTCAACTGGGTGCACTCATAGATCTTTTTCTCACATTGGGACCCCATCTTCTGTTAAGATGAATTCTGGACCATTTCCTTAAAAATAACACTCAAAATATTGCGTTCTTTTAGGTATATTTTTAATCACCGATATCCAAAGGACCTGCTGACGCATCTTTGCTAACCAAAGATCAAAACCATTAATTTACAAGACCTCAACTTATAAACTATATTTGAGGTAAAGTTTTCTACTTTTATCAATTATCACCGTAAAATGGGATGAATAGGGTTATAGGGGTGGAAAAGGACACAAATAGTGGCAAACCACACAATCTGAGGACGGTACCTTACACATCAAATAAAGTCGGTCTTTCGTGTAGGTGTGCCCTAGCCGAAGGCGGATTATTGTACAAATAAACTTTCGAGTGCCCTTAACGCCTGAAAACCTTGGTGTAACTAATTTTGTACCACGAACCCCATGGTATCATTTTGCTTTCTGCTGGCATGTGGTCTCCCACCATTCGCTTCATTTAACCCGACTTCTGTGTTTTACCCTCGGTATAAAGTCGCTATACAGTAGCGGGCTTTCCTGTACAATGTAAAGTAAATTTACACCAGATACCAAACTATCTACTCTCGCATTACTCATTATACCCACGTGACTAGGAATTCATTGGTACCCCAATTAGTAGCCCTTATCTCGTAGAGAGGTGCACTCTTAGAGTATTTGAATTATCAATGGGTGTGATGGAGGGTTTGACAAGCCACTTAATAGACTTCAAAGCCCTACGGGACTCGCATAATACCACTAAAAGTTACGGACGTAAAGATAAGATATATGTCAATGCCTGTATGATATCAAATAATTCCGCTGTAAATATTGATGCATCAGATTGTAGTCTATATGACTGAACATAATTAATACTACTGTCATAGAAGGCCGTACCCAATAGGGCTGGCTCCCCTACCCTCCTAGCGCCATCTGTAAATATAAGTCTGTATCTACTCCGTCTTCCTTTCCTATACCTTACTGCATCTATCTTCTGTTCGATCGGATGGGTAACTCTTTTTATTCAAGAATCAGGAATATATAACACCACTGGTACATCCCAAAGGGCATCATGCCCCTCCCTTCATCTAATAAGCCATAAAGTGAGCAATGATATTTTGATTTGTAGTGTTGTGTAAAAGGCAGTTCAGGATGTTAAACATAGAATGTCAATACGTGCAGCTGCCAATATATATAAGTTCGCCTTATGTGGCCAACACAACTAGAGGTGTTATAGCCATAAAGAAAAAATGTGGGCAAACATGTTTATCTTATAATTTTGAAGATGAAATGGTGCAGTGAATGTTGACGTGTCGTGATTGGGGTTACCCAAGGAGTACATTCAATAGCCGATGTTTTGTGAAATATCACTTGGACAGAAAGAGCACTAAAATTGATAAATTCAAAGACAATATGCCAGGCGTAGATTGGGCTCTTTTATTTATTTCTAGACCCAGAGCTCGCCTTTCTCAGGGATTATGTCAGAATGTGAAACGTAGCAAAGCAAAGGTGTCACTAACACTCATTAAAGAGTATTTTAGTTAATTGGAAAAGTCTCTTGAAAGTTTTCTTTCTAAAGCGATCATAAATTTCGATGGAACGTGATTTGCTGATGATCCAGGTCAACGCGAGCTGATCTTCAAGAGGTGCTGCAAATACCCTGAAAGTGTCATGAATGAAATCAAGTCAAATACATCAGTGATGTTTGCAGCAACTGCTGATGGGACTCTTTTACCACCCTACGTCATCTATAAGGCTCATCATCTGTATGACTTGTGGACCGAAGGTGGACTTCGATACAATCGAAGCAAATCAGGTTGGATGGATGGCTGCCGTTTTCTTGATTGTGTTGAGAAAATCACCATACCTTTATCGCAAATGTTTATTGGGCAGAAAGGAGACAACCTGAGCTCCCACTTGTCTCCTGACGTTGTCAAATTGTTCGAAGATAATGAGATTGCTTTAGTCTTTTTGACAGCCAATTCAACGCATTTGACCCAACCGCTTGACTTGGCGCTCTTCAGACCCATGAAAGGTGCCTGGCGCCAAGTGATGGAATTGTGAAAAATGAAGAAAGGAGGTGTCAAACCTTTCGAGAAAAATATGTTTCCAAGGCTGTTGAAACAGACCCTGGACTCAATGGAGGAGAACATGGAAAGGAATATTATGTCAGGGTTCAACAAAGGAGGGTTACATCCACTAAATAAAGAAAGACTTTTGGAGAAACTACGATGAAGAACCTGGAAGAAACGTGGATGTAAACAGAAGTATAACAAACCAACTTAAATAAATACGTTGTGGAAATTAACATACCAGTAGTGAAGTACGAGGCCGCAAGAAAAGGCTGAAAGTACCATCTGTGAGAAGTGTTTCTGTGGCAAACATTTTGTTGTGGTAATAACATTTATTGCGTTGATATAAACTAATTGTTTTATAAGTACAGAGGTAAAAACTAGAAAAACTGTCCCTATTCACCCCATTTTACGGTACGTATCTCAAAGAGTTGATTATATATTACCAAAATGTTAGATATTCGCTCATGTGAAGTACCTACAAAACTAATTTTACCGGGTAAACGTGATGCACCTTATTGTTTGTAACGTTAAGCTCTGCCTAAATACGAATTTTAATCAAAATCGTCAGCGCAGATTTTGATAAAACTAATTTTCCCTCCTTTGGCCCTTAAGTAAACTACCAGTACCTTTAAATTTAAGGTTAAATATCTAATTCCAAAAAGCACTCGGAGGAAACTTATGAAAACCCTAGATATCAAGTTTTGTCCAAATCAATAAAATGGTTTCATCCCTAGACCAAGATACAGATATACAGACAGACGACACCATGAAAACCACTTTTTCAGTTTCAAAGAGGTTATGAAACATCAACCTTTATCAAAATCTTGAGTTCGATCCACCTCCTACTTCCTCCTTCAGCTCCCATTTATTATAGAGAGTAGTTTTATATTTCTACCAAGACATTCATGTTGCAGATATTTTACAATATGAATGTGATCAACAAGTGGAAGAGCATGTCGAATTGGCAAGATAAGTTGGCAGCAGTGTGGAAGGGCCCAAGCTGGATACCAGGCAAGCCTCGTCTTGGAGCTGAAGAAGATAAGTTAGATGTGAGTTCTATTAATACAGTTGGTGAGTGCATGCACACTCTGTTTACCATGAAAGGTAGCAGTATTTCCTTTTTTTATGACACTATGGACCTATCGTATAGGCTAAATCATAGTGTAAGATTGCTAGCTTTTAGAGTAAATGGAAGGTACATCAATAATTAGCGTTAATGAAAATATATATTTTTGTAATATAGTGACTGCTGGGACAATAATTTCTATAAATAACTATACACTCAAAAGTAATCTACATCACCAATTTATCTATCCAATATATTATGAATATTAATTCTATTAAATATTTATAATTTTTTAAGCTTAATCAATAGCAAAAGAAAGGATAATAGTAACTACCTCAACAAATGAACAAATATAGGTGTAGTATGGCTATAGCAATTATAAACTTCCTTGTAGCAATATTCCCAAATTTGTATTCAAATAAAATTGTTCTTTAAAATCGTATGTATGATTATGTTTGCTTTTTAAAAAAAACTCCATGGCATCAGCCTGCAATTGAGCTATACAGACCAAGCATCTGCCATCTGTTGGCTAAGTTTATGCCAACATTTGTGGATAGAGGATGTCATGCGGTCAGCACAACGAACCCTTCGGCCATTAATCTCGGTTTTTTAGACTGGAGCTGCTCCTAATTTGTCTTCACGAGGTTGAGTCTGACCCCGTTTCGTACCCACGGCTTAACAGATAAATTGAAGTGCCGGGGATCAAACCCAGGACCATTGAATCTGTAGCCAGGAACTTTGTTTGCTCACCAGACTAAAGAAGCAGTCATATCCAAACAAAACCTCACAAAATTACCTTCTAGAATAATCCTTGTGGCAGGCCATACTGAAATAA
This sequence comes from Timema douglasi, assembly GCA_901482245.1. Classification (NCBI taxonomy): domain Eukaryota; kingdom Metazoa; phylum Arthropoda; class Insecta; order Phasmatodea; family Timematidae; genus Timema; species Timema douglasi. The sequence goes on along the minus strand of CABEEJ010000312.1, from coordinate 60,996 downwards.
AAAACTAAAAACATATTTTATTTTTTATAAAAATATCTAACTAGCCAATTTTATTTTAGTGGATCATTTTCCTTTGTCCTTTTTTTATTGCTGTTCTTTTCCAAACTAATAAAATCTAGTAATTATATATACAGTGTGCTTATTAATTTCCAAATTTATTACAAAAGATAATTGTATTTACCAAATAATATTACTAATTATTTATTTTTAATGTTTGTCACACTCTTCATATTCCGGGGAGTGTTCAAACAAGCACTTAACAATGTTCTTCTCCGTCCTCAGATCAAAAGCAGAGATAAGTACAATGTTCAGCTTCCTCTTTGGTGCAACATATATCTTCTGATACACTTTGTCGTGGTTGTAATTGGCTTCCAGGAGCTTGCTCTCAGATACATGGTGAGTTGATTTATTATGGGAAAAATATTGATTTATATGTGTCTAGTATTGTGGATCTCAATAAATCATAGGATTTTTTTTTATACTCAACTTGTAATTATGCAGAATATTTTCACTGGCTGTCCCGCGTTCTGATCATAGCCAGCTCAATATATGCCTTAGTACTATATTCTTCTGTCTTGTAGTCAAACACCAGGAAGTTACATGCCTTACCAAAATTTATGATGAGGATATTAAACATGAAATTAAAATCAATATGAAATGAATATTATATTTATTAATTTGTATTTATATTTATTGAGATGTGTTTCTTTACATCCACTATTGTTCCCAGCCTGTTGCAATTTTTTATTCAAGCCATATGTTTTCCACTATCAGCTTCATATGCCTTACAATCTAGCTTAAGACTATGACAGGCACAACATCCAGTCCCCGCCCGTTAATTTATCAATGTTAAAGGGTAAGCCCATATTTCATCAGTGATACATTTTCGAACATGCATGGAATCGAGCCCGGGACCCTTAGCTAAGTAGAGAGACATACTACCGACTGAGCTAAGGTGTTGGACTTATTGAGATATGTAATAGTAATTAATATACCCAGAATAACTTTTGCCTTTATATTGTTTATGAAAAATATATATATATTTCTGTCATACATCCCTCTTGGGTGATTACCAAAACACCAAGTCGAAGTGTTTAATGCACCTCTGTACCGAATGACTGCCGAAACACGAGCCGGAGTAATTAAGTCATCTCTGTACTGTTTTAAACTATTATTTTACAATACAAGTCCTGGCACACACCACACTTGAGGAAGGCTAGATGAGTCACTTAAGTTGTATGTCTGAAGCTGACTTGGGAGGCAAAGGAATCGTAGATATAGTGTGTATGACTGAACCAAGGGATAGGGAAATTTGCCAGTGCATTCTCCTTTCAAAGGCACCTGATGGAAAGACTCATTTTCCTAAAAATAGAAAATCCATTTCTTTCAGAGGTTATTAGTGACTCTAATCCATCTAAATTAAGCGAACATAAGGTGTAAATAGGAAACACATTGTGTAGAGAGAAAAAACACCTCATTTCACTATGCTAGCATTTCAAATATTGCCTTTAAAGTCAAAGACAAGTGTTAGTACAAACATAACTCTGTCAGTTAAGATGTCAAGTTAAAACAAATGACTAAATAAATCAGACATATTTTTAAATTGAACTTAAGTTTTCTATGGGAAAATCTCAAATATTAAATCACTACCCGAATCAGTGGCTGCACAGTTATAAACATGTTATACGAGGCTCCTAATTATGGGAAGGTTAGCGATCAAATTTTGGTCGGGTACACTGAAAGTGTTTTCTCGGTGTTTCTATCATCTTTCTATGCTGATGTGAGTGAACTACCTTCCTTATGCCTACTTTTTAGGTTAAATCATTAATAGCCCTGGTGTTAACCCAATTATTAAAACAAAAGTTATTGTTTAAACTGCCTCGGTGATACCATGAAATTTGAATTTTATGTATGGTTGGCCTGTATCCTCATTAAATGTCATTACATATGAACATGTTTGTTGTAGGGTATGAGCCCGTTGGCGGTCTTGGGTTTCGTGGCCTACATACTCACCTCCCTGACGACTATAGGCATGCTGTTCGACAACCACCCATATGCGTGTCTGTTTGAACTGGTGCGCTGCCTAGCTTTTGTCTGGTACGTGCATGTGTTTGGTCCGAACTACGATCCTGCCATTTCTATCCTGCAGTCGGTCTTCCTACTCTCCACATTTTTTTGGTTACTCAAGACCTGTCACATATTGCAGATCAAAGTGAAAACAAAGTAATACTTCCCTCGTGTTTATATTGAGAAAGAGAATTACATATATCCATCAATAAGAAAACAAAAACAATATAAACGTGCCAAATGTGAGCTTGCACTTACAAATCAATTTTGGTTAAAGACTGTAAAGTTAATATTTTTTCTTAATGCAAAGAGAATAAACATTTAAATAAATCTAAGTAAGATAATATTTGTTGAGTAGGAAAATATTCTGGCATATTTCTGTCATAAATAAAACCAATATTTTTTTTCTTACAGCTTAGAGTAATCTCTGAACTTAAACTTATGACTAAATTTCACATTGAAATGTGTCTCGAGTTTATTGCATTAAATTCATATCATAAAATTTTTAAAAAAAATTTGAAAACAATGCTATGATAACAAAAGAAATATCCTTAAAGGAATGTTGCTAAAAAATACACCCCTTAAAACGATGTTGCAAATGACTTATTTTAAATGCCATAAATGATAATTTAATCTGATACGTTTTAATTCCTTAGAATTATTGATTTAGGGTAAAATGCGGGTGAAGGTGAATTTAAAAATACTTATCAGGATTTGCCTATTATTGTACCGTGGCTACAAAATATCTTTGCCACCAACCTCCGCCACCTAAAAAAGGTATTTACACGCTTACTCCATTTTAACGGGAAACCAGCGCCTTGTATGGATCCTCCACGCACATCAACACAGAACACTGTTCATCGTTCAAGTAGTTAGACAAGAAAACAATAATGAAGACACGGAGAGGCATGGTGATCCAGCTCGCATGTCCCCGAGTTGTGGACGCTGCGCAGGCGCTAAAACTTGGGTAAAGAGGTGCCCTGTGCTATCACATGTGTCTCCCTAACCCCTCATAGTCATCCTCTCGGTGTTGTGTGCAGGCATCGATGAGAGAACCACGCTCTAACTAAGCGATGAGGATTTCATTGGACATGAAATACCTCCCTACAATTTTTCCCCCACTGTTATAAATTAAATATAAGAAAGTACCCAGAACAGAGCAATCACTCTTTGATGCTAATAGCAATCAGGAACTTACCTGATAGTAAGTTATCGTTATCTTGGAGATTTTTTTAATTGAAAACTAGACTTTGGTTAAATTTAGTTAAAATCATGTAGGAATTCAATTTGGTCATTTTTGGATATATAATTATTTTTTTAATTAAATTTAATTTCTATTGATATTTGATTTAGGTAATGATATTTTTTGGTCTTAAGCCTTTTGAATACGATTTGGGATGATTATTTTTCAAGTCAATTTTGTTCTACTTGATCTTTGAGCACTATCGTGCAATTCTGTTTCTATACATGTAATTTTAAAATAAGTCCATACGTTAATAATAATTTTGTTATCATAATCTTTTATATTTAATGTTATTGGGGAATGCTTTAGATATTTTGACTAACATTAGGTGCAGTGCTAGATACGAGCACATCTCCTCTAGTTTTGTTATAAAAGTATGTTAAATGTTGTTAAATGTGATATGATCACTATTTTTGAATATTGTATAGTAGACATAAATATTTATATATATTACTTCTTGACTTATATAATGTATTCTGTATAATATTGCGCGCTGTTCGCTATCCCTAAAGATTATCTTGTTTTCCTTTCTAAGGCTTATTTTATCATCTGAGAATAAATTGGCCTTGAGGTCTATGTTGATACTATGTTATTTGCTTTGAATTAATAATTAGGAATACCCTAACTCCCTCGACGTTATATGTCCAATGCTCATATTTATTAATGTTAAGATAGCTTGGTCAGGATACCAGAGCTTGGCATATTTGAGAGTAGGGCAAATAAAGTTCCCTGGTGATAAACATTTTTTTATTTTTTATCTCGCAACCTTTTTCCCTGTTGCTGGTTTCTTGAGCGTATGTGGCACGTAAGTTCTAGTATGCTGAGTGCTTAGTGAGAACGGTTATTTATGTGGATGTTTACACTCCAAAGTGTAAATCTCCTTCCCCGATGCAAAATAAGCTATAAATATTCACAATAAAAAACCTTTGGTTGTTGATTTGACATGTTCATACTATATTTATATAATGTATAATTAAAATTCTAAGAGTAAATATTTATTTCACAGCTACCTCTCTTGCTATGTAGACTTTAACTTTAAGACTTCTTTGACCATATGAAATATTTTAATGTGTTTGCATTAGTAAACCTTTTAACTTTAATCATCATCTAAATGTTCGTTACTTAGCTTATGTGACAGGATGGTTGATGTGATATTTGTTTATCTGTAGTATTTATGAAAATAGTCTCTCTCCAACATGATAAAAGATTCACAACAACTCTAACACAAAGAGTTTGATTTCTAACAATTATTTTTCTGGTTTTCATATACTTTAGAGTCTACATCTAAGAGGGGTGACCTGGCGGTCTAGGGGTAAGGTCTCAAGAGTTGTGTGCTGGAGGTTCGGGGTTCAATCCTTGGTCACGGCACAGATTTATCTGATTACCAAACCCTTCCTTCACCTCTGACAAGACGTGTATTAATCACAACTTGTGAATGTGGGGAATACCAGGCCTCCACCGTGGTTCAGATCCCACGTTAAACTGTAGGTCCTACATTTCATCTCACAATCACCCTACCATTATACATTAGAGTAGTGTGTATAACCCAAATGGGTAGTAAGATGTGGTGCTAGTAGTAATAATAATACTGATAATACATCTAGGACAGTTCTTCTCAAACTTTACCCAACAGTGGGCCACTTGCTAAGCGCTCAATGCCTTCACAAACCACTCCCCTTAATATGCTATAAACCTGTCCCTTGTCAAAGCAGAAGATTCTTAAGTAAATTTGTTTATCAAATGGCAAAGAGAGCATATTTAAATAACTTTGTTTTGTATACACTTTTTACGGTCCAAATTTCATAGCAAGACCCTTATCTGACAGCTAATAATACTGAATCTACTTTCAAGTCAGATCATATGATTCATCACATATTATTAATAATGTAGTACATTTTTAAGGAATATACTATTCTTATGAAAATCAGACTCTAATCGTGAAGCAAATTATAGTTGACTTAGTGGAATTATCCTGTCAATATTGTACTCTTTTGATGAATTTCACTTTTTACTTTCTAATAAAGAAACAAAATATTATAAATGTGAAAAATTTCAACTTCGAGAATACGATAAATCATTACATAATGTGCAACCTAACCCAAAAACAATTCTGTCTGTCCTTGGAAAGTTGTTTTGATTTTGAATGAAGCTCTCAGTTAAAGAATAGTTTGATGTTGGGTAATTTTGGAAAAGTGACATAAAGATTTTGTTTAAAATGGATATCTGGGAAATATTTACATGATGGTATAATAAAAATCATTTGAGGTTAGATTACTTAATTTTGAATTACTTTTTTTAACTTAGTCCCAAACTATAATAAATTATTTGAGAAAGAAAATATGATTACGTCTCACCATTCATTTCTCTGTGTTCCCGTGTGCGGATTACCTGGCACACTGCTCCGGACTACCAGTGGTCCGCGAATCACATTTTGAGAATCACTGACCTAAGAGGTCGATAACTAAAGAAGTAAATAAGTTTTTTTTAAATATTTAGAGTCTAAGGTAAATAAATACAATTTAAGGACTTGATTAATATTAATACTTTCACATGTGGTGAAAAAAAATTATGCTTGTGTTTGAAATGAATGCAAATAGAACTCAAATTTATTTCAATAAAGTGTGTAAAGTTTTTTGTTTATTAAAATATATAGTGTGTGTGAATATTATGTGTAACTAAATATTTGTATACAAAATTGTGTTAGTAATTAAAATACACAGCTATGAAAATAATTGGGTTTTAATACACCTTACATCACACGAGTTCCAAATACTATTTTTGTTGGTCTCTAGACGTTATTATATTGTGCTCATTTCCCAAAACATTTTATTTATGAATTTATATTATTTTTAATCCATTTTAGCAAGAAAACAGAGGTAAATGTCATCCCAAAAAAAATTAATTGTTACCAGACTTAGCTCAATCATGCGACCTAAGTTTTTCTCTAACACTATTAAATCTAGGGTGTGAAAGATGAAATGTAGCTTCCTAACATAGGAAGCCAAAAATACAAGGAGAAAACTTAAGTACAGTAAATCCTTGACTTACATGGATTTGAGATACACAGATCTGTATATGCATTTGCAGAATTTCGACTTATGACTAGTAATACTAGCTATTAAGCATCATTTTAAACATAATAGATGATGTTCCTAATAGGCTGATACACAGCGGCTTTGCAATTTTATTTTTAAAATAAGTTTGTAAATTTTTACTTTTAAGTTTCATTTTCATAAGCAGAGCCTATTTAGATTTAATTATCTTTTGAAACTAAAATTTATGGCAAAAATACATAATATTTAAGCACCATTAGACTTAAGCAGTTCTATTTGGAAAATTGTGTAAGTCGAGGACTTAGTGTAACCCTATGACGATAGCTCATTGTGGGTCAAATGGAGGCTTGGCATAGTTTATACTTTTTTTTATCTGAGGTGTTTAAAGCGCACTTTCTGAACCAACTAATTATATCAGCATACAAGAATTTCTATGAGCGAGAGTAAAAAACCTTCCAATTTTGCCAGAATAGGTATTTTCACACACCTTCCAGGTTTCTTTTACATGCTACAATCGACATGGGCCCAACGCCTTACCTTCCCCTCCAGGGATTTTCATTGCCCTAGAAAAATCCGTTGACCCTGGCTGGATTTGGACCCCCAAACATTGGGTCCTGAGGCTAGCACTTTACCCCAAGACCACCAAGATTGACTTATAATACTAAAGATTTCATTTTGTGCAAAAAAGTCTGGTACCATATGTGTACCCTGAAAGGCAGCAAACTTATCTTGCATGTTCCCAATATGGTGCAGCTTATAAGATAGAGCCATTGTGTATTCCGTCAAAATAAGACTGCTACTTTTCAGAGTAGCTTGAGTGTACATTTTATATATGTTAAATAAATTTTGATAAATATTTCACACAAACCGTTTTTATTATTTTCATTTTATACTAGTCAAAATACATTTATCCATAGATTTACATATCACAGCTCATTTTTTGTAATAAAATAAATATATTGATAGATAAAATAATCAATTTCTGAAAGTTGAATTGTTCTTCAACAACTTACCACAAATCTACTCCCTTTTTTTTTTTACCAAACCTACAGTGGTGCATACACCTAAACCTATAGAACAATCAATGCAGGTTTATAAAATATTATCTAAATAGAGACATTTATCTCAAAACCTATGAAACCAAGCTTCTTTTAATAATGCAGTGCATACAACAAAATTTACAGAGTGGTGTTACTCATTAAATAAATTGATAGATACAAAGTAAACAAGAGTTTTATTTCTATTGTCTCTCTACCCATTCAGATTACGCAGGTATTATATATCAGCTATGCCAATAGGGTAGAGAAGGAAGTGGTAGAGTTTTAACGGAAATTTACCTGCATTTATGTGGCTGGAGAGTGCATTTAGGAAACACCCCCATTCTGGGATTCAAACCATGATCCCCCATCACTAGCAAACCAGAATAGATGAGTTTGGCCTTTATACTGTGGGGTTGTTTGTTAGATAACATAGCATAAGGGTGTAAGATGAGTTGGGTGGATTTTAAGAGAAATGTACCAGTTCTCACATAGAGAGAAAATGAGGGATCAACCATTTCCAGTGCATCCAATTGATAATATAAGAGGAGAAATTTAAAAAAAAATAGTTATCAATACTTTACTTTAAAATATCCACCAATTTAGATAAAGTATAGCTATTAAATTAAATAAAGCCTAGTATTAAAGATTAATATTATATCCAGTAACAAATTTTAGTTATTTGTTACATGAAAATATCGAGACAACCATGTTTTTACAAAGCAAACCACCTTTAACCTTAAATCACACTTCTGGTCCCAATTTAATAAAGGCCATAAGAATATATTAAGGCCACGTCCTTCTTATTCTAACTTCAAAACATTAGCAGAAATAAAATTACCACTCTTCTTTTCCTTCCAAATGTCCTAATACAAGGTTTTTCACACATTAAGTATCCCCCACCACAAGGAATTATCACATCATGTACTATGAGTAGGAATACAAGTTTTTAATTCGATCTAGTTTTTCAAACCATAGTTTAATTTTATCAATAATTTTAAACATTTTAATTTCTCAGATAGAGAAAAAATTGTTATGCTTGGTTATATATAAAAAATATATACATTTTTTGTTTATGTTAGTGATATTCATGCTGGTTTGTTCAAATTAGAATAATAAGTCCTGGAAATAACACTATTTATTAAACTGAAAATAAAATCTGTGTACATAAGAGTGAATAAAACAAACAACTTTTTCTAAGCATTCTTACTGTGAAAAAATTAGGCATTATTTACCTCTTTTTTTTTTAGCTAAAATATTATTCTAGTTATTGGACCTCATTAGTACACTTGATTTTTCAGAGGCAAATAAAGGAACTGATAGCTAGAGTTAATGTACTCTAGAAAATGGTAGAGAGAATGAATACGCCCATAAAATGAACAGATGAGAAACCCTTATCCTATTTAAATGTGAATCTTAAAGATTTAGAAGATGTGAATTTTTTTAACATTCATTGATTTTGAGGAATCTTGCAATCAAGTTTGCTATCAACTATTAAAGAGACTATGAAGCTACAGTATGTTCAAAATTTGAAACATGAATGCTATGTTTTTGAAATGGCATGTCAAATAACATGTGAACAAGGTATAAGTTTTAGCTATGAGATAGTTTCATGATGTGTAAAATCAGTTGTTTCACATTAAATTTAATGATTCAATTCTTTCTTCTATCAGTGGCAGTTTGAGACTGTTGCACAGCTTGATGAAACTAGATGTTTTAAAATCAATCCCTCTCATTCAGTCTCTAAATTGTTCTTTAACAGCAATTCCACAATCGCTCGCTAAATAAACATATTTGTGTGTGATTAGGAACATCGAAAGGGTTGGTTGGTCTCTATACAAAACAATCTTGACTGTGTCAGATACCTTGGTGAAATATTTTTCTTCATAAATTTAAATGTGTCTTTTTATGCGCTTAATATAATCACATGCGTATTAAAGCATATGGTATAAGTGACCCCTTTAAAGTGCACTTATCTACACACCGTTTCTAAAACATCACGAAGAAGTCTACTGCTAATTTAGTTCCCATGACTGAAGAGCTTTAAGGTGTCTGTTTTATACACTTGCCCAATACCTGACAGTCTTTGAGGAGTTTTTGAACAAATTAAAGTCCAAGTAATTCAAATACAAAGTTATCAGGCAATATACTAGTTCTATGTATGATACAAAAATAAGCATGTTAAGTTCTTAAAAACAGCAGCGGAAAAAAAATATATTTCTACCGATTCTTAAAATAAGTGTTGTATCATTCAACATCCTTGTAAATACAATTAATTTAATAATGTGGTGCTTACTATTAGGGCAAGGCCATACTTGCAGCCTGGTTGCGGCGATCAGGACGCCAGAACGTCAAGCATTGTTATTTATATGCGGGACAAAAGTCACTCACATTTGAGACCAAGTCACTGTCGCTAAGCTGTAGGCGCGTTTCGTTGTTTTTGTGGAAACAAAGTCATAAGTATGGCTATAGCCTAAGTAATTTGGAATAGAGCACTAGGCTAAATTATGGTTTAAATTAGGAGGGATAGCCAACACACTTACCTTGGTGATACTGGAGTAGAAATTGTTTGATAGAACACTAAAAAAAACATACACATATTTTTAAGGACAAGCTTTCACTGTCACACAGAGCTTCATCAGGTCAAGAGAGTCCTGATCACCGCAACCAGACTGCAAGTAGTAGACTCTTAACCTGATTAAGCTGTCTGTGACGGTGAGAGCTTTTCCTTAAAAATATGTTTGTGTTTTTTTAGTGTTCTATCTAAACAATTTCTACTCCAGTATCACCAAGGTAAGTGTGCTGGATATCCCTCCTAATTTAAACCATATAGCCTTAGTAAGTGACTTGTTGAATAAATATTACTATACTCTACTAGAGATAGTATTCAAATGAATGGAATTTATATACTATATAGACTAATATATTATTAAGTTATTAATAACATAGAATAATTAATTATTCGAGTTTCTAAGTCTACATTTGGCAAGTGTTCCTGATAAAATAAACTTAATGAACAGTAACAATACTAGCTAAGACTTGTACTATGTACAATAACTACTCTTCTAGGCCACTAAGAAATTACTCATTTTATACTCTTAAACATAAATTGGCCAAGACCAATTTTATAGATACATATTATAATGATTGATAACATTAAGACATACTTCTTGAAAACAAGTTCCAGCTTTCTAGAAGAGGATAACTGTGACGCAATTAGTTTATTAATTAGAATTTTGAATTAATAGTACTAGTAGTAGTATTTGACATTGAATCAAAAGAAATATTTGTATTATAAAAAACTTACTGATATTCGAGGAACATTTTAAAAGGAATACAGCAAACTAATCGGTAACTATTCAACTACAAAAAAAAAACACCTTGAAGGTATTATTATAATTGTACCAAAGTTTGAACTTAGTCTTAGTAAAAAAAATGTTATCGATCATATCATAATCATGAAAAATAATACCAATCTATATATTTTAAACCTTATGTGTATTTTGTATATTCAATGACGTGGGGTTTAACAATCCCATTTTGAGAAGATTTCTTTGGTGACATGTACATATGTTGAAAATGTAGGCAAGTCTTCATTTGAATAAACAAAACAGCCTAAAATAAAGCTATATAAAAATTACACTGCATCAATTTATTTACTCAAAATTAAAGGTTTTTTTTTCTTTTGCATTCATTAAAAGTTCAAATTATTTTATAGTTTATAGGCCTCTTCACACTTCACAGTGAAAGCCTTTTTTAGTTTGCACACATGAGCAAATTATGTGGGGTGAAAATTAAATGGTGGACCAAAATATTGGTTTGATTAATTTTGATAAATAAAAATATTTGTTTGAGAGGATTCCAAGAAGATTAATGGATATTAAGTATGTAGGGAAGAGACCGCAAGGGAAACCAAGAAAGGGATGGCAGGAACAGATATCAGCAATTGCAAGTGAGAGAAGGAGAGTGGGAGAGAATGCAGGAGGAAGAATGGTGGATGGACAGAGGGAGATGGAGGTATTTTACTAAATGGACCTGGCCACAGGCTGGAAACAGGTCATGATGATGATGATGTTTGAACAAATGATGATGTACTCACAGAGACTAAATGTTTCAGCTGAATATTTCTTGTTGATGTGTGATGAGTATTTCAAGTGCACATATCTCATATGTCATTCCTGGTAGCCCGACACATTTACTAAGGTCACGTGGAGGGGGCATGAGTGTTGGTGCAAACACTGTGCTGAGGTTGTGCGATGTCATCTTGTTGATACTCCGGAGGGCTACCACTCTGAAAACATCAATGAAGGTTGGAATTTGTCTTTATGAAATAGAGTTAAGCCTAATTTTAACTGAATTCCCAATACCTTGAGACACAAAACATTTCGCAAATCGTGTTTTGCTAAATTACTTAGAGCATGAAAATGGCTGTAAAAACTAGGGATAGGACCTAGTAGTATACCTTTAATCCTTAAAGATATACGAGATTCAAAGATTCAAGAAAATTGATTTTTCAAGTTTTTGATATTTTTCATAAATATGGCATGCTTCATAGCACCCATACCAAATTTCAGCTCTTTTGGGAATCAAGAAGTTTGATAAAGGACCCTTGAAGGACAAGTATTTATAGACAGTAGTTGTCTTTTTATCAAAGGTTTCAAAAATTCATAATGGTTTGGTTAATTTTTGAGCTAGAAAAAGCTTTGGTTTAATAAAGAAGAAGGTAATAACATGTATCTTACAGTTAAAATAGTTTAGTTTGCAAAATAGAAAATGCTACCAGTAAAATCACCTGATGACAGTAGTTTTAGGTAGGTCAAGCTCCCATCTTTCTATTGTTAATGAACGATTTGTCTTACCTGTTGAGATGCTCCATTAGAATCTTGAGTGTGTTGAGATGAGCTCCAGGTAACAGGGTCAAAGCATCTTTCATTCCTTTTTTCTGTTCCTCCGCAGTTTTCAATTCTATAAAATTAAAATAAGTTTGAATTATTGGGGGTTAGGTAAAGTTTAGTTTGTCAAGCAAGCAAAACAAAATCAACACCTATCAAATTTTTTTAATTCTAAAAGGGTTAGTATTCATTGATCAGAATTAATAAGATAAAATGCATATGTTACACCCCAATAGTGGAACTGCCCATATCAGAAATTGGGCAAATTTCTGTCATTTTTTTTAGCTTGTTTCTTCAATTGACCATTTCATGAACTAGGCAAAAATTGCATTAACACTCGCCCATTTCATGAACTGTAACTTAATGTACTATCTACTAAATGCTTAACTGAAACTCATTTTAAAACATTATGTTAAAATAGCCCAACCTTAACTAAACTAAACTTCTATTCTAAACCGATTAAGAGTTAAATTAACTTAAAGACCAAACCGGTTCTTCACTTGTTCATTTAAAAAATTGGGCAAAAACTTGTTTGTTCATGAAATGGGTAGTGCTTATGTTTCTCAGTTCATGGACTAGCTATTTCATGAACTGGGCAGCTCCAATCGTTGCCTAATTTATGAAATGGCCCAATTTCACTTTTGGGGTATAACACATACAAAAATAATCATGAATATAAAGATTGCAAAAATTTATGTTGTGCCCATAGATACAAAAATAATTATGAGGGCTGAATTTTAAGTTAGGTTGAACCACAGACTCGGTATTTTTGATGAAAATGTTTTCAAGCGAGATACAAATGAACAAAACTTGTTAACGATAATAAAACTAAGCCAATAAGAGTGTATCAGACTGTATTTTAGCTGCGCTGAGATTCCTCTGTGATTAGAGCTCACGTACGTGCAGCGGTGATGAGAGCTGGGTGTGTGTCAAACGTGATGAGAGGGATGGGGAGCAACCTCAGGTACAGTTTCAATGTCCCAGCAATTACATTAATGTTGTCATACACTTCTGGACTCATATCAGTATCCTCACCATCTGAAATATTCAAAACAAAGATCATGTTTTGTTTGGTGGAAACAGCAACTGTGACAATTTACTAGCCTCGTGTGAATGAGGCTACGCTAATTTAGGAATTAGGAAGAATAAACAAAATGATAAATTCACCCTTCGAGGTTTATATTTTGATTGCTGATAACACTTTCCCTCTTCTGCTGATGAGTATAAACACTCACTCTAATATTTACGCTTGGACAGCATTGACTTGCATTTACCAAATTTATTTTTCTTGTTTCCTATTCTAGAAAGATATAAGCTGCCACAAACTTTTTTAATCTACATCTTGGCAAGAAGAATCCAAATGGTCAGTTCTGTGAATAAACAAAATAACTTGAGTCCCAACTTTTGAGAAGGGTACAAGGGAAAAGGGGGAAGGAGGTAACTTTTTTCTATTTTTTCCAGCACTGTGTATTACTGCACGTTCAGGTTATACACATATGTACTAATTACACTAATGGGTTAGGGATGATGTAGGTTTAGTTTAGATGAAATGCACCCATATTTGTATGGGGGGAGAGAGAGAGAGAAAGAGAGGAAATCCATTTAGGAAAATCTATCCCCAGTACACCTGACCGAGATCCAACCCTGATCTCCCCATCTTCAGCAATCTAGTCCAACATGAGATTAGAGCATTAGATCATGCGACCACATTACAAACATTTTCCAGAAAAACAAATTTTATATTTAAAACCCCATAAGGACCCCAGCAAATACTTTTTTAAATTAATTTAAATAAGACAAAGACCTCTTTTAACCTTAATCTAAATTTCATTAAAAAAGTCTCATGATTGTCTAAGCAGCATTAATTTAATTAGAGTTAAATTGGTCTTTGTCTTTTTTCCCCCTGTACGCTTCAATAATGTTTTGCATTTAGTGTTTGATGATTGATGTCAGTGTAGTTGCTATATGAGATTTAATATCCTCTGATATAATTAAATAAGATAAAAAGGGGTGAAATTTTAATGAAAGTATTCCACGATTAGTTTGGAAAGTATAGAGCACCATTGTTTAAAAAAGACATAATCAGTGCATTTGACTAAGATTCAAACTCTGACCTCTGGACTCAGAAGTGATAATGAATAAATCAACCCAATTGGTTGTGTGAAAATTAAATTTTACTATAAGTAAACACGATTAAAACACTAAACCCTGCTCTAGTTTTTAATTAATATAGACTAAATCATTTTTAATCCTCTTAAGACTTTCTTTGGCAATTTAGCTGGATTTTTCTTTAGTCAAAAAAGTTTCAAATTTGATTTTTTAACTATACTAAAAATTATTATAAGATTATGAAAAAATAAAAAATCTTTATTGTAAGATAGTTGCTGAAATCACAAAATTAAATCAAATTAAATTATTAAAAAGATGGTAAACGTCAAACTTGAATTATAGCTAAACTAACATTTTCAAGAAATATGCATAACATTCTTTATAAGCGGGTAAAATAATAATCATGACAGAGAGCTCAAATGTATATTTTAAGCTTTAAATTATAAACGCAAACCATAGGATATTAGAACATAAGATCACATTTATAGTCAAATCTGAATCAATTGTTACTTTAGCTGCTTACAGACTGCATGGGTCCTAAGATTCTTTGCCTTCACCAAGATTAGAACCAATAAAATATCTAGAGCACGATTGGGTAACACTTTAAGATATAATATATTAACAATTATGTATATTATATAAAGCTAATATGTATATTATTATTTTTAGTAATAAGAAAGTAGAGGGAAAACACTAAAAAATAAACTAACAGATTAAAACAAAAGAAAGATAATCAACTTAAGAGAGAGGTGTTGCGCTGGAAGGTGGGGGGGACGGAGCGGGGGAAGATTGGGGAAGTAGGAATGTGTGTTCCCCCCAATCCCTCCAAATGTTGGGGAAAATCTTAAAAGTTGGGAATTTGGTAGAGAGTCGAGATAGTGATTTGGCAAAATCTAGAATTTCTCTGTTCCACAGTATTCTCGGCTATGAAAGTTCTTTACTTAATACTTGTAGAAACAAATTTTAAATTTACCATCAATCAATTCCTACTTTTCTAAAGTTCCCAACTACAAAAGTTATAAAACCGTAGTCGATTGTATAGAAAGCTTATTTTATCAAGTTGGCTAGTAGCACCGTTGTTACTGCTTACTAATTTTAAGGCTTAGGCTTCGACTTCTAATCTATTAGACACTATTAGCCTTTGTAAGGTTAAGTAATGTTTTAAGTTGATCAGGTGATAAAGCCTGGAGTTTTTACGAGTCAAAACGTGTTCATTTTTTTACACGCAATGATAGTGAATGTCAAAAACAATTAATACTTGTAGCTTGAAAAATCTATCAATAAATAAATTTAAACAAAGTTGTCTAAAACCCAGATTCAAGGGTCAATTCTACTCAAATTTTCCAATTTTCCAAAGGAGAACCCCCAGATCCACTTAATATTACCCTTGTCACTCAGTCACCGGGGAATTTGTCTAACTTCAGAATGATTAGAGTTGGGAAAGTCCCTGTATCACTCACCCCCATTCCCTTAAAATATATTTCATGCAATGCCTCTGACTTGAGAAAGTAGGTCCTAGAATCATGAGTAGTCTAGTCCAGCGGTTCCCAAACTTTTTTACAAGCATACTACCCTAACAATTCCCGTAATTTGTAGTACCCCCAAGATAATTCTGAATATTTACAATTTCGGTACATTTTTAATGGTGCCCAGGGACATAATAACACAGATTGTGCGGCTGTCTGAACTTGACTAAATGTTACCACCCCTTCAACGCCTGTTTAAATCTGTTTTACTTTAGGCTGGGCTTCGTCCGAATATATTTACAAGGTTTTATGAGGCCCTAATTTTTTTTTTATTTTAACATGCTTGTTTTGTTTCACTTCTCACGGCGAACCACCAGGAATATTATTGTGCATACCACTGGTGGTAAATGTATCAGTTTGGGAAGAACTGGTCTAGTCAATCACAAACATGCAAATAATGCATCATAATATAAACTAGCAAGAAGAATATTTAGTGCTAGAAAATATAAGCAATACAAGAAGAGTATGTGCTCCTCTTTTGCGTGTTGTTACATTTCAATGGTTTCTTTTTAAATATTGATTAAACCTTCAATTGGAACAAAGACTTTAAGAAAAGGGTAACCTCTATCTAAGGCCATCTTCAGGTTTTCAATCTCCTCGGCAAATCCAGACACTCTGTAGAGTCCCTCCACTTCTAGACCCCTCCTTTCAATTTCTCCGATACATTTGTCAACCACAAAGGGTCTGGTAGTGCGATGGGCCTTCACTAGGGTTGTCAAGTCTATGCCGAACACACCACGAAGCTGCTTCAGGTCAGGACAGCAGTCGCAAGGCACCTTCTCGGAACACTTGTTGTGAGCGCTGAATCCACAGTCTGATCACCACACCAATAATGAAAACAAATCACAAAGATACATTTTCAACCTTTGCCGGGAGTTCAAAGCCAAAAACTAAAGATCAGTAAGCAAAATAAGCAAGAGATGAAAATGTAGCGCAGTACAATAGTTATAATCATGTGTATATCACTAAAAATAGACAAATACATTTTATATGAACACTAGTGCTCTGTTGAAAGAACACCAGGGGAGCCAGTTCTAGAGCACATTTTGAGTGTTTAGCAGGAAAATAATAGGTATAGTAAAATTCTGGTAGGAAAAATTTTTTTGATAATTTAAGCATATTCTTTTGTGGTCATCACTGGTATTATTTTATATGTATTGACACTGTATGTAAAAATGATAGTTGAATATTAGAGGAATTGATGTATAAATATATGAAAATTGTTCTAATAATTTTTATAACTATCAAAAAGGGTCCTTTTCTATCTAAATTGAGCTAGAGGTATCAGATGATTAATCCTACCCTCTAACCCACAGAAAATAATGAGAGCAATTTCTACTAGTTTAACCAACTTAGCAGATGAAAATATTTTTTCACAATCCTGATTGACATTCCTGTTTATAACATTATGACAGATTAGATCTAATTCCCCTCCTTTCATAGGTGTTATATCTGTGAGAAATGATAAAAATTGATGTGCTTGCACAGAATCTAGTAGTACCTTCACACTTGACTCCTTGAGCTGTGAAACCCCAGAGAAAATTCCCACAGAACTCGCACCAGTTGAGACCTTTGAAAGTATGTGTCTTGAAGTTGTGTGGCTTGTCGTAATCGATAGTGTCACTACTGGTAGGACTGTCCTCATGATCCACCATCACAATTCTACCCTCTAGCTCCTTTTCTTTTTCAAGGAACCGTTTGGATGCTAATGGTAGCTCTGCCCTGCACACAATAAAGATCACGGGAAGATTTAGTTGTATAAAGGTTGGGTTGAGTACTTAATCAGCTTATTTGAGGAATGATTATTTCCAGAATGTAATCTCATATCCTCACTCCAGGTGAATGTTGATGCATTTCATTTAAATATAATTTACTCATTATATAGGCTTGGACAAAATATACAATAAAAAGAATAAAAATGGCTAGCTTAAATACATAATGAAAGGAGTGAGATGACAAGAAATGAACATTTAGCAGAAAAACTGCAAGCCTGTAGAATAACAATGAATTGTAACACTTTCCAAAACAAGTACAGTTTACCCACTTTGGTGGCAGCATGATCTAGACTAGACTAGACTAGGCTGCTGATAACAGGGAGATTGAGGTTTGATTCCAGCTGTATTGATGTTGTTTGTTCATGAATGGTTTTCCACTCTCTGTCAACACAACACAACACCAGTGTGGGTGTACTTCCTCTAAATTCAACCTTCTGCACCCCTAACACATTAGAGTAATTAGTACACAGGTATCACACTCAAATGGGTGATAAGATGCGGTGCTAGGGAAAAAGTTAGTAGTTTTGGGACTAGTTAAAATATAGAAATTTATCTTCACCTTTATATTGATTACCCCAGAGCGTTGTTCAATATGTTCAGAAAACTTTTTTTGCTTTTTAATGCGTTGTTTTATTTAGTATCATTTCGGAAGACCAGTGTTTCTGTTTGGTATAACTAAAGAAATATTTTACTAATCATGTCCAAAAAAATTGTTTGTTATATTAATAATAATAATAATTTATTAATGGAAAAAATACTGGTTTTAACTCAAGTTCTTTTCCATCTCATCTTAAAATAGATAGTTTCAGTTGTAAATAACCAGTACTGGCACATTAAACAATAATAAACAAGTGTGTGGAAACATAAAACAATTCAAAGAGACCCAGGCCTTCTTACCTGCGTATTGACTGTGCTATGACTGCCCGTCTCTTCAGACGATTCAATGTCATATAGGGACTCTTTTCATAACTGTTGTGGCTGTGCATGCGCTCAATGAAAGAGCCCGCCTTTTCCTCAATGTATAGCGTGACCAATCCATCAGCCACAAGCTCATCAACTGTGTCAAAACGTTTCTCCTTAACATAGTGCTGGCCATCATAGTACAACTTATAGTGTTTAATTTTACCTTCAAACCTGAGGGGAAATTAACATGATTTATAGTGCTTTAAACATTAAAAATTGTTTACATATATTTATCAAAAATTAAAAACTGTACAGATGAATCTCCTTTAATGGCTGAATTCATTAACAATATATTGTTTAACAGTTTAACCATTATACCTAATGTGACCAATCAAACAGCTTGAAATGGTCTCAAGCAGCACTCAGTCAATCAGTGGCACTTTAGTGTTTATAAACACAGTTTTGAATGCACTGGCAACTTTGGCAGTTTCTCAGTGATTTTTTGCTTATAGTTTGAACAAATTTATCTTCAATGGCCACTAATTGTGTTGAATCTAAAGAAAAGAAGTTGTGCAGATCTATAAGCATGTACCTATGTAAAACCTGAAATATTCATTAAATATCAAAGTGGTGTAAAAATAGTGAGCTTTGTTAAATAATATGGCCTAGTTCAAACAATTATTTCAACCATCTTTATTGAATAAGTGTTGAAAAGTAGGTTTTCGAGTTTAAAAAGATTACATTTCTGGGCTTCTGGAAACAATTAGAGCTTTAATATGTAAAGCATGGATATCCAATTAACAAGTGATCTGTTTTAACAAATGACCCATTTAACTATGTCTTATTCTTCTATGGACTCAAACTGTTAAGGAGGTTTGACTGCTAAATTTTCCCCAAAGAAATGTTCTGCTTGCTTACCTGAGTGACAAAGTATAAAAATCATTGTTTCCTGAGCCACTCTCCCTTACAAGGTATGCCCCATCTTCTTTCAAGAAGGTAGAGGCGTCTTTCTGGGAAAGAATACCATGAAACTCACTACCATAGAATGGAGGACAGGTAGATAATCTTCTTTGACCACTAATCGGTTTTGGACGAGGAGCTTCTTGCTGCAAACGATATACTGCAAAATAGGTAAAAACAAGTTCAACCATAAAATGAGGCAAGATACTAGTCCTATAAGCTAAACTACGCATCAGCAAAGAAATGTTCTTTTTGACAGCTGATATATTGAATATACATGCCATAAAAATATTACTAACAGTACATTGATACTAGACAACACCATAACATGTATGTACACTATTGTGTAAAATGAGTCACATTTAATTCATAACACCTCAGATATGTTGAAATAAAATAATTGAAAAAGTTACAGTTTTGGCACATTTTTTCCAAACTATTACAAACTTAGCCAACCATTACCAAGGTTTAAAATGTCTTCATCTAACAAAGCTATTTTTTTAACTAGACGAAAATCATAACTGTTCACTGGATTGATTGATGGGTAGTCTCTTGCATGGTTATGAATTAAAAAATTAATAGATTTAAGCAGTGTACTTTAATGAGTTATGATTATTGATATTGTAAATATCAAGATTAGTGAGAGGTGAGGTCTAGGGGTAAGGTATTGGACTTCTGTGCTGGGGTCCGGGGTTCAATCCTCGGTCCCGGCACAGATTTATTTGATTACCAAACCCTTCCTTCACCTTTGACAAGATGTGTATTATCACAACTTGTGAATGTGAGGAATGCCAGGCTTCCGCCGTGGTTTGGGTCCCACATTAAACTGTAGGTCCTCCATTTCATCTCACAATCACCCTACCATTACACATTAGCGTAAGTGCGTATAATCCGAACAGGTAGTAAGACGCGGTGCTAATAATAAAGATTAGTGAGAGCAATATGAAGGTAAATTTTCAAGAAACTCCACCAGCATTAATGTGGTGATAGTGTAGGAAGCCCTAATAATGAAAAATCTCTTCTAGTGTAATTGGTCAGATTCAAACCCTAATCCCACAGGTTATAATCCTAATACTGTCCAAGCAACAAGACCCTGTTCAAATGGAATAAAAATCAAACTTACCTATGCAAACTGTAAAAAAAGGGCTAATGTTTAATTAAAGTAAATTAGCCAGTAGATGACTTAAGTATACTAAGTTGATTAAATTTTAATTCTAAGGAAAACAAATAAAGCAAACTTTGATCAAAATGACACCTATTCTTTTATTTAAAAGATTAAATTGATCAAGTATCAATCTTTATTAATAAAATAAAGAGTTTGTATGTATGTCATAAGCAATGTGCGATATCTATCGAACATAGAAGCAATTTTAAATTTTAAACTTTTTTAATTAATTAAAAACTGGGTCAGAAGAAAAAAAGAGCATTGCCAAGGGTAACCACGCAATTCATTGTGTGGTTACCAAGGGCAACGCCGGGGACCTGCTAGTAATTAAATATTTACAAAATAGTTTACCAAAATGTGAACCTAAGTAAAGCGCTTAAGGCAAGTTTAGGTCAACTTTAGAAATTTTATTGTATTTTGTTGTAGGTATATTGAATTAATATTAATTGGTAGTAAAATTTACTCAATGGCAGAATAAGTCTATTCAATGCATCATGTCCTCCTGCTTGTTTGGGCTATCAGCATGTTTACACCAATGAGCTAAGGATGAGTAATTTGGGGGGAATGTACCTGACATTGCATGGAATTGCACAAAATCCATTTAGGTAAAACCACCCTCAGTACAGCTGAACTAAGGGTCCCGAGTTTTAAGCCTGGCAAGGCCGAAAAATTTATCAATGGTGAAATGTAGGTTTACCCTTTCACAGTGATGAATTAACGGCTGAGGACTGGATGTTGTGTCTGCCCTAGTCTTAATTTAGATTACAAGGCATATGAAGCCACAACAGGCCTAGCAAGCCGGTAGTGGAAAATTCATGGCTTGAATAATAAATTGACCCAGGCCACAGGTTGGAAACAGTAATGGGTGTAAAGTAGTATGTTTTAAACCCAACCCCCATCATTGTTAGTATTGGTTGTGTTCATTATATGAGAAAAAAAATGTGTTAGGTAGCAGGGATTTCTGGTTGCTTACCTGTTGAACTACAAGTTGTTTTTATAGTCAATCAAGACATTGAGGTTAGCTAACATTGATATATAACTTTTATTCATTTTTAAGCTAGATTTTAGGATTTTAACAGCATTTAAATAGTGAATATATTCCATCTAAATCTATGAGGGTTATCATGTTTTTGCCTCAACCCTCTCAATAATAGCATAAGTGTCAAAATCTATCAGTAAAATGTGGTATTCCTACACCTCTAGTTATTAACTAACTTAAGCTAAAGTAAATTCATATAAATGAATAAGCTACTATTTTTGAAAAAGTGTTTCCAACTAATAATCAATATAAAGTATGAGTTGTATTCAATAGTAGCATATTTTTGTAATATCATACTAATAAGAATGTATCTTAATAATTGATAGAAATGATAAAAACTGAATTTTTACAATACTACCGAATTTATACAGTACCTACAACATATGTTGGCCCTAAAAAAAGTTCTTTATTTAAAAATAAAACACCATTTTATATTTTTATTTTTACAAAATAATGTTCTTGTTCCTAAAAAAAAATCAAGAAAAACTTCTTTGGTGTGATGTCTTACAGTTAGGATTCCATACGTGGCGTACAGGTGAACCAAGTTCTTGAGTAGGACTACCTACCGGACCTAAAACCAAAAATAATTAATCAATAGTATCTAACTGAGAAAATTTTAAACTAAATTATATAAAATATTAGCAATTACTATGATTGTGAAGTAAGTTACTTCAATTTGATTTAATCAAATACATGAATTTTTTTTTAGACAATTATAGCCTATATTTTCCAAATTTTATTTTCTCATATTAGTGTTTTAGCATACTTACATGGAAGTTAAAAATAATTTATAAATGTAGGGGCCTAGGAAAGATGTTTATTTAGTTCTATAAACCTAGTAAATCTTTTTGCACTGTGTCTTATTAGCATACCCTGTTGGGTTAGGGATGAGAAAAGTTGAATTTAGAGGAAATGTATTTGCATTAGTGTGGAGAAGGTGTGGGTAAAAATAACCTTAAGGAAAAAACACACTCAGTACCTTCACCCGAACAACCCATAGACCATTAAACCACAAAAGTGGGTTTTTTGTTGTTGAGAACACTAATTTCTCAAAGAGGCGTCTTTTTTCCCCTAAGACCAGAGATTAGGCAGTTGTACGCCTACTATTTTCTAAAACTAAAAGATGGTTCTTATACTAACATTTAAACCACACAATACTGTTGCGAGGGGGCAGGGGGAGAAGTGAACTCTAATGTCTACATGGTGTTACATGGTGGAGGGTGGAGGGGGTACATCACAGTGTTACATAACACAGATCTTAAATTTAAATCCTAATGTTGAAAAAATATTATTGTTCATGTTTTCACCATTAATAAACATAGTTAGAGTAGATAATATTGATTTACCACATCCTTTTTTAATCTCAAATAAACTTCCCTATGAAATTATGACATTCACCCTTGATGTGAAGAGTATCATAACACAGGTTGCAGGGGGTGAAGGGGTCAAGCTAAATGTCTACTTAGTTAGGTGTTATATTGATGCAGGAGGGAGACAAAAAAGATAAGGAAAAATTGCTAGGCAAATTTCGTAATTTATGAATGGCCCTCATATGTGTATATTTTCTTTAAAAAAAACTAAGCTGGCTTTAAGGTGACTATATAATATGAGAAAACATGGGTATGAGAGTTAATTTTATGGAAATACCCTATCATTCACTTTGGACGATAGGAAAGCACATGACGGTATTAAAAAAGACTACCCCAAAAATCCCAATAACCTCAACCCAAGTAACTGTGGGATCACTACAGTAGCCCCATGGATTCTTTAGTGCTGACAGACAGCTCACAGCTCACTTATGACAGTCAAGATTTAGGTATAATTCATTCAGGACCTAAGTTTACTTGGATGATAGCTCAAAATGTTACTAGAAGTAGTCCCTAATATATCACTATGCCAACAGCTGACATCTATCACTTTGGATTACTATAATGAAAACAGATGGTAATATATTAATGTGATAGCTAACCACAGTAATTTAGGCCAATATTATTTATATATTTATTTGAGGACAGATACAAAGTTTATTTATCGTTTTATTCCACTTTAAAAAAAATATTCACACCACTTTCACAAAAACTTCTAACGAAGATAGCTTCAAAATGGTGACTAATGAATTTAAACCATATAATTGAACATGACGGTGAACAAGTTTTTTACAATGATGCAGACACGCAGTTGATGAAAATATTTTATTCTGTTAAATATTTCAAAATACGATAAAATAATCATAAAATCATGTATTGTATGTAAAAAAAAGACAAGAATTTTCTCTTTTTCAAGTAAATATGCCTGTATTAAAAGGTATTGATGTGTGCACTATATTACACAAAATCAATAATGTTCCAAATCGAAGAATAAGTACTTTTAATTATGTTTAAAATAGTGTTTCGAGTTGGATAGAAAGAAATTATTTAAAAAAATTAAATAGTATGAGAAAGCTTAAGTTTATGTTATTTTTAATGTAATATATAACCGGTAATTAAAGTTCTTTACATTTATAACAAAACAGTGATCTTTTACAAGTGTTGGCAACCCAAAACCTAGACATATGATTTTCAAACTGTCATCCAGGTAAAAACTTATCGTGAACAAACTTTATATACCTAAATTTTGACTGTCAGAAGTGACAGCTGCTAAACACATGTTTTTGCAGATCATATGGTTTGGCGTAGGGATACAAATTTGGTCTGGTAACTTTTCAAAGCTGTCAGCTGTCAGTCAGCACCAAAGAAACCAGATGGCTACTGTACCAGTCTGTCTTTTATTTCCCAAACTACAGTCGCACCAATGTGGAGGTAGACAAATCCATGCAGTAAATTTCCAGGAAAATTCACTAAGTATAAACATCTCAATGAGTATATCGGCCTATTCAATGGCACAAGAATCTCACTTTCCCTATTAAAAAAAATTGAATTAATGATTTAAAAATCCATTATTTAATTTATATTCCAAACAGACCCAGCCTGTGGTTGTTTCATGATGATTATTAATTTTGAACTATTAACCCCCAATTACCCCTGCCCTAGGTTCTGTCCCTTTAGTTCAAGGAATTTAAATCTATTAGGCGTGTGTAAATCCACCGAGGTTCTAGGATATGTGTGCAGACCTATAAATATAATTAACTACTAGCTCAATAGAAATGCAGTACTGTAATAATTCTTTGAACAAGGTTCTCAATGTCCATGTTATTAGTGGGGAGGATAGGTGAGCGGGGTGATATTATTAAGTAATCGTGATTTATATTTACTATCTCCTCAAACAGAAAAAATGCAAAGAACTGTTTAGAAGGGGGGATTTATTTGGTCATTGTACTACATCTATGTCAAAAGTCATCATGAAAAAGTATGTGAGTTAATGTATAGATACTTCCAAAATTTATCGAAACATATTTATAAGTACTTAATTAAAAGACTCTTCAAATTGCTCCTACTTTCACTTAATTTCTTGTAACTCATAACTACTTGTTGACAGTCGGCTGGCTTGAGTAGGCCTACTTTTATTTTATCAATACACTTCTGAGAAAATAATAGTTTATTAGTAAAATTAGCAATCCTCTCTTAGAATAATCAACGAAAAACACAACTTCATATTCTTAAAATTTCTTAAATGAAGTTTGTTGATATTGATATTTTGACACTTATTCATAATATGATGTACAATTCTGAATTTTTGTTTGTATTCCTTATTTATGGTATTCACGGATAGTATTTACTCATATAGGTTCAAGTTTATAATGGTAGAAACTCAGACACGATTGGACAGCTTGAAGTGGTTGTTAGT
Organism: Timema douglasi; assembly: GCA_901482245.1. Classification (NCBI taxonomy): domain Eukaryota; kingdom Metazoa; phylum Arthropoda; class Insecta; order Phasmatodea; family Timematidae; genus Timema; species Timema douglasi. The sequence goes on along the minus strand of CABEEJ010000312.1, from coordinate 35,444 downwards.
TAAACTAACACCTAGCACGATCAAATTATTTCTGATTCCTATAAAAAAGAATATTAGAGTAAAAAAAAAAGTCACAGGAATTTGAAACCCAAGGGCAGCCCGTGAATAGGCACCGTGCTTAGACGTTGCTGGTGGTCTCAAAAACGTATGCCAATGTGGCGAAATTTTTAAACTCTTAGATGATATGGTTGATAGAAAAGGTACAGTATTACAACTGATATGGGCAAAATAATAATAATAATAATAATCAGTTAAGGTTTTCAAAAGGTTAGAACTGCGTTTTATTCACATCAATCGTTGAATAAAATATAAGGCTTATTTAAATTAGGTCATTGAACCAAATAAAATAAAAGTCAAGATTAACATTCAACTCCAGTAAAATTAAACATTAAAAAAAGTGTTGGCCCATAATAAATTTTTATATTACATTCCTAATTTTAAACCTACGAGCTAATATATTAAAATCAGCCAATAGCTTGAACTTCAAAATGAAAAAAAAAACCAGAAGTTAGGATATGAATTACTATTTAGGCTTGTGTGTTTTATATTACTATGCCACAATTGATGAAAAGACCTATAATGTTATATTTGGTATAAATAATGGTGACAAGATATTACTGCACTATATCACGTATTACAAAGTAGCAAAGCCCTACTGATGTAATATGACATATGTATTTTTTATTGCTTAGCCCATAATAAAAAAAAATACAAATTAGCACTAATAAAATCTAAGATAAATTAGTCATTGGTGTGTCAAAAATAGAAGGACCACAAATGAATTTTCAAGGTGCCATAATGACTAGGACTCGTCCTTCGGGAAATATAAAAGTTAATATATGCCAAGTTTAGTTCACAAATATAGCTTTAGAATATTTAAATTGATTGATTTCTTGACATAGGTCTTGGATTTACTCAAATTTGAGAAGACAATATAAAATTAATATATATAATAACAGATCTACTATATTATTTCTGTTTCCTAAATGGCCACAATTGTTTAGTTTTTCTATACGTCATTCCTATCAAGGATAATGTCAAATAATGATATGTCTGTATTAGTGTTTTAATATTGATTTGAACATCCCCCATTACAACGACTCGTATTTCATATTGTGGCGCGTTTTATTTAATCCATTATATCGAAATTAACGGATTTAAACATAATTTAAGCATGGTTGGAACATCAACACGCTAAGATTAGCTTTCTGGCACGTGTTTCAGCAATCACCTTCAAGTAAGTGTTTTAAGATTATGCCCTTACTATCGCCACATACATCAACACATGGTCCCTATAAAACTATTAATGGTGTAAACTTAAACCTTTACCTGAATTTTTGTTATCGTGTATTTAAGTAATAAGGGACGTGATATATAGATGTAGATATGCTTACTTCCCCGCTTTCCCCTCCTAGATACCTACTCTAGCTTTACCCAGAAGTACTGTAGAAAAAGACACGTGCCTACTATATATATGTGGGAGAGTAAACGAGGTATACCGCCGCCCCCAACGTTGTTATATTTCGGAGTAATATCTCACCTCCCCACTATTCACGCTACTTGAGCCCAGTGTTGGCAGAATGATGGCGTTAGTGCTATTAGTGGTGATGGTTGGAGGAGACGCGAGTAAGGATAGATATCCTGTCACTTAATCTATGGCATTAATAACTTGAAAGTGCATTACCGTACTTATAAAGTATGGCACCCATCCCTAACTTGAGCTAGTTTTATTGGGTTTATTCTTAGGTTATCCTCTCTTCTACGTCTGGGTCTTCCCAATGGTATCTTCCCATTGGGTTTGTCAGCCTATACCCTGAACATAGTTCAAGTTTCTTCAATTCACGCTGAATGTCCTGCCCACCGTAATATACTAGACGTGATTATCCTAATCAGGCTTGGACTGACCAGCCGGCCCAATGGTCCAAGAGTTCCTCGAGTTTATGGCCTCATCCCAGGACCCACCTCCCTCTTGGAGAAAAAAATAGCAATAATAAAACTAAGAAATTTAAATTAAAAATAATATTCAAATAAACGAGACCGGGTGGAGCCGCTGAGGTGAAATTAAATTTAGAGTGAGTATAGATTTAGGGTATATTAAGCAACAATTGGTGATCAGCACCTGCTGACAGTGAGAAAGAGGGCACACCACCTCCATGATCCGTGTGGTCGTGTTATGTGGCTAACCTTGCAGCAGTGGAAATCAGCTGTTTAATTGCTTTCATGCCTTGATTGATAGCGTTTGGTGTTGATTTTATGTGTGTGCAATATTTTGGTTCCTGTGTAATTTTTCGTTACTGAGGTAATAACTAACAAAATTTAAGTTATTAGACAACAAGGTCTAATGTTTAGTTACTAAGTTTGGTTAATACTACTCGACACAGAAAACAGAACGTCAAGATAACGACTGATTACGTTATCATTGGTCTCCCCCTTCAGTAGTTGACATTATTTCCGTAAGCAAGGTTTACTGTCTCAAGTAGTAACGAGAGCCTTTTGTAGGCCTCCAAGCTCGTACCCACATAACTTTACTGAGATATTAACATAGCTCCTTCCCTGGAATAAGATTTGATCACCCTTTTTCATTTCTAATTTATCTAATGAACTTACTGTGACTAGTAATATTAAATGAATGTACACGTATTATTATGTTATAAATGGAATTTAGAACAGTGTCCTTCCCTTACTATATTTTGGATATGTAATGTTTAATTAACTTAATAATTTCAAAATTTTACATTTCTGGAATCTTGGTGTGAAAATGAAAATTTATTTTGGAATGTGAGGGTGTGTTTATTTGAAAGGACTTGTACACAGCGTTGAAAAAAAGTCAGATTTAGATGTGTTAGCTGGGGGTGTAATGTCTAACCTCCCTTTTTTCCGAGACAAGCCCAGTTTGCTCAGGACGGATGTTGTTGAAAAGGATTTGTGTGATTGGATTTTTCTGTGTTGTATTAAGTATGTTTGACCAGGATTTATTTTTTATATAAAAGACGAAGGGAATATGGTATTTGGTGAGTTATTTTAATTCCAGGGATCTCTAGGTATAGCTTCCTATTCTTTTCACACAAAATAACTTAAAAGTGGTTGATTTTCATAATGTGAATATAAAGACCATATTAGCTGATTAGAAGAACCTATACCTAGACCTTACATGTTTCAATCCATGGAGGTTCCCTGAGCTTGAACAAAGTTTACCAGCAAATGTAACCTAGACAAAATATGTGATTTATTGCCTAATATTGACAATAAGCAAGCTAGCTGAAGAGCAACAATTTTTTGTGCAAGATTGGACCCAGATGTTTTCTACGTTGAGAAAAGAATATGCTTAGGACAAGGATTCAGAAAGTGAAATGTCAGAGGAAGCTGAAGAAAATTAAAAAGTAAATACATGTTGAATGCAAGAACCTTTTAAGGTATGTATAAACTGTTCGTATAAAGTGATCTATAACTGCAACATGTACTGTATCTTGTACATAGAGATTAGTAAAGTTTATAAATATCTGCTCACAGTACCTCTAACCCATATAAGTTGTGAACGAGCTTTTTCTAAGCTTAAACTTATAACAAGGCTCCGCTTCAATCTGACAAATGAAAATCTGGAAGCATTCCTCGCGATTCGATGTGAGAGGGACAATCTTGTGGCAGTTGACAATGATATGGTTATAAACATATTATGTGAACAGAGTGAATAAATTAAGTTACGTTTATCACTGTATAAAATACAAACTATCTATACGAGTCCCTATGATAATTTTATAATAAATATTTTATTTTCGGAGTAAATGTATTTTTATTGTTGCAATAGAGCAGTAATTTTGCTATAGTATAATGTTTATAATCTAATATCGTGTACAATTAGTCCCTTAAACACTAGATGTTTCTCTAATTCTGTGAAATAAGATTCACTTATCTCATAAATTTTTCTATATACTATATTTATGAAAAATAATCTATGAAATTAACAATATTTGAACCACAAGGGAGGAATTTTTTTATTTTGGAAATCTTTGCAGTAACCATTAATATTATTTATTAGTGAATATCTTTGGGTCATACCAGCACTTCTATAGTTATTTTACAATAAATAGATAAACATTTTTTGGTTTCGTCAAAATATTTTATGCCCTCTGAAAATCCAAGGTATGCGCCCTTATGGAGGACCCAGTCCAACCCTGATCCTAATAATGTCTTGTGATGAGTCCAGGGCACGTAGCTCATCATTATGTGACCTCCAGCACTCCCCAATATCCTCATCTCTTTATGGACCAAGTATAATCACTTTTTTCGAACACCCTAATTTTATTTTTGTTATGTAAGGTAGGAGACTACCTTTCATAATCAGAAAAAAAAACCTATTAAAACAAATGTTTTGTGTATTCTTAGTTTAACATTCCTTGAAAACAAGCGTGATGTCAACAATTTACTGACCTAGTATTGGTATTTATTTCATGACTGTATTATTTTCCTGATTTCCACTATAATATTGTAATTGTTGTTAAAATTGTTCCTAAATATTTAAGCTCACTAAGCATGTCAAATGAATAATTGTTGACCAAATTAATATCTCAATTATTAATGCTATCAATCTGTGATTACAGCACTTAAATCATATTAAAGTCTAGAATAAACCATTTTTATAGCACTAGTTGATATAAAAGAAATAGAAAAAAACTACGTTATTTATAGTTAATTATGTTTACTAATTTTGAAAGAATGCAGATAAGATGGGGTGTGCAATGTTGATTAATGCAAGGTAGAGGTTACATGGACCAGATATTTGTATTGCAACGAGTGATTGAGAAATGTATGGCAGTAAGAAAGAAAGCTCAATGTGCATTTGTTGATCTGGAGAAAGCACGTGATCGGACGAATAGGAGTATGTTATGGAATGTTCTGAGAAAGTATAGAGTGGATGCGTGGTTGGTAAATGCAATTATGGCAGTGTATGATGAAAGTAAAGCGTGCGTTAGGTTGGATAGGGTTTTTTGCAAACGGTTTTATATTGAACATGATGAAAATCAAGGTTGGGTTATGCCTCCATGGTTGTGTAAAGTATTCATGGATAGGTGTATGGGGGATGCATGTGAGGACACGGTTGGTGTTAGATGGACAATGTAAATGGGAAAGTGATGTTATGTTCAAATTACGTCATATTAAAAACTGAGAATTAAAGGAATTTTCAGAATTCATTGAATCGTTTTATTTTACGATGGGCAGAATGGATCTTCGTTTTAACGTATTCCAAAACTAAGGTGATAATTTTTGAAAAGAACGGATCAGGAAATGGTAGTCAGTATACTAAACATGGAGAACTTTTAGAACAAGTGAATGATTAGGTGTATCTGAGCAGAATGTTTTGTAAAAATTATAAGGATGGATGGTGAAATAAAAAGTTGTGAGAATACATCTTGTAGGGTAGGTGGATGTATGTGGATTCACGCAAAGAATGAAATATAATCGAAATAGACAACGATGACAGAAGGTCTATGTAAAAGTACGGTATGTTGACATCAACATTTTTTTTATGGATGTGTAGAGTGGGTTTGTCAGGAGAAACACAAGGGCAAGGTGAATGCGGGTTGAAAGATATATCTAAGAAATATATGTGGAAAAACTCGTGTGGACAGAATTAGTAATAAATGAAGGGGTGTGGTTTGAAAGGGAATCCAATAGGTCAATGTGAAAGACGCGTCCTATCTTAGTTTGAGCATGTTGCGAGGATGAGTGTGGATCAAATGACAAAGCAAATATATTAAAGTATAGGGTATGGATCAAAATAAAGGGGTAGGTCATTTAAGACGCGGCTAAATGTTGTAAACGAATGTGTGAAAAAAGAGAAACATGAAGAGTTTTAAGAATAAAAGATCATGGAAAACTCGATTTATAAATGTTATTTAAGTAAAGGGTGTATTCAAGGATAGGGAAGTATGTAGAAAGTTAGTGAGGATGGATTAAGTACTTACTTGGTTCTAGCAAAGCTCTATACACAGTTTCTCGCATACCGCGTAAGGGAATGGCGTGATTTAATATTGTTTGTGTACGTATGTATGTGTGTATGTATGTATGTATTGTATGTATGTATGTATGTATGTATGGGAATGAAAAATTAAATTAAATTATATTAATAACTAATAATTATTTACAACAGAAATTGAAAATCATTAATTTCCTCAGAAGTATGGCTGTGGCAAAATAATAGAATGGTGTTACTACACTTTTTTGAACTCGAAATAAATTATCCCAAAGGAAAATCCACGATATCGCCACCTATATCTACTCCCACGATTGCTAAACTGACTTATTCAATACATTTAAAATTCCAGACACTATGGGAAATATCTAGGGATTTATATAATGCAGATGTTGGTCATCATGATTAATGTCTCCAATGAAAATTACGGCATACGCCATTTGTCCTAAGAATCAGACGTAGCATTGATCGTAAAAATTCATCAAACCTGTAATATTATTTTGTTACTGCTTTGAATTGCAAAATGCAAGGTCTTAGCTTTGCCAGTTTGAAGAGACACCCGGCTGTAAGTGTACAGTAATATATTTTTGTTTTTATTAAATCTCATCTTTTATGACCTTTTATTAATAAGGAGTTAAGGTCATTTGATAATAGGCCTATCAAGCAGAATATGCTTGTATTGAAAACTTTTGCATAGAGCAATAAAAGTTTATTTTTTATTTTGAATAGTTTGTATTAATATATTTTTTTTTTCAATACACAGCTTATTCCATTGTATATTTGTGTGGGTGCTGGAGTTTTTGGAGCAGCATTTTATCTAGTTCGGCTGGCAACCAAGAGTCCTGAAGTGACATGGGACAGGAAAAATAATCCAGAACCTTGGAATGCATATACCAACAAACAACATAAGGTAGGCATAGATTTTGTATTCATAAATTAGCACATTAACATGTAATGGTTCTTAGGATTATCTAACTAAACTGGAGAAATATATCAATAACTCAATTGATTGAGAGTATTTATTACATAATTTACCCTAATTACCTTATGGCGAACTAGGTCACATGTTGCGGACAGCTGTGTCCCTCAACCAACATTTGAAAACTGGGGAGAGATGTCTTGCTCCAAACATAAAGATTCCAAAAGAACATTATAGAAGCTTGCTACCCCCTCTTACCAACTATACACCAATCGAAACCTTTGCTTTGCCCCTGGTGTAATGGCCTTAGCCACTTGGGGGGG
>CABEEJ010000312.1:0-27974 GCA_901482245.1 Timema douglasi | reverse complement strand
GCGTCTTACTACCCGTTCGGGTTATACGCACTTACGCTAATGTGTAATGGTAGGGTGATTGTGAGATGAAATGGAGGACCTACAGTTTAACGTGGAATCCGAACCACGGTGGAGGCCTGGCATTCCCCACATTCACAAGATGTCTTGTCCGAGGTGAAGGAAGGATTTGGTAATCAGACAAATCTGTGCCGGGACCGAGGATTGAACTCCGGCTGCCAGCACACAAGTCTAACACCTTACACCTAGACTGTAGGCCTATTAAGGACACTTAAGACATTCCGGATAGTATAATACATCTATAAATAGCTTCTACCTCCTTTTGGAAAATGCATTTTCATAGGCAGCAACGTTTAGTTTTCTGTGGTAGACCTACAGGCCAAATAGTATAAAAACATTTCTGCACATTTACTTGACAGTGTTGAAGTCATGAGCGATTAAAGTCTGTCATACAACTTCCTTCAGAGGAAAAGTAGAGCTGTCAATTGTGGCATGTACTGTTAAAGAACCCTGGAAGGTATGTGAAAATACCTTTCGCATCAAAATTATAAGGCCCTTTCGTTCTTATAGAAATTCTCATGTGCTAATATAATTAGTCCAGAAAATCTGCGTTAAGTAGATCTACCTTAAATAAATGATAAATTTTAATTTATATTTCAAGAGTAATAGAACTTGCAATTTTTCTCTATAATTCACTTGATAACAGTTTATATTTAGCTTGTTTTTCCTCTACTGACACACATTTAGGCTTGCTTCCCCTCTTTTCCTTTCACTCCATTTGAGTGCTTCTAAACCAAGTTCAAATTGACTTTTAGGCTCTCAAAGTAGTCACTAACTCACATTCACACTTGACTAATATGAAGCTTTAACCAAGATGCTGCAAACATATTAATTTTGCAATTCTTTAAATATTTGTAATCTTAAAAATATTTTGTTTCACTAAGTGTATACAAAATGTATTCTAAAATTTGTAAAATAGGGGGGGTCAGCATGGATAGGCATAGAGAGAGTTTGTCATTCAAATTAAGGCTAACTTATACTGTCTTTAAAAATTATTATTGAGTTGATTTACAATTTTAAAACTAATCAATGGCTTGACACAATGAAATAATGCAGGGAGGATTGTTGATCACTTATGGTATTTTGTTTCAGTTTTATTCACCAATACGAGACTACTCTAACATTGAGAGCCCAGCACCCAAATACAAGGATTAGAAGCTAATGTCTTGATAGGTGTATTGAATTTGTAGATATTGTACACTATACATAAAATGTTAAAACTCAAATTTGCAATTGAGCTAGTACTCAATTTTAGCAGTCTACTAAACTTTGATTTTAACATTGTTCTTTGAAACCGATTGTATTATGATTTTTCTAATAAACATAATAAATATAGCCTGACTGTAAGTTTTATGGAGATTAATAAATGTATTTATGTTTAGGATATGTTTGGAATATGCATGTTTTCTTATGTGGTCTTGCTTAGAAGTTGAAAATAAATTAATATGAAATAACATTTTTGCCTAAAAAATTATTGGCGAATTAATCCCTCATTGAAATTCTACTTGCAAGCTGAAAGAGATCATCCATAAATGCAAAATTAGCTCGCAAAACAAATTTCAGGATTCAAACCCTGATCTTCCTTTTATTAGCAATATATTATGTTAGTGAAACATCCATCAATATATCTCAATCCTCAAATTTGTGGGATAAGACATTTTGTTTCAAAAATAAAATATATTTTTGGGGAATATGAGATTTTAACAAAAGTGTAGATTCACCCAAAAGTCTAAAAATGTTCATTTCCATTTTTAATCAAATTTAGGGGTTGTGACATTTTGCATTTTCATGGGCAATAATAGTGTAACGTTTGTATTTCGTTACAACCAATCACCAATAAAGGATATGTCCATTCGGATAAAACACTATCTCCTAAAAGAAGACTGCCAAATATCTAGAAACAAGCTACCCTTGTAACTTGTTGGTACCACCTATTTTATCATATTTTCTTTAACCAATTGGGACCTAGGTGCAAAATGAAACTAGCCAAGTCATACAAATATATAATGTTGATGCACTTGCTTTGAGGGAGAGTAGAAAACCCTTTGGGAAAAACCATCTTCAATACATCTGACCAGGATTTAAACCTTTATCTTCCAGTCATCGGTGGTCTAGTTTATGAGAGTGGCCCCTTAAACAACGCGGCCGCCGAAGCAGGCCTGGTGGGTGGGGTTCAATTTTGTCAGATAAAACAAGGTTTGACATACCATGCTACACTTAATCCAATAGCTTGCTCAAGTTTAAATCCAAGATTCTTCAAATCATGATCTTGGTTTTTGTTAAATAACTTAAATCTAAAAGCCTCTGCATTTAAGGATCTGATTTTTTTATTTACATCGATTTTCAAGTTTCAAATATGTAAAAAAAAAATTATTGGCATTAAGTCTCAGACAGGACTAGGCTTACTTAATATGTATTTACATTCTTTGGAGTTTCAAAACAAGACAACTTAGTAATTTAAGTGGTATTATAATCTTGTATATAGTTGCTAAGTTTGCGTTAAAATTATGTTGAGATAAGACAATAATAGGTGGCACGCTATATATTACTATCCAAAAAATTGTATTTTTAAGCAATAATTGAATTTGAATATTGCTTGGATTTTATAATACCCTTAAAAAGTCACATAAAAATGTGGGTACATTTTCTTTAAATTTTACCATAAATCATTTCAACCACATTGGTGTAAATATCCAGATAACCCAAAAGAGTATTGCTGAATTAAAGTCCATATGAGGAAAAGGGACTTAAAGAAAAATAGACTGAAAAATGAATAGGCTACAATACTTTTTAAGTCCTTAAACATTTATTTTTCCTTTTGATTTTCACTCAAAAAGAATCAGATTGAAAGTATTAAATCTTGTGTTACATACTTTTTGTTGTTGTTAATGATCATGTGGTGTCGTGGTTTTAATAGAATTGTATTACTATGTTTGGAGTTATTTTATATTATTTATTAGTAATTTATTTTTCCTTTTTCTTTAGTGTTAGCAATTTCTTTAATTATAAAATTATTTAGCCATTGGGCCACTTGAAGTTAGTTGTTTTAGTGAACAAAATTTGTCAAGTGGCCTGATGTTTCAAATTAAATTTTATATTTTAATATATGTAGTAGGGTAGTAAAAATAAAAATTTCCTCTCCCAGTGTCATTGTTCATTTTTTAATACCCAATATCAAATCACTTTTAGTAAATAAATGAATTTTGAAAAAAAAAGATGAAAGAGCAAGCTTCATACATGCAAAATCATGTAGGTAGAAAAGTCCATATAAAAACACATTTACAAATATGGAACTATAATACATATAAGTAACCCTAACTCATTATGATGAAACATTAATATTAAGTTAGTGTAACCCAAACAAGCACAGGGAAATAAGTGTTGGCTATCACCCTTAGAAGTCCAGCCAAGAATATAGACCATTATTATCAACTCGGTAACTGAAGAAGTTGCCTGTGGCAGTGAAAGTTTGTTTGTAATAATACAAAAAGTGGTTTTACGTCAACAATTTCTACTCCAGCATCACTTGGGCAAGTGTTCCGGCTATCTCTAGTACTTTAAACCATGATCTACCCCAAGGCTTTATTCCAATTTAGGAATAGCAGCTCTCAATTATAATTTATTCATCTGGTTTTAGTGTGAATGAATTATTATATGGGCACAATCTAATAAAAGGGTCAAAGTATCAAGGTTTCTACACGTGAACAAACCATTAAATACAGTTTGACACCTTAGCTCGGTCAATAGCATGTCTGCATATTGAGCTTACGTTCCAGAACTCAATTTGCGGCAGGAACTAAAACTTAGTCATAATTGTGAAATTAATGTCTCCCATTTCATGATAATGAATTAGTAGCCAAGGGGGGAAGGGGTTGTATAAGTTGTGTGCTGATATAATCATTCAGTTAAGAATATGCATGTAAAATATCTCAATTAAGTACAAACAAACCAACTAAGCATTTAAAAAAAGTTTCACATAACTTATAATAAAAAATACTTGAATTCATGGTTTCAAAACAAGAAGGCCTAAATGAATTCACAGAATTTCAGAAATCCTTTGATGAAATATTCTAGTGTATTGTTTATAAAAATTATGTTATGATTGTTCAAAAACTCATTTGTATAAATAAAAAAGAATTAAATAATGTTTGTCTTTTTTTCACAATTATTTCACTCTAAATCATCTTCCACGACTTCGTTGATGTCCTCCTCTCCCGGTTTCTTAATCAACTTCCATTCCTCTGCAGCTTTTAAAGCTTCCTTTGCAATCAGTTGTATTTTTTCTTTCCCTTCCTCGTGAATAGTTGACAAAGCCAACAATATCTCCATAATGTCAGTGGCAATGAGTTTCTCTGCCACTTCCTTGTCGCTGTGCATCATGTTATCCACAATCACCACACCTCTGTTTAAAAAAGAGTATCAGATTAAAAACATATTAATGTGAAATAATCAACTGAATAAGTTAAAAATCACACTAGAGAAACATAAAATACAATAAGAATCTTGAATTCTCTGATAAAATAATGTAAAAAATAACAGATATTTCACACCTGGAATCTTATATTTTACCTTATAAATCTACCTGGTCAAAATTCAACACACTCTTTAAGAATCTAGTCACATGCAAGTGTGCTGTACTCTTGACTACATCAGAATAATTCCAATGCTGATGTGGGAGCAATGCAATATCATTAGTGTAGTGTAATACCGCCTGTTGCATTACAAGTACCTGTGCTGCATGTCCTTGTCGGGATTTAAGAGCAGGTGGTGTAGGGAGTCGAGCCATGAAGTGGACTGGAACACCTTCTTGCATGCCTTCTTGCTGTTTGCGGTGACTACTGCCAATGCTCCTGCGGCAGCTTTGCCAGTTTCCTCATCCTCACCGGCGCACAAAATCACAAGATATTTGGTACGGTCATTCTCACCTTCAAACAATTTTATCACATCAGGCGATGTCACCAAGTTAGTCATCACCTGTAATGAGTCCGACATGTTTTATCATCAATCAAACACGGTACTTTAGTGGAGTGAAAAACCTTCACTAGGGAAATATATGTATTATACTGAGATTTACAAACCATGTTTATAATCTATATATGGTTTTACTTTAACCTATTTTGAAACATTTTAAGACGGTAAAATACACACTAAAAGTAGATTTATTTGAAATTGCATATTAAGTTACATTATAAAAAAAGTATATAATTTTATTTTACACCAATCAAATATCGGTGTTCTCAGCTAGAACTGGGGTTAAGCACACCAGAATGAGCCAGAACATTGGGGTTTGTTGCTGTTATAGGGGTGGATGTATTCTGCCCGGCTTAACATGTTTTTTTGTGATGTTAGATAACAAGGTCAGCTATTGATGTCACCAACTTTAGTCACTATTCCACTAATTAGCGAAACAACCAATCTATCAAGAAACAAACATTTTCATGTTGATATATTTTTAAATAGGACTTTTCGATATTTGTTTGATGAAAGTAATACACGTAATAGGATTGGCATGAATGGAAATTCAACTTCTGTTTTTTATGACAGCATTGTTGAAGGATTTGACTTGAAAAAAGAAAAGTGATTGGATTTCTTGTACGAATAATTGTTTAGTTTAACTTGACAAGTATGTGTGCCCATATAATCGTCAACAAAAGAAGGTAGGTTGTTATTTATTGCTTTGTGTATAATCACTAAACAAATTGGGTTGTAAAATATTGCATGCTCTGCTTCAGATGTCACACCTTGGCACTGCTGAGGATAGTTTTAACACAGTTTAGTTCATTTTCATTAAAGGTAATTGTTGGTGAAATTCCTTAAAATTCACCCTCCTTGTAGCATTAGGTTGGAAAGTTTTAAGTTTAAAATAAATAATATTTACATAAGAGCAAAAAAAATGTAGAACTAGCCCTATGCGATCAAATTATATTTGTTTGCTCTATTGGACGGACGGACGGACTCTCTCTCTCTCTCTCTATATATATATATATAAATTCAATTGTGTATGTATGTGTGTGTGTGTATATATATATATATATACACACACAATTGAATTTTTCAGGCTAAATCATACAAATTTGGTTTATACATAATAATGAACAAAGACAAGAGAAATGGTGCATATTGATAGATTACTTACTCAATGGCATTAGGAACTCAAAAGTTCATCGCCACACTTATAAAAGTACGCCACCTATCCCTATCTTGAGCTAGTTATATTCAGTCAACTGCATTACACCCTATCTCTTTCAGATCCATTCTAATTATCCTCCCATCTGCACCTCGGTATTCCCAATGGTCTTTTTCCATTGGGTTTGCCAGTCAATACCCTGAACAAGATTCTAGATTCTTCCATCCGTGCTGCATGTCCTGCCCATTGTACTTTACGAGACTTGAAAGATTACAATCTAAAATAAAAGGTCAAGATCAAAATATTATGGTTATCTTAAAGAGAATGGACAAAATAAGATTTAAAAGAATATAAGAAAATTGAATGTGAAGAGACCAAAATTGAGGTGGATGAACATGATAAAAAAAATGTAGAAAGAAGAGAAGACTAGTTTCTAATAGAAATAATGAAAAATACAGAGACAGAAAATGTAGGAGAGGCTTCATATGTTGACCAGTGGAAGATCAATGGAATAGCAGTTGATTGATGACATTCTTAATTCATGCATAATTGCATTAATGGAATAGGGAATGAAGTGAAGAAGAGAGGGAAATCATTTAGGGGAAACCACCCTCGGCATAATCGACCAGGACCTGATCTCACAGGCACATAAAACCCAATCCAACATGAAAGTGATGCATTAGACCATGCAACCACAGATGTAGGGTATTAATTATTAAATTACCTGTGTTGCAGCTCTACATAGCATCTCGTGTTCTTCATACATGTAGCTCTCTATCTTAGAGACACCTTCCTCCTTTAATATCCTCTTCCTAACGCTCTCACTCACACTAGCGAGGTTGCACAGGGATAGAAGAGCCTCATAGTTTTCCAAAGCTGTACAGTCAGGATGTAAAAGCGACAAGAGTGGTCGAATAACCTGTGTTTAATATAAATTATTAGAGTATACACTTTCAACAAATGGAGTAATTATTTCTATTCATGTATGTTTCAGCACTACAAGCTATTAGGGGCATCCAGGAAATAAGTACCGTTCAGATATTAAATGAAAGACTAAATTTTTAAATAAATTATTGTAATACCCCTGCCCTAGCTTGGGACGTTTATTTAAAACTAACATAAGTGTTGAAAATAAGTGATTGAAAGAACTGGTCTGGTTAACTTGTTGTGATGAGTTAGTAAACAATAGGAAAGAACACTTACAACACATAACAACTTGTCCCCGTTGTGTTTGGCAACTGAGCCAAATTGAATTATTATGGGTTTTGATTTAGGACTATTGCGGCTGACACATTAAGATCTACTCAAACGCAGTCACGCTGCCCGTCATCGGGAACACACGAGTTATAACATCAGGTACATGTGCTAGAAGACAACCGTCGTGATCAGGGCAGGGTACCGGGTTCGAGTCTGTAAGGGGGGGAGGGTTAACGAGCTGTGTTAGTCGAGCCAGTAGCTAAGTATTCCTCACTAAGCCAGTTCTCTTGTGAGTGCATATGTCAAAGTTCTTGTATATTTATGTAACATCTTTTAACATCAAATTTTTGTATTAACTTTTGGTGCTACTAATAAACCCACAAAACCAAGTCATTAGTATAATTTTGAACCAAATCATCTATTTTGCCACCTTCCCTACCCTTCTCCCCGAACTATCCTGAAAGATTAGGGTCACATAAAGTTGGGCGGTGTTATTTTATTTTTATCTAAATCTACATGCCTTAAACTACTTTTCAACATAATCACCACTACGGTTGAAACACTTTTTCATAACGTGGCACAATATTTTGTATACCCTGCTCATAAAAGTCGGCCGCCTTGACTTGGGCCAGTCTTAGCACTATTTTTTGTTTCACTGTCAAGCTTCTCCCTTACAATAAATCTCTTCAGGTCTAGAAATGTATTAAAGTCATATGGCCCCAGATCTAAGCTGTATAGTAGGGTGCAGAGAGTGATCCACCAGTTTCTAGTCAAATGAGTGAAGCAACTACTGCAGTGTGGAGGCAAATCCTGAATCCAATCACCTTTTGTTTTGTATCACAGACCCCGACTTCTTTAGGGCTTCACAGTTCACAGTTGAGTTGATCAGGGCCTCGGGGCATGAATTCCACCAACAAAATTCCCTGTCAAGGTACACATCATTTTTCTGGTGGACAGCGTTTGCTTGAATTTATTGTGTTTAGAGCTGATTCCATGCGCTTTTTCTTGGGATCCTCTGTGATCATTTTGGTTCTCCACCTCTAACACAGTTTTGTCTAGTGCAGGTGTTGTCACAACTTTATGTAATAAAGACAGTAAAATGTCGGGAAATTGCATCAGCAAGCCATACATCATGAATCCTCTATTGCTGCGAATTTTCCTGACCATTTTTTTCAGTTGTTTCTACACCTAAAGAGATTCCTTGTGAAAAGCTCGAGAGTGACAAGTGGCCAACTACTATGAACAAGGTGTACAAAATCTTGTGCTACATTAAGAAAAATCCCTCAATTTTGATGGTGATTTTGTTGGTAATGTATGTACAATTAGAAAAAATAAAATACCTTTATGAAAGATATAGTCTTTCTTTTAATATCTGAATGATACTTACTTCCTGGATGCGACTTGTATTTGAAATAAAAATGTTACCTTTTCAATAAAAAAAAAATTAAAAATATATAATAGTTAAAGGATCAGAAAGAAAATGTAGCATAAAAATGTCTAATTTTTTTTTTGTACTACAGTAAAAATATGGTAGCTAGATTTGAGGGGGAAATGGTGCCAATCAAGTTGAACTAAGCCAAATTTACTTGAAAAGAGAATGGAAAAATATCTTATGCAGGCCGGTCAAGTTTGAACTCGGGGCCCTTTCCAGTTGGAGTTAAGTAACACTTCTGATAATATATTATAGAGATGAGTTTCATGAACCTGACATCCGCATAGCATAACCTCTTAAATTATAATGTGAATTAGGTCTATAAATGTTTCACCAATTTTGACCTTATCTGAAGACAAAATTTTGACAGCATCACCAGGATAAACCTATCTTTTAAAGGTATTTGGTCAACACTAAACACAACCAAAACCACTATTTTTAAATAGTATATATAGAGACCTATTTAATAATAATAATAATAATGAATAAGAGAATAAATAATAATAATGATGATAATAAAAAATATTTTTTAAATAATAATAATTTGAAAAAAAAAACTATCTTCTGTTAAGGCCTGGTGGTATTCTTGATTTGGTAATCCATTGGTGGGCCAGTTCCCACTGTCTAAGTATATAGGC
Organism: Timema douglasi; assembly: GCA_901482245.1. NCBI lineage: Eukaryota > Metazoa > Arthropoda > Insecta > Phasmatodea > Timematidae > Timema > Timema douglasi. Next base: position 18,523 of record CABEEJ010000312.1, on the reverse strand, counting down.
CTTACTACAGGTTCTCTCAGACAGTGAATGAGCAATCACAAACACATCACAAACCACAAAGATACGGACAAGCCTGTACCCATTCATGCTGGTACCCACAGCCAGGACTTTCAAACCTGCTGCACCACCAAAATTATTAAGAGCATTTCCCAAACAGTGCAACAGTTCTCAACTTAGACAGTGGGAACTGGCCCACCAATGGATTACCAAATCAAGATTTACCACCAGGCCTCAACAAAAGATAGTTTTTTTCTTCTTCAAATTATTATTATTATTATTTTAAAAATATCATTTTTTATTATTATTGTTATTATTATTAGCACCGCGTCTTACTATCCGTTCGGGTTATACACACTTACGCTAATGTGTAATGGTGGGGTGATTGTGAGATGAAATGGATGACCTACAGTTTAATGTGGAATCCGAACCACGGTGGAGGCCTGGCATTCCCCACATTCACAAGTTGTCTTGTCAGAGGTGAAGGAAGTGTTTGGTAATCAGATAAATCTGTGTCGGGACCGAGGATTGAACCCCGACCGCCAGGTCACCTTATTATTGTTATTAAATAGGTGTCTATAAATACTAGCCATAGCCATGGAATTAATTTTTAAATAGTGTATTTCTCATAATGTAATAACTAGACAAAGATAGTACCAGCAACAATATGCTATAGTAGATCAATCTTGAGTTACAAATAAAATAAAAATGAATATAGTGACACTGAGTGATAAGAGAATACAAGGTGATATAATACTTGCCTCAAGATATCTCTGCCCAGGAAAGGCCACCTCAGGGTTGATGGTGATACCGATGCGCGCAAGGGCCTGCGATGCTTGTTTCTTGCCTTTGTCAGTGCCCTCAAGTGCCATTGGAAGAAGAACTTTAGTACCCCCTTGTTGTACCACAAGACCGCGAAGATCGTGTTCCTTGCACATGGCATTGAACACCCGAGATATAAGCTCCTTGATGTTTGGACTTTCGGTTTTAGAGAGTGTTACCAAGGCACTGGTAACTCCTTCTTTCGCTAACACCTACAAAGAAATTATAACTCAATTTCCCGTTATTACATTTTTGTTTGTAAATCATATATAACAGCACAGTGTATGTATTAAATATGACTGTGTTGTTTATAAGCAAGTAATGAAAATGAATATTTTCATCCTAACCAGGCCTGATTACTCACCTCCACTCTCTTAGATACAAAGTCTGGATCATCCAACTCATGTTCTTCTGGTATGTGATGTTTGGCAAACTTAGCTAGTTCCATCATTTCGGGAATAACCTCTTGTGTCTCATACGCGTTCACAAGGTTCACTAGAGTTGTCACAACTCCATACACAGCTGACTGATCTCCCGTTCTTGCCAGTTCAATCATTGCTCTTATAGCAGCTTTGTCTTCAGTCAGCTTTTCTTTAACGTCTGCATCGAGGGTTAGGTAAGACAAACCTGGGAATACAAGAGGAGACAATAATAGAAGAGAGAATATTAATTTTCTTGCAGTTGACTTTGCTTGAGTTCAAGGCTGTAAAGGAATGATGTGGGGTGTAGGTGTTTTTGAGAGTGAATATCTTGTATTTTAAAATAGTAACCAAGCTCACAATCTTGTAAATATTGATCAACTTTTGCACTATAATAAAAAAATAGTGTTGCAATCTTTGTTTGATTTTTCACCTTTTGGGATTACTGATATTACCAGGGTGGTCATAATTTTACCCTTCCCCCCCAAAAAAAAACCACCCGAGTTTTTTTTAAATTATATTTTGGGTACAAATCAATAGTCTACTTTTTGAAAATGGTTGGTCATCCTGTTGAAAACCTGTTGGTCAAAACCCAATAATAATCATAATACATTAATTTGTATTTTATGTCATACACAATTTTTGAAATTATAGATTTTATACAATAGACTAAACTATAAAATTTGTTTTAATTGGTTGAACAAAATAATATGTGCAACTAGCAACTCACTTGGGATAATATCATTTTAAGCTACCAACTCTGCATTAGCCCTAGAAATAATACTTTGTCAAAAAAGCAAGTGAGATAGCAAAAGTTCTTAACTTTTATCATCAACTAAAGAAAGCAACAAATCAATTCTGCAACTGACTTGCCAGTAATTTGATGCATGTTCTACCCTCCCAGCTCTTTCTAATCCTTCTACACAAACAGTCTTTTTTCCAACCTACTAGCTAAGACAGTATTGTTGTGAAGCATTACATTGTTGCATTATGGTTTCCCTCTATTATGTCTCTTATTACGCCTTTCCTTATTTTATTAAAATTAAAATATGTTTCTCTGGATCCCGAATAATTAATATAATATTTGAATATTTTGTTTAATTAGATAACATACATAATATCTTTAATTAAACCACAATAGAACATTTAAACCCAATATAAACCAACTTTATTTTTAATAACCCAGGTTTTTCCCAAAACTGGCTATTATTGTACATCCCTAAGTTTACTGTAATGTTTTTTTAATGAATCTAAAATGTGTAGGCTTATAATCAACATCTTTAAAAATATTTTATTATTGGATTGGCTTTGAAAAACTAAACATAAAATATTTAACACAGATTTGATTTGAAACATTTCCTTAGTAAGCCTGAAATAAATTATTTGATTCAAATATGAATCTATTTTTAAAATAAAATATTTGATCCAATTATTTTTAAGCATGGGATTAAACTAGGATTTTATTCAATGAAATAAATTTAGCATGGGATATGATTTGGATTCGAACAAAAAAAAAAATGTGCATGCAATTTGATTCAGACTTAACTTGAAATGGTTCTTAGTCATGAGATGCGATTCAAGTCAGCCAAAATTTGGATTTGAAAATTAAAATTATTTGCACAGGCTTGGACTCAACCTTAAATATGAAGGAAGAATGTCCCTCTAAACATGGGATGACTCCCAGATAACTTAGAGATAAGACCATCTGCATATTAAGCCAAAAGTCCCGGGTTCAATAACTGTGTCTAGGTGTCATTTTTCAATTTAAAGAATATAATGGTTACTATCCATTGGTGTTCATTTTATTAACATCTATATCATTATTATTATTATTATTAGCACCGCGTCTTACTACCCGTTCGGGTTATACGCACTTACGCTAATGTGTAATGGTAGGGTGATTGTGAGATGAAATGGAGGACATACAGTTTAACGTGGAATCTGAACCACGGTCGAGGCCTGGCATTCACCACATTCACAAGATGTCTTGTCAGAGGTAAAGGAAGGTTTTGGTAATCAGATAAATCTGTGCCGGGACCGGGGATTGAACCCCGGCCGCCAGCATAGAAGTCTGACACCTTACCCCTAGATCGCCAGGTCACCTATAACATCTATATCAATAAAGCTGAAATTTTAAAATTAGTGGTCTCTGTACACAAACCAAGGCCAAAATTTTAAACTTTTGATAAGATTTTTGTATATCTATTGGAAACCAGGTCGTCAGAAATTAAATGAATTTTTTTTTTGTCTGAAGAAATAAAAGCATTACCCGAGGTAACCACGGAATAAATTAATTGTGTGCAACACAGGGTACTTTTGCTAATTTTATATGAATGTAGAAAATTTGTATTATATTTTAATTGGTGACAAACCTTCAACTGCCCATCGCCGCATATCACGATCTTTAGCTGGGTTTATTAGGAACCTTCTACATGCTTCAGCTAGTTTTGTTGTAGCCCCATCTGCAAATGGCCTGATGGATGCATCTGTTCCTCCGCTGCTTCCTAATTTACACAGTCCCACAAGTGCCCGAACACGAATGCTGTCATCCTTAGACTGATACAACTTCTTAAGAATATCCACTCCTTGTGAAATAATGGTTTTCGCCTTGTCCTTTTTTGAAGCGGCAGCAATAATACACTCACAAGCTACTTTCTGTTGAAGAATATCATCTGTCCCTGCCATTACTAAAATCATTTCCATGATTCCTTCTCGTGCTATGATGGTATTGCCAATGTCAAGGGGGCCTAGGAGTAAAGTTGTTAGAGCAACCACAACACGAACTTTTGACTCAATGTCGGGTGTTATCAGTTTTTCCTTGACATAATCATCAACATTGTTAAGAAACTTTTCCCTTAAAGCATCATAATACATATTTTCATAGATTCTGGAAAGACACACAGATACTATTGCTCGAGTAGATGGTGTTATTTCCATAGCAGACTCATACTTGTATTCTTGAAGTTCACTAGCGACTTCCATGAGGCGCTGCAAGCCTCGTATTTCTACTAGCTGCTCTGCCCAGTTAAGTGTAGTATAATGACAATTTTTAGTTAGCAGTTCAATGATTGCATCTCTCCCTAATCCTGACAAAGTGCGACTAGTTGAACTATAAATTAAACAAGTGATTAATGTATCAATTTCTTTTTTATTTTGCTCACAAAACTCTTTTGTTGGCTTGCTATCTGGCTTGTTATCCATACCACTGAGTGTGTTCAACACAGTTTGCAAGCAATACTGTGCAGAATTCACGCGCTCTTCATTGTTGGAATTCAATACATCCAGAAACCATGGTATACCAAGTTCCTGAAGAATTTCTTTTGTCCGTGACAAGTCATTCCTACATAACTCACCAACAATTCTAACAGCTGCAAGGTAGATTTCTTCATTTTTCTCTACTTTCAGAAGCTTTGCAATTTGTTTGACAACACCTTCACTATACATCAATTCCGCACCAGCCTTTTCTCGAGACAGGACTACCATATTGTTCATGGCTGTTTGTCTCTTATCTTTATCTTCAGACAAGTTGAACGCATATTTGAACATTTGGGCCACTTTGTTGGCAGTTTGTGAATTTATTTGTACTCTCTCTTGAACAATTTTGTAAAGTCTTTCAAGAACAGGTTGAATTAGTTTATTGCCAGGATCTACTGTATGAACTTGTTTAGCATCTCGATATGCTTCTTCAAATCGCTCCATAGCTTCAAGGGCCTGACAACGCCTATATAGTGCTTTGGGATCGTTGTGGACTATGTCTAATGCTGCTGTGCAATCTTCTTCGACATTTTTGAAGTCATTTTTCTTTAAATGAACAGCTGCACGATTTTTTAGATAAACAGCCTTATCACTGTTGTCTTCCTTAGAAAGATTGATGGCTTTAGAGTAACACATTAGAGCATGATCCCAATCACCTTCTTTGAAGGCGATATTACCTTCTTCTTTCCAATTCTGAGGATTCTTTTCAGAACCTTTTCCTGATGAAGAGTTTGTCATGTTGTTTACTTTTTAATATATAACTTATCTATATTCTTAACACTTTAGTCACTTATTTAATGATGTTATTTTCAATACTAAGGAGTTAACTTGATCAAGAGCTTATATATAAAGTATAGTTTAGCAACTAGAATATTCTCGATGAAAAACGTGGTCCCGATCTATTTTTATCCATCTTACAAACATGTACATGTAACTGATGCCAAAAGACTGTGATGTTAGGCACGCCTCTTTTCTTGTTGGCAAGTCTACATTTTAAATAAAAAAACAAAGTAAAGAAAAATATATAGCCTTACTATTAATGAGCTAAATTATCAAACTTGTATTATTAGATGAATCTAATATTGAACACTACATTAAGAAGTTTAGGTTTGTACATTTTGGAAATTATATTATAATAACAGTCATTTATGTGCTTGTCAAAATCAAAATAAGCAGATAGCTACATGTGTACCATAATAAATATTAATAAATATAACCAAATTAAATCAAATAAATAATATATAGTATGTATTCTATAAAAAGTTTGAATAATTTAAACCTTAATTTAATACGAACTTATATAGTTTTACTTCAAATATATCTTTATTCACCCAAAAATATTTTCGGTTAGTTTAATTAAATTATTATTTTATATTCGTTGGTTAAGCTGTTAAATTAAAACCAGTGTGACCAACATTATGAAATAAATTTACCTTTTTGTTTATTAATTTAAACCTTTTTTAAAATAAATAAACATAGTTAAAGTTTTAGTAAAACAAAAAGATTCCCTAGAATATCGTTGGGCTAGATTATTTTAAATGTTATTTCACGTAAACAATTTATCACAATAATTAATAATGATTAAAGTGATTAAAGCGGTTATGCAATCTATGTGCTAGGTTAGGTTAGTGAATGTGACAAATTAAATAAGATTTGCTTATAATCCTTTTAGATAAAATTTATAAACGAATTTTTAAAATGTCATCCCACATAGAAGAGTTTTATTCTTGCCTCCCGGCACCTATTGACTTAAAAGAATGTAAGAAATTAATACAAGATTTTTGTTGTCGAAATACAGAAACTGATTGTAAAATAGTTCTTGTAACGGTGAGTTTCAAAATTATTCAAATATAGGATAATATTCTTTTATATACCTTATGTCAAATCATTTAATTTAGAAGGGCTCATGGGAATAGTATGCAAAGAAGATGGAAATCTTTAAATTTTCTCTGTCATATTAGGTTACAGTAAGTTAAATATTTTTTACCAACTATACAAGCACAAAATTAGTTCAATGATAACCAAATTATTATTGTGAAAAACTTATTTTATAATAATGAAATTAAAACAGCTCATATTCCTTCAGAGGGGACTTAAAGCCATCGATTGTAGCATTCCAGGAAGTAATTTTTCCCATCCAAGTTTTGGTAACATCCAATTTTATTTCCCAAAGTTCGGGATCCCGAACAAGTTTACTGATAACCCATATCTTTCTCAAGTTCCTGTAAAGTAAAATTGTGAATAAATTATCTTATTGTAGGCCTATTCAGGTTATAAGATAACCACGGAATTAACTTCATTATTACCTGCATCGGTGGCCTCATGATAAAAGGTGCTGCCCTCACAATAAATTAGACTGCCAAAGACAAGGAGATCGAGGTTCGATCCCAGTCGAGTGTACTGAGAGTGGTTTTTCCTAAATGGTTTTCCCCTTTACCTCCACGCATATGTGGGTTCACTCCCTTTAATTTAACCTTCCTTCACATTATTGTAATTAATAGGCCTACATAGGTATAAAACAAAGGGGTAGTAAGACACAGTGTTAAAAAAATCATAATTTATTTTAGTCTGGTGGTACTACCGTCCCATTAGAGCACAACACTGTGCGCTTTGTGGATAACTTCAGTGCTGGGACCAGAGGATCTGCTTCAGCAGAGTATTTCTTGGAAAATGGTTATTCTGTCATCTTTTTGTATAGGTATTTATTAGTCATCTTTTAAATAACAATTTTGTTTCAATTAATTGCACTTTTTGTCTTAAAGTAGAGCCTGTCTAACTCACAGTAGGTAGCTGTTTTTCTTAAAGTAGATAAGCATTTTTAAAACTATGAAGCTATTTTATATAATTTATTTAGTATCAAGTTATATCAAATGCATTAAAAAAACTGCTACTCAAGAATGTGATCTTGATTAAATTAAAGTAGCTATCCGGTTAGACTTTTGTGCTACAAATATTTGTAGGAACATACAATCGAAAACTAATTAACAAAACACTATTCACCTAGAATGTATTATATTCTGCCCAAAATATTATTTTTTAAGGAAATTATAGATTATCTGGACTTTCACTAATCTTATCTGCATCCTAATTCATAAATAGTTACTTCAAGTGACTCATTTACAAATAGCTATTAGCCTATTCCAAAATGCTTGACACTTTTGTTTCACTCACCTCCACGTCTCTCAATGTGAATAATCTTGTTTTATTAATATATGATTCTCGCAAATAAAAGTATATTAAACATGCAACATGATTCTCACAAATAAAAGTATATTAAGCATGCAACAATAGTATTTATAATAGTTTATTATTTATTCACTTTATGATAAAAGCGGTGTAAATACCAAATAACTGAAAACACTAAAACTGCGGATGCCAAGTTAAAAATCTACAAGGATGCTGTGACCTCACCAGTAGGCCAAGTTCCTTTACACTTTCTGGTATAAAATATTTGTAACTCAACTTGGCGGGCATACCAACTAAATGTCAATCTCATCTAGTCTGGTTTGTCGGTGATGGAAAGGTTAGAGTTTGAATCCAGGCCAAATGTATTAAGGGTATTTTTTTTAGATGGTTCTCCATTCTCCCTTCATATAAATGCGAGTATATTTCCTTCATCCTCCTCACCTCATTAGTGTAATTAATTACATAAAACCAAAACAGGTAGTATGATTCGGATCATCTACATACTCTTATGAATCCTTAGATATTATGAAACGTCTCTTGGTCTAATATTAGGTAAAATGTTTTTAAAATTCCAAAAATCATTCTCTTAAACATACGTCTGTATCTACTTGAAATGTTGTTTTAAATCATCACACTCCATTAATATTCACCCACATAAAAGTGAGACTTGTGATTTATTTGTATTTTTGTTTCTAGTCGAGAGCTATTTACCAAGAGTGAAATTTGGTGACCACTCATTTACAAATCAATCAAATTAAATTCTTATTTAATTAACCAATTACTCCTTTACTTTTACTTGAATCTAAGACTGCTGTAATTTCTTCTTCTTTTTCTGTCATTTTAACTTTATTATGTGCTCTTTTATTGAAAATATACTTAGATTGTGATAATTTCACAAAAGCTAATTTTGCACAAACAAAAATACAATATAGATCTTATCTATTTTGATCAGTAATGTAAATTTATTTTCAGACTGAAGTCATTGGAACCATACGTTAGACATTTTACAGGCCAAGCATTCCTAGACATGCTGGAAACAAATAAAAGTGGAAAGGAAAAATGTATTGTTGGTGAGCTCACTGTTACTATAATTTAAACCCAGTCTTATATCTTAGCTTGGTTGGGAAAGCATACTGCCTTTTGATTTAAAAGTCATTGATTTAATTCCAAAAGGTAATCATTGTAAATCAATTGGTTTCCTTTCATATATCACAGAGATTAAATATTTTCTTACGAAATAGGATCATTTGTTTGTATTGAATTTTATGTTTGCTTTTACAGCATTTGATCTTAGGTAATGTTCTTACAAAGCTTATTTGTAGTCCATTTTCCTTATTTCACTCCGTGAAACCAACTAGACCTATATGGTATTTAAAATTGCCCATTTCTGCTGACATGGCCTCTTAAGGTTTAGTTACAGAAGGATTTAACAATTATGAACCAACAGCAAGGTGTGGTCATTGTTCTGTTAGCTCAGTAACTTCAGTTATTGGCATTGCCAACATGCAAAATATATTAAGAGCAAGCGAAAGATCCATGCTTGAACTCTTTCTCATTCTCGTTTGTCCAATATGTTAATATTTAATTGCTACTTCCCCCATATTTTCCACTGATTGGATTTTGATTGAGTGTGCTGAAGCGGTTTTCCACTCTCCCTCTATGCAAATTTGGGTACATTTGTTCCTCTAATATTAATATACTTTACTACTACCTGTTCCATTAACCTAATTAATGCATGCATACAACTTTGATGGTATCAAGAACCTTGTGATAAAAAAACACATGTGCTCTGCATCAATGCAAATCAGAATTTTGTTGTCAAAATCTATTTAGCAAATTTGTGTTATAGAGTTTATTTAATTTATTTATATATTTAATAGCATTTAGGTTCCAGAAATACAGGATTACTAAAGTTAATAATACATCTTTATATAATAGCATGATAAATAACAGTAATAAAAATATAAGACAAGAATAGGCAACCCTAAAAGATTATCCCAAAGAGATAATGGAAAGTAATAGATTATTTGACAATAATAATGGGAGCAACAATATAGCTTGACAATATACACAAGCCAAATCAACATGTAGTAATAACTGATAAGGATACACAAATTACACATATTCAAATCATGGGTGCCTGTACTAATGGGCAAGAAGGGAGCACTCCCCTCTTCACCCCCTGAAATTTCTAATTTAATTTGATAAAGGATTTTTTTTATTTATTTTTTTACAAAAGAATATTGCTAATATTTTTTGATCTTCTAGTTTGTATTACAGTTCTTTTCTTCAAATAAAGCTACTTTCGAAGAAAAGTTAAACAAATCAATTTGGTAATGACCATTTACGCCTTTAGTTTCCTTTTTAATTAGGTAGTATTTTTAATATGTAATGTTGTAGAATGAGTTCATATTATAAGATTGTAGTAAATTTAATAATTTTCAAAAATGCTTATTTTACTTCACTAAAATATTAATTCCTCCTTTCCAGGGCTTCCTTCCAAGAAAAAAGTGCCTAAGCTTATTGTTTCATTGTATTATGTATGAATAAGAAATGGTATTTTTAAATAATATCACCAAATTCAAGGTCATATTTATGATACCAATTTATTTATGATTATGAATAGAATTAATTTTTATTTTTATAGGTTTACCTACTAGTTGCGTTCAGGTTGAAACAAAACCCTGCTCTTTGGAATTTCTATGTTTTTATTATCTTTACAGCACCAGTATCATGACAGTGCCCCCAGGAGTTTTTTCAGGTGTTTGAATGTGGGTGGGGTAATACATTCCCCCAATCTCTGACGTACTTCCCTCCCTCTCCTCCTTTCTACTGGGATAGTTTATGCAGGCATCACTGATTTAGATTAAACAATTTAGTTAGGAAATTAGTTGTAAATTTATGGTAAAATACAGTTGCACTACTTTATTTAGCAATTTTAACATTTTAATATAAGATTTATTACTATACTTATAATAAATGTAATGTACTAGCTTACATTCATTCAGTTTCTCCTATCATCTTTTGAAATTAGTATTTTTCCTTTTATTATTTATTTACTGAGTTAATATATTTGGTTACTTTCTTGTTTAGTTATAAATATATATAAAAGTTTAAAACAAAACACAATTGGACTATCTTTGGAAAGTTAATTTGTTGTAACTTAGCCAAGTGTTAATGGAAAGAGTAATGTAACTACAGTTTCCAGTGAAACAAGAAAGTGTAGCCGCATTGTTGCCAGTTCTGTTGCGGTACCAGTCCGTTAAAGAAACCGGACGACTACTATGCATTCCTTTTACATCATTGGCAGATTACCTGTGGCTCTTGAGAGCTGTTAGCGAAAGTTTGGCTGACTTGGGGCCAAGAGCTTTGCTTTATTTGGCCGCAGCTGTGTCAGACTTTTACATTCCGGCTAATGAAATGGTGAGTTGTAGCACATTCCTATATGATTAATGTTGGATACATTTTTTTTTTAAATTAGTAAACAATTACATTATTATACATGCAATCATGTTTATATTATTTTAAATGGATTCAAATACAATTCATATTTACATCAAATATTTAATTGAATTAATTAATTATTACCCAAATCGGTGATTGCATGGTCTAACCTGTCATGTGTGGACGGGATTGCTGGTGACGGCCTATTATAGTTCTAATCCCAGTTGGGTATACTAAGAGTATATTTTCTTAAATGGTTTCCCACTCTTCCCTCGTGGAAATGTGAATACATTTCTTCTCAAATTCTAACTCCCTTATCCTTAATACTATTAACATGATTAACAGGTATTAAGATGCAGTGAACTTGACCTTTGGTGAACATTCACTTAAAAACAAACGTAATTAAGATCATCAAAAATGGAATATTTGTGTAAAAAAATAATTGAAAATGCCATTTAAAAAGTAGATAATTTTATTTCTTGGTAATATGTATATGCCATAATAAACTATACATGTATTTGTGATATACAATGTATTGTTTTTAAACATGGTGTCAGCCTGCATTCAAGCAATATCAACCGAGCAGTCGCCGTCTGTTGACAAAGTGTGATTAGTGTCAACTTCTACGGATAGTGTATGTCATGTGGTCATCACAACAAACCCTCAGGACATTAATCTCAGTTTTATAGGCCAGAGCAGCTACTTTTTCCATTTATACAGCTCATTTTTCCTCGTGAGGCTAAGTTGACCCTGTTCTAGACACACTGCTTCACAGAAAAATCTGGAAGCGACAGGGATCAAACACAAGACCTCTGTATCTGTATCCAGGTACTCTTACCACTAAATCACAGGTCTTATAGTATCAACATTATTTATTTTATGAACTCTCCATAGCTGTTTTTTTGTCCTTTAATAAAATTAATATTTTAGTAATGAAGAAATAAATGATAACATTGGGTAGAATTTTATTTTTTATAACAGTTGTTTTATGACTTGTTCATGAAAAGCCCACACACAAGATGCAATCTGAGGCAGGACCACCCACCATTTCCCTGCAGTTGGTTCCCAAGGTTCTAGAGCCCCTGGTAAACACCTGGTTGCCTCACGCTTTCGTAGTATCCTTCAAGCTGGAGACTGATGAGTCCTTACTCATCTCCAAGGCTCGTGGCGCCCTCACTAAGTACAAGCACAAGGTGATAATGCACTTAGCTGTTGTTAGATTGGATTACTTTTCATTAACTTGCATATTTCTATAGTTCATAGACGTCCACTATGTTTTTTATAAACTTAATTAATGTCTGACAGGTTTTACCTTGACTGATTACACTGTGGCCTTATATAATAAGGGTGACCTGGTGGTCTGGGGGTAAGGTGTCAGACTTCTGTGCTGGCGGCCGGGGTTCAATCCTCGGTCCCGGCACAGATTTATCTGATTACCAAACCCTTCCTTCACCTCTGACAAGACATCTTGTGAATGTGGGGAATGCCAGACCTCCACCGTGGTTCGGATTCCACGTTAAACTGTAGGTCCTCCATTTCATCTCANCCGGGGTTCAATCCTCGGTCCCGGCACAGATTTATCTGATTACCAAACCCTTCCTTCACCTCTGACAAGACATCTTGTGAATTTGGGGAATGCCAGACCTCCACCGTGGTTCGGATTCCACGTTAAACTGTAGGTCCTCCATTTCATCTCATTATCACCCTACCATTACACAGTAGTGTAAGTGCGTATAACCCGAACGGGTAGTAAGACGCAGTGCTAATAATAATAATAATAATAATAATAATAATAATAATAATAATATCTAATAAGCCAATGTTTTCTCAACTTTGATACAAATAGCCTTAGGGGGTTCACAACATGAAATATATTTTTAGTAATGATAAGCTTGATAAACATGATGCCATGGACTTATATAAAATTGAATTGAATTTTTGCTTGTAGTTGGTAATAGCAAACATACTACAAACGCGCAAGAACAAAGTTGTCATGGTAACAACAGATTCACACTATGAAATTGTGGTCACTCAAGAAGAAACAAACTCTGCTGTCGAGATTGAAGCCAAGATTGTGGCTGACCTCAAACAGAAACATGACCACTTTATTACAGTTTCCCATTGCAGGTGAAACACAGTGAAGATTTGCTCGTTACATAAGTAAATATGCAAGGAAAATAAGTCATTTGAATTATTTACTTTAAGAAAACATCACATTTATAAGTCAATAACCAAGGCTGTATCCGAATAGTCAAGTATACTTGACTTGATGCAGTCTTGATAATTTTACACTTCACGCAGTTTTCAGTGAAGACTGCATCAAACTATTCGAACGGCAGCACAATTGGGCTCGCAGTGCTGCTTCCTACCGAATAACTTAGAAACTATGTAAAAGCCATCTATTAGCTCTAATGAAAACGAAATATGTGTGTAAGTCAGTGCTCTAGTAGACGAAACTATAATACCAAAACAATTGCCAGTCAAACACCGCACCAACGCCGCGAGAAAACCACATGGCTCGTAGCTTTTCGTATCCATGGTTACCAAGACCTCGAGAAGAGTGCATCAGTCTAGTCCGCGACTATTCGAACAAATCTACACTTGGTCACGTGATTGCCAATGCAGCTATCAACGCCAGGAGCCAACGCGACACTGCATAAGTTGACTATTCAGATACAGCCCAAGTGTTATCAAAATAGAAAATTACTGTTATTTGTAAAATAACAAAAATATTCAACAAGAGTTTTTCTTTAAAGAAATATATTATAGCAATGTTAATAAACCTGAAAATTATACATTTAAATGTTTAGAAAAAAAAAATTGTAAAATTTATTATAGTTTGAATTATATTACAAACTACATTTTATATCTTGAGGGAACTGAATGGTTACTATGGGCATGCAAAGTTTTGACTTGACTTAAAAAAAACCACTCTGGATTCAATAATTACAAAGCTTCACCAATGAAAATATCGACAACTAACATACTCAAGTGTTTCATTTATTTGATTTGAGTTCACTTTAAATTGAAAAGGTGGATTTTGTACACACCTGATGGTTACTATTGGGAAACAACATTGATTTTTTTTTTGTCGATCTCCTTAAATATGACACATTTCGCAACATCGGTTCATCAATGTTGCCAGTAGTTCCTTCTTATACCAGCACACCACCTTCTGGCACAACTGAAAGCAAGATCATAGCCAAAGCTTTACTCCAAGAGTGTCTTGTCTAGCGTTTGTAGGTTGCAAATGCCAGTCAAGCCTCTTGCATTCTAGATGGATGCTAGATCAATGTAACGTATAGTACTGCTGTATACATTTATAGCAAATGTCAGCCACTCTGTTTCGCGTAAATCTCGTGCAAGACAAGACCTTTAAGCGTTTGCCAGATGTAATATGCTCGTGTCTCAATGTGAAGCTTTAGAACTGCCATTCACGTAAGATAAACAGCAGCCTGGAGATATTTTTCTGGAGTTCGATTTATTCAAGTTGTTCTAAGCTACTGCAAGCAGTTCTTCAAAACACTTCCTTGACATACAATAAACTGTTAAGACATTTGTGAGAATCATCTAATTCACTGACATTATTGGCCAAACCATTTGGTAAGTTTGACGAATCACTGCCATGGTCTTCTTCGCTGGTGAACCGTGGCCAACCACACATCTTCCCCTGAAGAGGATGTGTGTTCATGACTAGCATAATACAGGTGAGTATGCAGTGGCCGCTCCAACCCACAACTTTTAAGTGGTATCAAGAATCTACTAGAAATGATCATCTCACAAATGTTAAGACAAGTGTGCGGCCCATTTTATACCTGAAGTTTCCTCAGAAGTAATATTCAGTGTAGTATCCACTTAATTGATTAGAGTTTTAGACTTGACTATTTTTTAAATTGTATTCTACAAAAAATATTATAATACATTCATGTTACTATAGTTTTAGAAATTTTATCAATTCACTTTACAAATTGAATTTAAAAAATTATATCTATCTTCTATAACAACACAATTACTGTGAGGTACTTTGTTAAAGGTTTTTTATATTAAAATAGTTAGGGATGTGCGAATAGGATTATTTATCAAATCGAATCATTTCGAACGAATACCGAATAATGCAAATCGCATAGATTTTTCTTACATTTTTGATCAAACTAATTTAAATTAGTAAATTCCTATTGAAAATGTGGTTTTATATTTAAGTATACAAAATGCAAAACATTGTTTTTGAGCTGGTATTAATAAAAAAAATACTGAATTCAAACCAAAACTTCAGGAAATTGAGAGGAACTTTTGATCCAGTTTTTTAAACAATGGGTTTCATTCACCTAGATCAAGTTTTAAAATTATATGATGGGTTTTTGAAAGGAATTTAAATTTAAAAATTGCGTGAAGAATGCTTAACTGGGCAGTGTAAAGATTATATTTCTTTGAATTAAAACATTATTATTATTATTATTAGAAAGGGTAAAATAATGGGGTTATTAATAAACAAGGTCATATTTTGATTCTTTCATAGTTTCTATCATTTCAAAGTGTAGTTCTAATTTTCTAATATGCAAGGCCTCGACATCTTCACTCCATTCATCACAGGGACTGGCTGTATACTGAAAGATTTTACTAGTCTCATTCATACCTCTCCCACTCTCATATCATACAACAATAAATTTAATAAAATATCACAACAGTAATGAAGGATAAAAATTAGCTCTTGACCCCTTTTAAGTTTGACAGTCCTTAAATGTTACCTAGGTTAGAAACCTTTTGAATGGTATCTAGGCTTGACACCCCTTAAATGTTATCTAGACTTGATACCCCTTTTTAATCTCTATTCTGTCTGGGTCGCCTCCCTGTCCAGCTAACAAGTAACAACAGACTAACAGGTGCACTCAATTGGTTGACCTTGCAATATTGCCTTCCCCCTTTATTTTCAAGGGTGTTTCATTGCAAGCACTTTCACTAGTGGACACGTGGCTCCCAACTGATTGTCTCTCCACCAGCCGTTATAAAAACCCCTCTCCCGGCTTTAAAAACTTAGGCAGGCCACAACCTCTTACTTTCTGCCAACATAGGTATTCCTCTCTTACATAATATTTAACAAAGGACAACTTTTGAACTCTACCAGATTATCTGGTCTGGCTGGGACTTTCAAGAGATTTATAACACAACTATTCGCTCTTGCTATTCGGAGTTTCAAATCGAAAATTCGGCCGTTAATTACTCAAAATTTTGAATACTAGCATACCCCTAAAAATAGTTCTAGTTCTAGATGGTGGTTTTGATTTGCATAATTTTATTCGCGTTATATTTATCTTTCCTGCCTGTACCTTCTTCTACATGCAACAAAATATAAAATGTCATAAAGTGAAAAGAAGTTTTCCTTAAAGAGATATATAATTTTATTCATGTAATTAGTAAACAAATCAGACACCTTAGCTCAGTTGGTAGTGTTTCATTCTACTGAGCTAAAGGTCCCAGGTTCGATTCCAAGCATTGCCGAAAAATGTATTGTTAGTGAAATGTGAGTTTACCCTTATATGGTGATGAATTAACAGCCGGGGACTGGATGTTGTGTCTGTCCTAGTCTTAAGTTATATTATAAGGCATATGAAGCTATGGCAGGTCTAGCAAGCCAGTAGTGGAAAATATGGCTTGAATTAAAAACTGACCTAGGCCACAGGCTGGACACAGTAATGGACGTAAAATAATTAAATGTAGCATTCTCAACTGTCAAATAGAATCTATAATCTTGATTAACCGGCCTCATCGTATAGTGGTTAGAGGCCCTGGCTGCTGTCCCTAATTCCCATGGTCATTAAGGTTTGGTTAATTAGGCTTAGGTAAGGTTATTATCTTCATTGGCTCCACCCCATTATATTCACTACCATCCCCTCATCTCATTGGGACAGGGGAAAGAGCCTTCACGAAAGGATTAAGGATAAGGATTAAGTTCATTCAAGTGTCCCTGAGCAATGAAACATTAGTACTGGTTAATCTTTTCACAAACTGAGCAACAGATTGATGTAGCCCAGACACACCATTGTTATTATTGAGTGTCCAACCAAATTAAGTTATAACATTCCCCGAATCTTCCGGAGCAAATTTCTAACTTTTCCAGTCACCATATATTACAAACATTATTTTGTTAAGATCACAACTTGATGTAATATTAATGTTTTAGAAACAAACAATCTGAAATTGTGTCACTCTATGAAGGGGTCAGAGGATTTCTACCTAAAGCGATGATCTATTGGGTAGTGAGATCAGATTGGGCCATTAAAAGATCATCTTACACCAGTACAGCTTAAAATTGTTTTGAGACATTTTTGTTGTTTATTCTTCCCATAACGCAATCAAATTCTTGCATATGCACATAGCCATGACTCAACTTTGACTAAAGACACGTGGTAGAGGAGTGGAAAGATGACACGTAAATCACAAGTTGACTTTGGAAATTGAGATTAGTATGTTCAACAGGGACAAATGTACTGAAAGATATTCAATGATGAGAATCAACTGGAAAGAAAATGTTCTAGACTCTTGTAAATAAGTGTTGCATTTTTTTAAACGAATATGTGAAAATTCCCTGTTTATCAGGTTGCTGGACACTGGTATTATTAATTTGTTTAACAATTGAGGTTGAATTAACAAAATCAAAAAATTAACCTTTAGTTGGTTTAAGTTAAACCTGGTTTGTATTGTTAAAGGTGGTTATTCCAACTTGAGATAATTCTCAAGCACCATGCAAGTTGTATATTTTTCAGAAAATAAAATTTATCCAATGTGTAAGTTACTATTTTTTTACTATGGTAAATCCCACTATAGAAAAAAATGTTTAAAAACATTGCATTTCATGCTAGTGTGCCATGATTATCAGACTTGTTGCCATAATAGAAGACTGTAAAGCCTCGTTGACAAAATCCAAGTATATTTAGATGCTGACCGCGCATCACTTGGATTGTGTCAACAATTCATCCCAGACCACTTGGACGGGGAGGCTATATCCAAGTTGAGTAAGACGGTGGCCAACTTACTTGGATCCAAGTCGAACTTTGATGGGATTCAAAATGGCGCCATCTCAAAAAATGGAGAGAAACCCATAAAAGGAATGTTATAAAAATAATCAAATAGATGGATAGGCAAAATGTAAGGTTCATGGAACTGAATGAGGCAAAGGGGGTGTTATGGATTGTAACGAAGAGCAGATATTGCAGTTCTCGTGTTTGTATCAACTTTATTTTTGCACTGCATATTCAGGTTGTATGCACTAAAGTTCTTGAATTATTGGTTTTATGGATCCTAGCAACTTGCATAGTAGTTAAGAGGCCGGTCAACACTTGTTTACATGGTAAAACTAAATACAAGATTGTGACAAAACCGTTCTATGGATTTGAAATCGGCTT
>CABEEJ010000311.1:309068-320345 GCA_901482245.1 Timema douglasi | reverse complement strand
TGGTGTTGGCTCAGAGCGACATACGGCATTGAAACGTCACTACCAATATCACCATACCCTTGAAATGCATTCCGTGATGTCACCATACACTCATAACGTCTTAATTGCTGGCTCAGAGCGACATACGTCATTGAAACGTCAGGGTTCTGACGTCACCGAACAAACCGGTCCCCATACTACTACTGGGTTCTTTATCTATGTTGGAACTGTTCACTTCACCTTATTTATACTTAAATACAGTGCAATATCCGACCACTGCCACCATGTGATATTACAGCGTGAATTGTAAAATATATAACAGTCTAACTCGGTACAAGGTGAAGTCTATTCGGTTAATACATGTTGCAAACATAAGACATTACAATACACAACCATAGATTACAAGTTCTTAGGGTAACACCTCTGATGATCAACTTGGTCCTGGATAGAGAGCGTAGTTCCTCACATAGCCGCAGGGTGCTATCATCACAATATTTTATTTATATTAACCAAAAAAAGTTTTGTTATTAAAACTTCATATACACTTAACTTTTCTCGCGTCCCCTAGATCTCCACTTTGATGGAAATGGTACCAAGAGGATATGAGAAATAACTGCACCCCCGAGACACTGTCACGCGATACGTCTACTGGTTTATAAAAACATATAAGCCTAGTTATACAAAGCAATATTCAACCAGCTATGGCTTTCTTACCTCACTAAATTGAGAACGTAGTTTGAAATAAAATAATAATTAATAGGATAACTTATTTGAAATAAAATAATAATTAATAGGATAACTTATTTGAAATTAAATAATAAATAAGAAAATTGATTTGTAATAAAATAAAATAAATAGTATGGTGTATCTCATGGACTTTCTCTCTCTCTTAATCTTAAAATAGAGAAATTTACTAAAAACTTGTAAGATTTGTGAAACTAAATAATTCACATTTTCGCAGAAACACTCCACCAAAGAGGATAAATAAAATAATGTGTAATATTACAGAAACCTTTACTTAAGAGGAGCATCTCTGTCCAACAAAAGCATAACAATTAATTTTAATGTTTCAAAGTGCTCCATAAAAAAAGGTATATATTTGCTCATAGCTCAGAAATTATTGATTTTACAATTATAAGTTATTTAGTTTCTCAAATACTTACGGAAATATGATGAAAATTTGAAATATCCACCCGTGTATAATACCCTCAAATTCATTTTCATGGGAAAATTAATATTTCCATTTTGTTTGTAGCGTTAAAATGTGATCAAAATCGTGAGAGTGGATTTCTATTTTTTCTCTTTTTGCACTTCAGTAAACTACCCTTAAATTTTTAGAGTTAGATATCTAGTTCAAAAAACCCCATTGGGGGAGCACTATGAAATCCCTACTACCAAGTCTTAAGAGTATCGAAAAATTGTTTCGGCTCTAGACTGATATGGAGACAAACAATAGGCATCGCGAAAACCGCTTTTCGGTTTCAGGGGGTCATGAAACATCGACATTTAACGAAATCTTGATTTTAATATTTTTGACAATCACAATACTTCTTGCTCCGAGGGCTTGAGACATAGTAAAAAAACCCATCAAATTCCAACAAAGAACATAAATTAAATAACATACACTGTTAGAAAACCACTAAGAAAAGAGGAACATAATATATTTCCATCAAAGAGCATACATAACAAGCAATTTAATTTACAAAGATTTGAATATATATATATATATATATATATATATATAGGTGCATAGCTCAGAAAATTTTGATTTTATAAAAATATATTTCAAACAAATGAGTTTTATATTTAATAGTACTACATCTTTACAATGATAAGTTATTTTGTATCTAACATAGTTACGGGGATATGATCAAAATTGGAAATTTCTGCATTTGCTAGTACCCTCAAAGTCATTTTCATGGAAAAATAAGAATAACCATATTGTTTTTAATCTTAAAAAGTTTCTAGATACAAAATGTAATCAAAATAGATATAGCGGATTATGAGAATATTGAATTTTTAATTTTTTTTTCTCCCTCAGTAAATTACCGTAAATTTTAGAGGTAGCTATCAAATTCCAAAAGCTCTTCAGGGGAATCTTGTGAAAATATTAAATACAAAGTCGTAGCCCAATCGGTAGAATGGTTCCGGCTCTAGTACGAGATACAAAGACAGACGTACAGACCGAAAGGTGGCAATGCAAAAATTCTTTTTCGGATTTAGAGAGCCATGAAACGTCAACATTTATCAAAATTTCGAGCTAGTTTTTTTTTACGATCACATTAAGCCTTCTTCTCTCGAGGGGTATAGAATAAGTCACAAAGTATCAATTTGAAATAAAAATTGATGAAATGATTAGAAAAAAAACCTATGTTAGTACACAAATTATATTAGATTCAATTTAAAAGGGACAGATAAAATTATTACACCTCATGCAAGATTAAAATGTTTATTAATTATTAATTTATTAAGTTTGATAAATTTAATACAACCAATTTATTAAAATAGATTTACTTCATTTTATCTTTTAATTTACTTACCTTCTTACTATATAAAATGCAAACATTTTTATAAAAAAATTTCTTACCCGCTTAGATGGCTACGTAACGTGCTTTTCTCGCAGTAGACTAGACTCCCTTTGATGGGGATATTGAGGTTGGAATCCCGGTTGGGTACTCTCATGGTGGTTTTTCTCTAAAATGGCTTTCCACTCAACCTTCCATGAAAATTCGGGTACATTTTATCTAAATATAACCCTGCTAATCATTAAAACTATTAGCGTAATTAGTATATAAGCGTATAACCTGAATAGTTAGTAAGACATGGTGCTAAAAAAAAAAGAGCAATCTTTTCACAGGACCTTATTATATTCAAGCTAGCTTATAAATATTTTAACTACCAACATTTCATACAGTTTTTCATTGATGGAACTTTTTGTTTTTCAAGATTTTCCACTCAAGAAATTTCTCTGTACCTATTTCACACTATGTAAATATTATCTCCATTTCATAAACACTCCATATGACAAGATTAAAAGTATCCAGACACTTTTCCTTTTCTCTTTAAACACTTGCATTTGACTGTTTGTAAAAAGTTTTCCTTTTATTCACTCTGACCTATTTAGGTAAATTATAGGTATGAAAGCATTGTGAGACAATTCACGCTAAGATAATGAGGCATAGAGAGGAGAAATGAGAAGGGAGGGAAGTAAAAAGGCTTATCTCCTTTATCTGCACCAAACCTTTCCTTTGGCCACATAAAACTGGGAAATACATTCTACAGCATCCAGCTTTAATTAATTAAATTTCTCTTATTTTTATATTACAAAAATACTGTCAAATGAGGGCCGTAATTTTTAGTTTATAAAATAACTTTAATTTAAACATATTTTTGGTATAAACAAAAAAATAAGTATGAATATTTCGCCCCATGCAATATTAAATACTTGCACTAATAGGCATATATTAAACTTCAAAACACAGTTAGTTAAACTACTATTTTAAAAATAATAAAAAAGCAGTATAAAAACTACATGTTTTCACGGCAAGATATTATTAATACTAAACAGTTAAATTTTTATTTCTATTTTACCAATAAATATAAGTTAGTTGAAAAGATTTTCTTGTGTTATTGTTTTCCAATAAGAACTTAATAAACTTCCAAAGTAACTCTATGCCCAAATTTAAGGGTGCTGCCTTCTGGAACATTCTTTTTACTAACGCGTCTTACTATCCGTTTGGGTTATTCGCATATGCACTAATTACTCTGATGAGTTGGGAATGAAGATGGTCTAATTTTGAGATAGTCCACCTACATTTGCGTGGAAGGAAAGTAGAAAACTATTGAGAAAAAATGACCACCAATACACTCAATTTGGACTCGAATCCCCATCTCCCCGTCATCGTCAGTCTGGTCTATAAATGGTATTCACGCAATTGCCAGCACACTTTCTTTGAATGTTACTTTCCTCTTCCTTATCCCATTAGTGTAAATATACCTCCTGGTAGTCTAGATGGGTAGTAGGAATTAGATGACCTGGTGGTCTAAGGGTAAGGTGTCAGACTTCTATGCTGGGGGTTCGGGGTTCAATCCTCGGTCCCGGAACAGATTTATCTGATTGCCAAATCCTTCCTTCATCTCTGACAAGACGTGTATTAATCACAACCTGAGAATGTGTAGAATGCCAAGCCTCCACCGTGGTTCGGATTCCACGTAAGGCTGTAGGTCCTCCATTTCATCTCACAATCACCCTGCCATTACACATTAGCCTAAGTGCGTATAACCCGAACGGTTAGTAAGACGTGGTACTACTCTACTACTACTACTACTACTACTACTACTACTACTAATAATAATAATAATAATAATAATAATAATAATAACAATAATAAGCTGCAGTAGTTAAACCAGAAACTCGCTTGAGGATGGGGTGGAAAAATCTATACAATTCCGTTAGGATTTCACCATTGAGTTGGAAATTGTAGGGCCTGGGTCACAGACAAGATATACAATAGACCCACAACCTCCAGGTTAAAATGGCTGAGCTCCCTGGTAGAGCTTGAGGGGATCGTTAGGTGCCATCAATGGACTTTATAAAACAAATTAAAAATAATCATTTTAAACATGGTTTCTTTAGCGAGAAGACACAAATATCCTCCGGCCAGCTTCCATAGAGCTAGGTTAAGGTAGCGACCCAAACCTCTTTTCACATAATCCTACCTTATAAAGAGCTTAGCGTACAACCCGAACGGATAGTTAGACGCGGTGCTAAAATAAATAAAGAGCTTACTCAAACTGCACATAAAGATTAAAACGGTACCTTTATGACGATAATGTTAAAAGTGAGTCGTTTAACAAGTGCACATTTGGAAGTGCTTTAATCACTGAGTATTGACACTAGCGACCCCGGTATTGATGGACTCAAGCTGGTTCAATGAGCGCGGCAAAACTTCCATAAGGCTGAGTTTACCTTGTCTATGGACTTAGGAAATTCTTAAGATGGTGTGAAATAAATCATTTTAAAGATTTCAAGCTCATCCACAGAGGTAAAATAAAAGTTTTCCTCTAACTTGCACTGCAATCTGACTAATAAGCTCATCACTGTTTGCCCCTGTAGAAAACATGATTAGAGAAACATTTCTTAATAAAACCTCTTTTCTTAAGTTGGGAGTATAGGGGACGCGAGAAAAGGTAAGTGTTTTTACAGTTTTTATATCAACACTTTTTTTTTTGTCAAAATAATACAAATAATTCTCCAGTAAAAAAAATAGTATAATTTTCTTTACAGTGTGACCCCATTAGTTCCTGAATATCTACCAAGGTGTCCTAGAATTTAATGACAACCTTTTCTCTATTTAAAAAGTTTCTAATGTAATGCCATTATGCTAATGACAGATATTTAACAACTGCCGACATCACCGTGTGAGGAAAATTATACTCTATATTTCTACAGGAGCAATATTTTATTTGCTTTGGCTAAAAAAAAACCTGCAAAAACACTGACCTTTTATCGCGTCACCTACATTTCTACCTCAAAGAGCATTCTTTACATTAGAGCCTTTGCCTCAACAAGCCACTGGTTTGACTTTGCTACTTCATAAAATATATTTCTCGATTGAAACATTTCATGGCGTTTTATGTTTGTGTAATTGTTTAGACATAAGATTTAATACAATCTCATAAGCCTGGACTGAAAAATATGTTATGATTTTAATCGGATGGAAGCCAACTGTGGCCGATAAATTGAAGGGAGGTACGAATTGCGACCCGCAGCCCAAGGGACCTTGTACCATGTGTGACCTAAGACAATGCTTTCAATTACCACATTCACAAGTTTCTGGCAGATGAAACTCAGCATTGGTTGTGTTGCAGAAAGAACTGTAAGACTTTAATCAAGTTTAATTGAAGAAATGAAATAATTAATAATAATAATAATAATATTTAGCACCGCGTCTTACTACCCGTTCGGGTTATACGCTTTAAGTACTAATTACTCTAATGGATTAGGAATAAGGAAGGTTGAATTAGAGGAAGTGAACCCGCATTTGCGTAGAGGGAGAGTGGAAAACCATTTAGGAAACACCCGACCGAGATTCGAACCTCGATCTCCCCGTCCTCAGCAGTCGAGCAGCTCAACACGACTAACGCGTTAGCCAACTACGCCACCGAGGCGGGTAATGAAATAATTAATTACGTAAATGTGCATAGCCATAACCCTAACCTAACCTAGCCTAACATGGGTCTCAATAGGGCCTAGTTATGCAGATGACCTGTTTGCTATTGGGCACAGCTCTGCAGATGGTCGTGTCACAGATGGTCCAAACGATTAGGAGCTGTCGCATACCATTTTATTCGACACATCTTCAACGTTCCTATATTAAATTGGACGTTCGATTTTTTTTTAAACTTTTATTAAATTATTTGTTGTCTTAAAGTTAATGATAGAATGCCATGGTATCCCCTCCCCCCCCCCTCTCCTGGGTATATCTCTTGAGATGTGGAAGATGTCAAAGAATATTAACTTGTTTAACTATTATTATTATTATTATTATTATTATTATTAGCACCGCGTCTTACTACCCGTTCGGGTTACACGCACTTACGATAATGTGTAATGGTAGGGTGATTGTGAGATGAAATGGAGGACCTACAGTTTAACGTGGAATACAAACCACGGTAGAGGACTGGCATTCCCCACATTCACAAGTTGTTATTAATAAACGTCTTGTCAGAGGTGAAGGAAGGGTTTGGTAATCAGATAAATTTGTGCCGGGACCGAGGATTCAACCCCAGACCCCAGCACAGAAGTCCAACACCTTAACTCTAGACTTTTTTTTAACTACAATCAAATTTTCAAAGGAGGGGCGTTCCCTATCATACGGCTGAATAAGTGAATAACAGCGTTATAAATAAACCATTAATACACTTACTACACCTAGATCTTAGCTATGCTATGTAAATTGTATTGGGTAGGTTAGTGTTGTTTTGGCAATGAGATAGGTATGGTTTATTTCTACCACTGTAGATCTACTTAAACATATTTATACGTCAGGCTATGTGATCTTCAGGTGCCATTTTAGATTTTTCTCACAGTAGTAGTTCTGTGAATAGTAAACCACGTTCCCTCCATTGTAAATACAGTCTTATGATTTATTGTTCTTTGGTTTTCAAATTTAATGTTAACATATTTCCTATTTCTCCTTGGATTTGTTTATGATATTTTTCCTTTTTAAAAATACACCCTAAATACTTGATTGATAGCTTTGAATTTTTAACTCAAAACACTTTAGATGAGCTACTAAACCAAACACATTTTGAGTTGCCACCAAAATTGATACGGATAACTAGATTGAAAATCTCTGTTCCCTTCGTTTAGCCTGTAAGGTAGCAAACTCAACTTGCATTATTCCACTATGCTACAATTTATAAGATAGTATAATAGTGTAGTCTGTCCAGGTGAGACTTCTACCTTTAAGGTTAAATGGAGTGTACATGCTTCGTCCAGGCAAGACTTTAAGAATGTCTTTGCCAAATTTGGTTAAAATTGTCACATGGATTTGACATTTATCAAGGAATAAAGAGACAGGGATAATTTGAGTGGCTGCCATCTTAAAATGAATAATCAGCTCTAAAAACAAAGAACAATAAAAAATTGTTGTAATTTTGTTTCATTTGCTGTTTTAAAATTTACCAAACAAAAAATAAGAAAAAAAAAATCAAACTGCTCTTCTGGGAAACATGTGTTTTTGAGTCGTGACATTCCCTGCCATTTTTTGTTAAAACTGGTTGGTGAACCTTACAGTTACGGGCCAAACATCCAAACAGACAGAAAAATGCCAAATTATAAAGTTAAAATAGGACCGTGGCAGGCTTGGTCAAAAGTAACTACTTTAATACATTAATACAGTAAAATATTATCAATCTTTGCTATTTTTATTTCTCTTAGGCTTTTTCTAAGAAAATTGAAACTTTAGTTTTAGGTTTCAACTATAGCTGGCTGGTTAAAAACGTCGCAAAGCCAGCACGGCCGGCTAAATATTTAAGATAAAAAAAACAACTAGTTGTTACTTTTTCAAGACTTTCTAGTGCGTTCCCGGGTGAAAGGAGTAGTGGGGTAGGGGTTGAAAGACAGCGAACAAACACTTTCAACGAAACAGACGTCTCTCTGAGCCAGACAGCTGCTCGAGTGCGTACTCCAACCGACTTCAGTTTCACAACACGCTGCGCCACTCAGAAAGAAACTGGAGAAAAACCCAACATTAATGAGGTTTTTAGTTCATAGTGAGAACATTTTAAAACTTTTTTTCAAATTCTGGTCCTTGTGTGAATATGTATACTCCTTACATATCTATTTTAGGTTCCATATTACTTAGACAGAAAATGAGTCACCAAGTTTGTTTGACCGGATCTAAGTGCAACTGACACATTGAGATCAGGAGACGAGATTAGGTTGGGAAGTGCCGGATTAACCACTAATCAAACTAGGCACGTGCTTAGGGCATCTGGAGAAAAGGGGGCACCACAAAAATACATTTAAAAAAATGTAGATGATGTAAATTCTCAATTAAAAAAATAATAACAATAATAAAGAATATCAATAGCTACGCTTCATCGACTCTACTATTTCACAAACGCTTAACCTTGACCATGCACTTAGCTGATACATAAGCACATGCGCATACTTTGAATTCTATATTAGAGTCAACTCGTTGGCACGAACAAAGTTATAACTGACATCCATGGGAAAAGTGAGCTTCAGTCGTTCCTACACTTGTCTGTAACCCGTTAGCAATATTTTTCACTTTCTCAGGTTCATTTCAATTTTGAATATAGAATGTGCTATGGCTTATGTATTTATTGAGTGCCCTTTGTTTTCTGAATCATGTGTTTAAGTGACTAGAATTTTTGACTAATATTCTATTTGTATACAATGTGTGTTTTTTAAATTGATAGACATTAAATTTTAAAAGTAAGTACAGTGAATACGGTATATTATGAGCACCCTTTACTATGAAAATGCCCTATTATGAACGCAGATGTAATTTAATTGGTACATTCCATTTAAACACTCATAATAACAAATACTGTTCATAATACAGTAGTGTGGTATTTTGAACAATGAACACGGATTTAAATAATTTTTATGATATCATATCCATATAGTGTTTTTATATAGGCCCTAGAGAAAGCCCTTATATTATGAACAGCTAAAAAACATCCGAATTTACTTTTTTATAAATAAAGTGGGCGTTTGCAAATGTAAACATTATATTCTATCTCAAGTGTAAGTTGTATTGAGAAAAATATTTTTCTTTTACGGCTTGTATTTGTTGAGATTTTGAATATTGAGTAAGATATAATAGGAGGCACCAAAACCGTTTAAGGGCATAGGACTTCTAAAGGCCTTAATCCGGCCCTGGGTTGAGGGCAAAGACAACTCTCCCGCCAATATAGACCACATTGCTAACAATGTACACGTATAATCAGACCACCATATAAAAGACTTGAAGGGTCTGGTAAAACTCCCTGTCTTTGTACATATTATTTTCATTAATGCTACCTAAACATATATTATTATTATTATTATTATTATTATTATTACTATTCAACAAATATAAGAAAAAAAGTGTGAATACAACATGACGTTACATCAATAACTAGACATAGGACATAGGTTTAAAAAATGCTTATGATTCAGTTAAAATAATCCAAATATATTAAATTATATTTAAGTTTGGGATAACCAAAAAATTAACTTAAATAATAACAAAAACACAATAACAAAATATTATAAGAGGTATTTTTGTTGACAAATACGCGTGTCAGGGTACGGGTTTGATGTCAATTATCAGATTTCTAAATACACACTTGATTGTTTCAAGACTCACTTTGGTGGCCGCATTGTCTAAGGTGTCATTCTAATGATACACTGGACTGAGATTGAAGGGAAGATTAGAGTTCAAAAACCAGTCAGGTATGGTAAGGATGGATTTTACTAAATTATTTTCCACTCTCCCTCCACGTGAATGTGGGTACACTTATTATAAATTCAACCTTCCTAATCCCTAACACATTAGAGGGATTAGTACATAAGTGTGTAATTTTAATGGGTAATAAGATGCGATGCTTAAAAAATTGAAACAAAAAGATGCACTTTCTTCATTACATTTTAATCTAGCCTTAATAATGTGCTTTTAGGGTAATGCTAGAGAGAAGGTAAGGGTTGACTTTAAATGGTACAATTCTGCTATTAAGATAAGCATAGGATTTAGTTTTTTTAGGCAATAGTAAGAAAATAGGTTTAGAAATGAACACTGAAAAGACTAATTAATTATATGATTACACAGAGAGCACAGATTGAGGACGGTAATTTAGAGAAAACTGCGAACACTATATCATTTGACAGGGTTAAGGAATTTAAATATTTTGGAACAATTTTAACTAGCAATAACGATATAAGGGTGTAAATTAGGAAGGAGCACAGTCGGAAAATGGTTGTTATTACTCGGCCGGTAGGTTTTTTTCTCGCCTGGCTTTCAATGAATGTAGAACTAAGAATATACAACACAATTGTTTTATTACTGTTCTTTATGATTGTGATAATTAGTGACACATACTTTACACAAGGGAAAAAAGGGGCTTTCGAAAATAACGTGCTTAAGGGGAAACTCCCACCAAATATCTAAAATACTTGTACTACTAACCTCCTTAAATCTGATGGTAGTTATTATTTAATAGATTTGTAAATTTTTC
The DNA here is from genome assembly GCA_901482245.1 of Timema douglasi. NCBI lineage: Eukaryota > Metazoa > Arthropoda > Insecta > Phasmatodea > Timematidae > Timema > Timema douglasi. The sequence continues at coordinate 309,614 of CABEEJ010000311.1, read as the reverse complement.
TCTTATTAAAATAAAGGTTGTTTGTTAAAACAAAATTGATTTGGTTTTGTAAATCCAACCATTAAAAAGATATAAAATATTGAACTTCAACGTTTTAAAATAATTTTTATGATTTTTCTTCCATGATTATGTACAAAATACCTTTTCAAAAATGTTACGTCTCCGTTTCCAAAAATATTGTCTCCTTGGCTATTTCCTGAATAATTTAGATTTTTTGAAAAAAATATTAAAATATGTATTTTGATTAATAATTTGAACAAGGTAGGTGACCTGGCGGTCTAGGGGTAAGGTGTCAGACTTCTATGCTGGCGGCCGGGATTCAATCCTCGGTCCCAGCACAGATTTATCTGATTACCAAACCCTTCCTTCACCTTTGACAAGACATCTTGTGAATGTGGGGAATGCCATGCCTCCACCGTGGTTCGGATTCCACGTTAAACTGTAGGTCCTTCATTTCATCTCACAATCACCCTACCATTACACATTAGCGTAAGTGCGTATAACCCGAACGGGTAGTAAGACGCGGTGCTAATAATAATAATAATA
>CABEEJ010000311.1:280678-306345 GCA_901482245.1 Timema douglasi | reverse complement strand
TCAATTAGTTGGTAGAAAATAAAAAATAAAAGAATAACAAAGGCCGTGAAGAGAGTATTTATTCGAGTGTCTAGAAAAAGAAGCAATACTAGCTCCGTAGCTCGAGTATTGCGAGTATTGCGAGTATTTCAAGTATTTCGAGTATTTCGAGTATTGCGAGTATTTCGAGTATTTCGAGTATTGTGAGTATTTCGAGTATTTCGAGTATTTCGAGTATCACAGATATCTCAATCACCGATACTTTTGGGATCGAGTAACTGGGAGTATCAGTGATCAAATGGTATCGGTGAAAAAATCACAGCCAGTGATATATCGCCCATCTCTAAAAGCTATATCTGAACATCTCGTGCACAGACAAGGAAACGCCAGACACTCACCCTTACGGGATGATCGCTGCGCTCCTTGAATCAGGTTGAGTCCTTGGGAACTGTGGATAACAACAGCACTCCCGAGTGAAACAAATCACTCTCAAATTGTTCGTTGTAAAAATGTGGTGTTCTCAACACAATAATTCAGGCAACCCAGCATTCCCTCCCTCAAATCACTTCCTTGGCCCTTTCAATGCTCGTACAGTAGCCCCATGGCTTCTTTGGTGCTGACTGACAGCTCACATCTGACAGCTAAAAGCTTTGAAAAGTTACCACACCAAATTATGTGTCCCTACGCCGAACCAAATGATCTGCAAAAACATGTGTTTAGCATCTGTCACTTCTGACAGTCAACATTTAGGCTTATACCAAAATGTTGATTGTCAGAAGTCAGTTGTGTGCTGTCAGTCAGCACCAAAGAAGCTACGGGGCTACTGTACTTCTTCAGACAAGTAGCTAGTTGACAGTATTTGAAGAGTGTTTAAAACCAGACAATATACAGACATTCGCTTGAAAACACACACACACACAAAGGAATAAGGCCATTGTATTCTCAGTCTTCTTTGTAATTTGCAGTCTGAATAGACTTGTTTTAATAGTTGTTTTATGGGAATGGGGTGAGGCAGATAACTGATCCTAGCTTTGTGAAAACCAGTTTATTGACACTAGAAGGCAATTCTTATTTCTTCTGCTTGATAGAAATGGTGTGATGAAGGACTTAAGCTCTCAACGAGGGTAGCTATCTTAACCTGGAGGCTCTGGGTCTTGTGTATGCATTTTCTATGAACTGGTGGGATTTCAAACCTTGATCACCCCTCCTTTAACCAACCATACTAGATTAGATAGACGCCCCTGTCCATGTGACCGCCGATGCGGGTAACTACTGTCTAGTTCATGTAATTGCCCAAGCACCCACACTTAGCTTGTGCTGTAATTTTATGACTTACTCGCATCGGTAGGCACGTGGAGCAAACCTCAGGCTCATCTAGTCTGGTTTGCCAAAATCAACGAGGTAAGAGTTCATATTTGGGGTATGAATACCCTCGGTTAAGAACCCACCGGTTTTAGACAGTTTGACCACCGATGCATGTAGGATAGGTACTTTCATAATCCGAAAGAGAAATGAGTAGCGGTAGAGAAAGGGAGTAGCTTTTATAATAAGCTAATCGATAAAGTCTACAGAGGTGATTGTTTGATACAGAGGGAAGCTTTTATAATACTCTAAGCGATGGAGTCTACAGGGATGATTGTTTGATAAAAGGGGTAGTTTTTATAATACGCTAAGCGATGGAGTCTATAGAGGTGATATTTGATAAAGGGGGTAGCTTTTATAATACGCTAAGCGCTGGAGTCTGCAGAGGTGATTGTTTGATAAAGGGTTACGATTTTAAAGGAGTATATATGCCTATAGGCCAATATATATTACTAGTGGATAGTTTAAGTGATGCCTGCATAGTATTGCACTAAAATATATTCTAGATATTTTATTGGGAAAACATTTATATAATACGCCTCCACCTAAATTTATAATTAAAAGTTTATTCGTCAAAGACTATCAAATGACATGGATATTTATCTTCATTGTTTGATTTGAATCAAAACTTATGTTTTCCCTCTTCCGTCCACGATGAGAAATTTAAAACGACCCCTCTCCCAGCTCTATCTATTCGTTGCAACAAACCACTCAGGTAAGAAGTATTAAGCTGTTATTATTTTTAACCAACCTGAAATATTTTATTTACCGATATGGAATAATAAGCTAATAATAGTTTCCATGATGATATAAACAAATAATAATTTTACAGTTTAGCCGCTGCCAACACAAAATGAAAATATGGAAAATTCACAAGGAAAATTTAGCTTTAGTTTTAGGCTAATATTTTTGCCGGCATCCTGGACCCCGAACCTTTAAAATTATTTCATTGGTTAGAATCGGTAAAACCGTTTAATCTTAATTTCAACTATCAAAAATGGGCTTATTAAATTATATATAAAAATGTGTGTGTGTGTGTGTGAGAGAGAGAGAGAGATAGATAGAAAGAGAGATAATGTGTGTGAGAGAAAGAGAATACGTGAAGAAGAATGCGTAATAAAGAGTGTAAGAGTGTGTGTCTATGAAAAAAAGATAGTATGAAATTTTGGGAGAGATAGTGTGTGTGAAGGAGAGAGAAAATGTGGGGGCATGTGAGAGAGAGTTTGAGAGAGTTAGAGAGAGAAATTGAGAGTGTGAGTTTGAGAGAGAGAGTGAATTTGAGATGAAGAGTCTGTGAGATATAGGGTGAGTTTGAGAGAGAGAGTGTGTTTGAGAGATAGAAAACGAGTGTGAAATAGAGAGAGTGGGATTGATAAATAGAGAGAGTGATAATGTTTTAGAGAGAGTTTTAGACAAAGCTTTTGAGTGATAGAGAGCAAGCGTTTGAGAGCTAGAGAGCGAGAATTTGAGAGATAGAGAACGTTTTAGAAAGAGATAGCGTTTGAGTGAGAGAGCATTTGAGAAAGAGCTTAAAAAAGAAAGTATAATAAAGATAATGTGAGGGAAATTGTGTGATAGAGAGTGTATGTGAGGGTGGATTGTGTATGAGAGCGCGATAAAGTGTGTGAGAGAGAATGAGATAATATCATATGAGAGTGTGTTATAGAGTGTGTGTGAGAGTGTGAGAGAGTGTAATAGAGCGATAGAATGTGAAAATATACTTGTGGTAATTAAATATTACGGTACTTTGAAATACCATTCCCTCAAAATTAAGTATCAACATGGAAACATAACTGACCTTACTGTATTTGTAAGACTGTGAAAAGATTGATGGGGTACACAAAACATTACTTTTAATATGTCATTAAGTGGTAAAATGAAAACATAGCTTAACTTGTGTATTTGTATTGGGTTACTATTCGCTAAAATGAACATACAAACTATTATTAAAAAAATAAACACAAAAACTCATACTTAAATAGTTAAAATGTCTATTTTTAAAATTTAATATAATTTTATCATTTTTAAGCTTATAATGCATACCAAAATATATTTGAACATTTTTTCATCATGGGCGAAACAAAACGTAGAAAGTATTTTCACGAACTTAACAATTTAATCCTTTAATTATCGAATTATGTTCACAATTATTGATTTAAATGCGAATTAACGATAACAACATTCCAATAAAAAAATAAATGTTTCCTCAGTTTAGGAATCTCAATTTATATGTGTTAATGGTGATGTGTTCGGAGCAACAAATAAAAATTGAGTTATAACTTTTTCAGCCAAAGAGATATATTTTATTCAGAGATTTGCAGCCATGCAGCAATAACGGCTTCCATGATGATTAAAGAAAGAATTTTAAAAAAACGAAAATTCTCTGTAAAAATCGAGTTTTCGTGGAAAACTACTATATTTCCCGACATTCTGGATGCCTAACTGTTAAAATGAGGGGTTTGTTTGTCAAAGTCTGCTTAGTCATGTCCTTGAAATTTCTATTACTGGAAATGGACTTATCAAATTATATATAAGGAAATCTCACCACGTCTTACTACTCGTTCGGGCTATATAACTATGTATTAATTGCACTAATGGGTTAGGGATAAGGAAGGCTTGGTTAAGAGGTAATGCACCCGCATTTGCGTGCAAGAATAGTGGAAAATCATTTAGGGAAAACCACCCTCAGTGCACCCGACCGGGATCAAATCCATATCTCCCCGGCTTCAGCAGTCTAGTCCAACACAAGAGGAGTGCATTAGACTACGCTTCCACCGAAGAAGGTATAGGATAAATAATTAAAGTTTAATTTAATTTTTATCGGTTAGGCTAAATTTAGTTTATATATGCTCTATAATAGAAGTAAACAACCTTTTTTGACTCCCAATCGACATACAATCTAATCAAAGGTTATGTGATCACACAGTTTTCCAATTTTTTTAACTTAGATTTTTTTTGGGCAATATATATCATATTAAATACTAAAATTCAATATTTTCTCAAATACTTGTATCCCAATATTTCTAGGGAAAAAAATTGAATAAATAAAATGTACGTATTGTAGGGATAGGTGAAGTACTTTTGTAAGTGCGTCAATGAACCTTTGAGTTCCTACTATCATAGAGTTTGCAAGTATGTATATATATTGCAGATGTTAAGGCCAAATCGGGCTTTATATTCTAACCTTGAGGTTAAGGGTGGCTTATTGATGACTGTTTTTTTAAAAATTTGATAGTTTTTGAAAATGATTTAAATGATTTTGTTCAAAATGTGTTTATGGGGGTCTTCTACAAGGCTAATAAGGCTATTTAAACGTTTTAAGAGAAACATTGGTTTAGTGGTGGTTTAGAAAATAACTTACTTGGAAACATTTAAAAAATGTTGATTTTGTTACAAATTGATATTTTAATCGGTTTTAACATGATAAAAAAAATTAAATATTATATGTCTAAAAACAACTTTGAGGTTAATTTACTTACTGAATTTTTGAAAAATCGATTTTATCCTTAAAAAAGGCAATAGCAATTTGGTTCAAAACTTATATCTGATCTAGTTCAGCCTCTGACTTAAGAACCGTAGGAATTTTGAGGAGAAGCAAAATCTTGGGTAGACATTTGGCAGCCCGGGCATAAGTTTTATATAGGACGCCTGTGTATGCTTATAACGTGAACAGGTGAAGACTTAGTGTTTAAAAAAACAACATTGTAAAGTTTGTGAATATTTTAATGTGTCGTAATTTATTGCTTATACTTCAATGCATTGTAATACATTCCCATCGTTAATGGCTTTTTGTTTTTGTTTTTTCTCCTTGAATATTCACAGTAAATAACTCAGAAGGGTAAAAGTTATATTATCTTATATAAAATTTTATAAGGAATCCAAAAAACAAGTCTTATTTAGAATAGGTTTACTGATAGTAACATGGAGTTGGGAAATGTGAAACACTAGATACTATATTCCATTCACGGTAGGAATTACTCTCTGAAAGGTCTTTTTTCCTACCAATATCCTACTATATAGTAAATTTATGGTAGGGAAAAAGGCCTTTCAGAAGTCAATTCCTACGGTGAATGGAATATACATTTTTATGCCAAACACAAAATGTAATTCTATAAAACTTATGACCGGGTTGCCAGATGTCTACCTAACATTTTACCCTTTTTACTAGGCATATCCTAACAGTATCTGAAGATAAAATTCACCCACCTCAAAATTCTTATAGGCCTTGTGGTCATTTATTACATATGATTATCAAAATATTGTTCTTTTATTTCCCATGAAAAAAGGGGTGTTATAGAAAACAGGTTTTTTAAATAGACTATAAGCCAACATATGTACGATTGTGTAGTATCATTTTTTTTTTAGAACGCAGAGCTAGCTCCCCCGATAGTGTTTTTATTAAATCCTTATTGGCATGTCATCTCTATCCTCTTTAAAAAGCGTTCTCCCAACTCATTGATAGGTCAGTCGATGAGCTAGTAGTCTCTCTGCCCCCGCTCGGGCAAGCGATGAAGAAGAGACGGAAAGTTTATTTGAATATAAAGACTTCTATATATAGAATTGTTCTGCTGGCGGGAGTTAATTCCTCAGTATTTGTGGTCCCCACCGATGCTTAGATCGTCAAGTTGGTGACTACGTGCTCGTGAGGCTGTGATGTATCCATACCCGAGATGGTCCAGCCGTGCTCTAACGCTTGTAACGCTAGAAGAGGGAGAAGCGCTCAGCACGGACACCACCAACATTAAAAGTTCGGCTCATGTTTTGAAGAGTTAAGACGTTGACGTGCTCTTTGAACACGTTTCACGTTAAGGTGGCCGCCACGGTCAGCAAGAAAAAATTATCAATCGCTGTAATACCTCAAGGCTTAACATACAATGATCTCTGTAGTTTTTTTTAAACATTAGAAATACTTATATATTCTGCACAAGCTTGTTCTCCCTTTTGCCCTTCACCTACAACCACCTTTTTATTTCAATAAAAAAGAGGGGAATTAAAACTACGAAATTTATTATCTAAAGGTAAAAAGGAAAGATCGCTTCTAGTTCTCAAATATCTTAAAATTTTCTGATGGCAGCATATAATAAAATTACTATGTTTCTTAGAGGAAGGCTAAACCTAAAACTTTTTTTTTTTCACAAACCTAGTCTTATATCTCCTCAAATATTCTTAAAAAGTCTTTGAAAATGAACTGTCACATTTTCCCTATTAATAGAACTCAAACAATAAGGTTGTTAGGGATAAGAGCCTTTAGGCGTGAACCATATTTTGAAATAACGCATCGTAAAATTAAATATCGCATTGTAGCTGAACGTTTGTATGGCAATTTCTCGCTTACCGTGGTGGCTCCTTAAAATTGTTTTAAAATTCTCCGATTCATAGTCTACTTGAAACTTTATAGGCATATATGCAAAATAGTACTCGCTTTGGTAGACGCATGGCTTAGATTCTCAAGTGTCACTCTTGCAATAGAATGGATTGCCGATAACGAAGATCTCGGGGCTTGAATCCTGCTCTAGTGTACTTAAGGTTATTTTTACTTAAATGACTTTCCATGATTCCTCCATGCAAACACTGGTACACTTTCTCTAAATTCAACCGTTCATCTCTAGCACATTAGCGTAATTAGTATATAAACGTGTAAACCAAATGGATAGTAATACGCGGTGCTTAAAAAAATAAAAAATGATAATACCCGAATTGATGGGCACATGGACTAAATATCCTGCTCGTCCATTCTGTTTTAAAGGTGATGGGAAGTTTGGGGTTAGAGTCCAGTATGGGTGGTCTTTTCATAAATAATTCCCCATTCTTTGTTCATGTAAATGAGGGTACACTTTCATTAACGTTTACCTTCCTTACCTCTTCCATATTAGTGAAGTTAAAATAAGAATATCCAAGATAGGTGGTGTATTAACGGGGTCAAATGAATACGTCAGGTGCACCATGTCTTACTACCTACCCATACTACCTGCATATTTCCCCTAATGGGTTAGGGATGAGGAGGGTAGAGTGGCCGCCCTCAAATCCAATGGAGCCTTGTTTAATCCCAGCTGGGATTAAGGTAGATATTTATTATTAGTTTTCTTGAATGAGTCCTTAATATCTTAATATTAAATATCTAGTCGGAAAGGGTGGTATCTTGTATTAGGTGTATTGTCCACTGTTCAGTTATGATTCATTAATGTTTGAACAGTTTGCTTTACATTTTAAGCCCGCTTCTGTGGCCACGTGGACTAAGGCATCACTCTCGCAATAGACTGAACTGCCGATGACGGAAGGTCGGGTTTTGAACCCCGGTCGAGTGTACTGAGGGTTTTTATTACTAAATGAGTTTCCACTTTACCTCCACTTCCTATTAATTGAACCTTTCTCTCACCCCTAAAACATTACCGTAATTAGTACATATGCTTATAAACCTAACGGGTGGTAAGACCTAGTACTAAAATATAATATATTATGAAAAATAAAAAAACGGTGTAGTGAAACTTATTTTTTTTAATCAAATGAATAACAATTATTTAGCCTGCAGTTTTATATGAAAAACATTCTCGATGCGGATTCATAGGGTGCTTAAGTAGGGATCCAGCAAAATAAGTACGTATTTCTTCACAAGACATATATGGTTGTTATTAAATATAATATGTTGTATCACTATTAGTCCCACAAAGAAAACTACGTTTCCCCCCTTTTTCCAAGTAGTTTTAAATATTAATTTGTAAATTTCATATTTAAAAAAATCTTGAAGTACATACATATTTCCAAAAATTACTTAACAAACACTCTTATTTGTAGGTAATACATGATTCTTTATATTCATATGACATGATACCTAGGAATACCTTGCTTCACGTTAAGTTTCCCCCTAATCACCATAAATGCTCAGTTATGTTTACCACTGCATCATAAAAGACGTGAAAAAGATCCTTGTCAAGTGATTTTACCAGGAAAAGAGTGGAATACTGTAATTCACTAACTCATCACCATCAAGTGCAATTCTCTTGCCATACAGGTGATCCTTTAGGGTTTCTAAGAGAATTAAGTCACTTGATACCAGATTAGGATTGTGTGGTTGAGGGCCCAGAAACTCCTTCCCGCATACACCAAGGTAGTTAGAGATGAATGTCCTACCCTAGCAAATTCAGCTTGTGTCAATATCACTGAGTACTACAGTATTAATATTGCAAGTCTGAGCTACATAATTCGTAGCCTGGTAGTGGAAAGGTTAGCCAGTATTAATGTACCGTTGTCCAGGGGACGCTTGACTGTACTAATTATACATCATTTCCGTGGAGGCTCTTTCCATGTCCCGATGAGATGATATGAGATGATGGTGACAGTGAATATTAAGGTGGGAAACCGGCAGAAACTCTCACACTTAACTTAAGCTTAAACAACCAAGCCCTGGAGACCATTGGGGTAATTTCTCTTTTGGGAAAAATACCCGAGATACCAGCAGGGAGTCTAACCCGGGACCCATAGACTCCTAAGCAGGTGCACTGACCACTACGCCACAGTACTCCAGTTGTCACACGCTATGGCCCTATCATTAAATTAATAAAACCTTCTTTGAGGATGGTATTGCTTTGAAATGTTTTTTTTTGTATATTTTCCAGGCCACAGTTGCTTAAATTAAAATTTATCGCCACATAATACACTGATTTTTCGTCCCTTTAAGCAATGTTCCACTATTGGGCCACGAGTTATCCAGCGTTTAAAGGTTAGTGTTAATCCCACATTACAGTTGGGCCACGAATTCGTTCTTGGGAATGTAAAATAGGCATATTGGTGTACTAACTCGGACCCGGCTGTTGTAGCGCTCCGTTTAGGATGGTTGTAAATGTTTTCTCGAGCTGAAGGAAAAAAACTAATAATGGGTAACAAGATATGACAAAATGATAAGTTAATATACCCTAACATTACCTAGCCTAGTCTAACCTAACCTAGCTTAATCTAAACAAGTCTAAACTAATAATTATTAGGTAAAATGGTTTGAGGGGCCGAATTCATATCTTCCCTCAGGCTTATTGTATATTATAGTCCTCCTGGTCAATGCACGTGGCCCTACTAAGCTACGAACATTAGGGACAAAGGGTCACGTGGCCAAACTACTACGCGCCTAAGGCATCATAATGACAAATATTGTTATTAATAATGGATGCGCATGGGAGTTCTAGCTGCTGCTCATCTTGAACATCTGTTATGCTGCGAGCAAAGTAATTGCAAAATAACTAAATAAGCTTATATGAGCTAGACCTACACATTCAACATTTGACGATGAATTAACGTTTGTGCAACAACTTTATCATGGACGTAGTTTCCCTCTAGTTTGAGTCTCTTAGTAATTCCGTCTTGCAACTTTTGGTGCGTTTATATGACTTGCATGTGGTTTTGTCTAGTGGTCGTTTACTTAAGTTTACCGTAAAATTATCAATATATATTACCTAATCAAATTAATACCAAAATCTTGATTTTTAACTTGTGACAAGTTTTCATATTGTTTTAAAGAACTCCATTATTTTATTGAATATAAATATGTGTTAAAAAACATAATTGTTTTATCAGGCAATCACAGGATAAGGATACTACATTTATAGGTACTATAACTAAATTTGTTTAGAAATAAGATGTAAAACCACGTCTAGCTAAGTCTCTACAATGCACCCAGCTATAATTTAGACACTTCTCGGAGTTAAATACATTAATTCCAGGCCAACGATTCTCGTTCTCAGCTAATTGAAGCTCTCCAACTGTATTCATAATTTAAAAAATTACTAATCAAATGTGAAAAGGATCATCTCATCTACATGTTTGTTTAAAATATCCTCCTTGACACAACTATACAGAGCACTTTTCTTTTAACGAAACTGTGGGAAGGATGTTTCTTTCACTGTCTCACATTAATCTCACTAAAGTAAGCAAACAAGAAATGAAAAACATCCTCTTACAAGTGTACGTGCTGTGAGCCGTTGGATAATCAACTTCCGTGGGACGTTGTTTCTATTGACAATAGATTATTATTAATTTAAATAGGCACACTTTAATATAATAATCAATGCGTACAGGAAATAACTAAGACAATTTTTGAAACTTTTCAGGATAAATAAAAAATTATTTTATTAATTTATAATTTGTTTTAATTGAGTAATACTTTTATTATTATTTTTGTGGTTTTGTGATTTATCAATTCATTGTATCATTTTATTTCCTGAGGTCTTAGATTTTTTTGAGTAAATAAACATTTTTTCACTTTCATATTTTGCACCAATTCAGTTAGATAATAGCCTATGTAATCATGTTTATTGGAAAAATAACTATATCATAACTCTAATATTGATAATGGGTTAGGTGAAAAAAAATTATTTAAACAATTTCCTTTAAATTTTACTTTTATTGAATGTGATAGACGTTGGCCAGCCAACAGACGACTAGGTAAGTTATGGTTAACTGAACTAGGTATAGTGCATTTTTGTACACTATTTACATTAAATTAATCCCTTTTTTTCATAGAGAATTTCGTTTCTTAGTTCCTTTCGTCACCAATCAATAGGTTGGAAATAAACAAAATAAAAAATGCATATTTTGATCTAGTTCCTTATGGTCCCCACCGATTCACTAAATATTTAGCATTCAGAGATTTAAACTACCAATAATGAGTAGGAAAAACAATATGGCTCGTCTTTAGGAGCACAAGATAAAACTTAAAAGGTTAGTATTTTTTATAGTTTTTATATTAAAAGATATTTTTTGCGTATGCCAATACTGACCGGAAGGGACATGACATCCAGTTCGTTGCCATGTGTGTAGACTAGTACAGAGCGTTGCCCAGAGTACACCACAGGAGGTTGTCTACACGTTCCTTTGGAGAAAAATACCCAAGCTACCAGCCGGGAATTAAATCAGGACCCCAAGTTTCATAGCCATTTGCACTGACCACTACACCACGGGGCCATATAGCTTAAATAAATAATTTAGTACTTGAGTAAATATTTTTAGTTTAATTTAATAAGGTACACTCAGTAATATCAACAATATTTGTTGGTCGCACTTTGGCATTTGATGATAAACTTTTTAAATGAAAATAATGAAGCTATTATGAAAATTCCAGGGTGCCCACGACAAATAATCAAGAATTATTGAGATAACTATACGTCGAAAACTAAACGCATCTCCTGTAACAGTATTTAATCTATTGTGTCCAATATTAGAATATTTTTTATATAAACTGCAAACACCCGGTCTTTAACTTGCCTTACTTTCCATCCCACCTTGAGGTAGAACTACCTCCTCTTCATAAAGGTTTAGTATCACTTCATGAAGGCCGTTCACTTGTGGTTGGGACAAATAAGTGACTGTCTCAAATAGCACTTTCTTCCTCACGAGATAGATGACTCTCATCAGGTAAACTATACCACACAGTTGCAAGGGTAGACATTTGATATTCAAATGAATATTAATACCGTAGACATAGCTAGCATAGAAAGGGTGGTTGAAACAATTCACTCATCAAATACTCTCCAAAGAACAAACCATAGTTATTTGGAAACAAAATAATTAAATCGAATAAATTTTCTCTTTATAACGGAAGTCGGATCTCGAATACCAATCTGATTTACAGAGAATGTTTTTTACTAAATAATTTCTCACTTTACCCCTTCAAGAAAATGCGTTCATTTCCTCTAAATTCTGCCTTCTTCATGTTTATCTCATTAGCATAATACATACACATGAGTATACACTAAACGGGTACCAAGACGGGATGGAAAAATATAAATAAAAGTAAGGGTTGTATTTTGTGATGAAAAGAGAAAAATGCATCTTGTTGAAGCATAACAAAGGGTGGCATCAAAATCACACTGGATTAGGTGGCCTCAAGAGTCAATCTATCAACAGACTGGACTGCCAATGATGGATAGATCGGGGTTCGAATCCCTGTCGGGTGTACTGGGGGTGATTTATCCTAAATGGTTTTCCCCTCTCCACGCAAGTGCGGGTACACTTCCTCTAAATTCAACATTATTTATTCCTCGCTAACGCAATAGCGTAATTAGTATGTAGGCATATAACCTGGATGGGTAGCAGGACGTGGTGCTAGAAATAAATAAATTAATAAAATAAATCTATGCCATAATGCTCGAATTGGTCTAGATTTCCAATAAAGGGGAGACTGAAATTGGAGTTTCAGCAGAATCCACTGGGAAATATCTTCTCATTCCCACTCCATTCTAAAGTGGTTATATTTATATTAGAAACTTCCATATTCCTATCTTATAGATTAAATATAAGACGTTAAATAATAACAAATGTTAAAGCGTACGAGATAAAAATATAACAATCAAAAATGGAGTAGAAGTTCTTTAAAATGAGGCCTGGAGAAAATGTGCTTGGAATAATAAAGTTTTACTTAAATAACAATTTTCCCACCTTATTTCTACTGAAGAATAGCAGTTTGGATGTGAGGTTACTTGTTCGCCTGATTTCTCAACGTGATCGTTTATTCCCAATAATTTGTGCCGGTAATATGAGAAATAGACAACATTTTAAAGTAGAGCGATACTTAGTTCTTACTATTTTGATAATTTGATGGATATTTTGTTATTAAATAATTTTAATATGGAATGGAACGTATCACGGATAAAGGTGGAAATGTAGGGAGATGCTGGTAAAGGTAGGTGCCTCGGTATTTTTGTAGCAAAGCTCTTTTGGCCTAAATACATTAAATATTGCTCCAGTAAAAACATAAAGATTAGTTTTCTTCACCTTCTGATATTAACAGTTCTTGAATATCTGTCATAAGCATAGTGGCAATTTTCGAGAAACTTTTTAAATGACTTGAAAAAATGTCATTAAATTCCAGATATTCACATAATATTATGTGAATAAAATTAAACTTTATGTTTCTACGAAGGAAATATTTTATTGATTTTGGCCTAAAAATGTTTTATTATAAAAACTGAAAAAGCGCTGGCCTTTTATCTCGTTGCTTACACTTCCACCTTAATGTAAAAGGTACTACGATGATACGAAAAAGAACTGAACACCTGAAACACAATTACATAATGCGTCTACCGGTCTAGAATAAATATGTAGGCCTAGTTCTACAAAGCAACGTTCAAACAACTCTGGTTATCTTACCTTATTTATTGAAAAAATAATTTTAAATAAATCAACCATAAGGATAAAATTAATGGAATAAATAAAATTTGGCCGAGGTAAACAAACTCATGTTTTACATTTAGGTTAATTCTATATATAGTAATCTCTACAATTCTTGAATGAATGTCACGAGCATAGAGGATAATTTAATGATACACTTTTTAGATACAAATAAAAAGTTTCAGTCGAATTCAGTGATTCACATGACAAATTTCCAAGTATTGTTGAGATTATTACGCCCAGCAATATAAACTTAACATTTCAACTGGACTTTATTTATTTTGTAAATAAGTGTTCTTTGTTATACAAAATACTAACTACTCACATGAACTTGAGTTCCTTTTACATCCCACATTAGGCCTAAATATACAACATTTTAAAATAAACGGAGTAGTATTTGCGATAAAATGAAGGGAATTTGAAAAAATGTAAAAAAATAATGTTTCTCATAAGCGCAAATACAGTTTGTATTCCCTATTTTATATTTCGTTTCATTATACGTATTTATATTCCTAATTATCTTTAATTATTTACTTTAACACGTGAGCACCTTGACGTTCCTTTGATAAAACCAGTTCTTTAATTTGATTTTAACTATCCACAATTATTCTCACTGATCCTTTTATACCTCTAAATCGAATTGGTTGAATGGAACCCGTCGTGTCGAGGCATTTAATTACACAATTAATGATAATAGCTGTTTCATATTTCCTAGAATTTATTTAACAAGTTTCTTTAGTTACCAGCCTTTCTTACTATAGCATGTTTTAATAACTACAACATAAACTATTATTGCCTTTGTTGATACTGCAATAAATGCTTTTAAGTGGTCAAAATTGAAGAAAGCTATGAAGCAGCACGCACGAGCACGATTGAAATGCCATATTAACCCTAGCTACTATTATTAAGAGAAACGACGTTTGAAAAAGTTTATTTTTCAAAATATTGTTAATATAAAACATAAATTTTCTTCAAAGATCAAATTTATTTTTAATCACATAACTATATTTTGCTTAAAACTTCAATTTAAGGGCCTGTAAATAATTTCTAATGGATCGTTTAATTACTTACTTGATGGCGTTAGAAACTTGAAAGTTCATTGCCACACTTAGGAAAGTACGCCACCTATCCCTATCTTGAGCTAGTTCCATCCAGTCCACCTCATTACACCCTATCCCTATCTTGAGCTAGTTATATCCAGTCCCTCTTATTATCCCTGCCCCTATCTCTGGCTAGTTTAATCTAGTCCTTCCTAAATACACCCTATCTCGAGCTAGTTCAATCTAGTCTTTCCTAATTACACCCTATCTCTATTTTGAGCTAGTTCAATCCAGTCCACCTCATTACACCCTATCCCTATCTTGAGCTAGTTCCATCCAGTCCACCTCATTACACTTTATCCCTATCTTGAGCTAGTTCTATCCAGTCCCTCTTATTATCCCTGCCCCTATCTTTGGCTAGATCAATCTAGTCCTTCCTAAATACACCCTATCTTTATCTTGAGCTAGTTCAATCTAGTCTTTCCTAATTACACCCTATCTCTATCTTGAGCTAGTTCAATCTAGTCCACCTCATTACACCCTATTTCTTTCAGGTACATTCTAGTGTTATCATTCTATTGTAATAGATTACGTAAATTAAGTTTCCTAATTTGTATTGGAAAAGGTTCTTAGTTTAGTCTATAAACTTCATATCTTCATTCATAAACTGATTAACTTTTTAAAATTGAATTTTTTTTTCGGTACCATATGTTTTGTATTTATAAATAGCTCATTAATAAACGGTTTGGAAAAAAATGAACATAAACATTTTTATCTAGGTTTGAATATTACATATTTTAATTAAGTATATTATACCAAAATAATAAATGTTATGTTTAAAAAAATACAATATTACCTTGCTTTCACTTTCGTTAACTGAAAACTGATGGGTTTTTTTAATCACCACCAGTTAGAGCTCTACGGTTATGTACTACTCGTACATTTTTTACACTAATTGTTCTAGAGATTAGGATGGTTATATTTAGAGTAAGTGTACCAACATTAGCGTCGGGGAAGAATAGAAAACCATTTTGGAAAAACAACCCTCTCTACACCCGACCAATATTAGAACCTTTATCTCCCCGTGATCGGCATCCTAGCTTATTGCGAGAGTAGCGTGTTAGACCATGCGGCCATTGAAACGGGCGATGAATAATTATTTGGGAGGAAGTTCTGTCTCATAAAGACAAACCCATTTGCCTGTTAACTCGAAATTCAAGAGGAGAGATAACCCGCATTAGGGGACAAGCAGACTAAATGTCAGACTCGTTTAGAGTGGATTTCTGGTGATAAGAATTTCGGCGTTAAAATCCCAGCCATGTAATGGGTGCGATTTTGTCTGGAAAGCTTCCTAATCGTTTCAACATTATAGCAGGTATATTTCCTATAAATTCTATCTTTTTTCACCCCTATATTACTAGCGTAATTAAAACGCATATAGCTTGGCTGTTGTAGAAAAAAATACAGGTAGTACATTTCCAGGAATTGCTGCCAGTATACATATCAAAATATTATACAAATCTGTTTTTTGAGTGTTGTTATTTCTTTTTTTTTTTATCTTATATATAAAATTCTCGTGTCACAATGTTCGTTCCCGTACTCCTCCGAAACGGCTTGACCGATTCTCATGAAATTTTGTGAGCATATTGAGTAGGTCTGAGAATCGGCCAACATCTATTTTTCATACCCCTTAGTGATAAGGGTTGTCCACCCTTAACATTTTTCTATAATTTTTAGACATTTTTTTAATATCTTTATTTTTTTTATTATGTCGCATTAAAAAATACATACAACCCTAAATTTTTACCCTTTTATCACCAACCCCTATTTTTTAATAGCCATTTTAGTAATTTAATCATTTTTCATCCCCGGTCGATAACTGATCAATCGTCATGTGCCAATTCAATTCAAACGTATTCAGTTTCCGATTAGATTGGCATTTGCAATGACTATCAACAAATCCCAAGGTCAAACGATGTCTATTTGTGGCTTAGATTTGAGAACACCATGTTTTTCACACGGACAATTATACGTGGCATGCTCTCGAGTGGGTAAACCATCCAGTTTGTTTGTGTTAGCTAAAGATGGACTAACAAAAAATATTGTTCACGCTATGGCATTAAGAGATTGATATTGTTTGTTAGTGTTACTGTCGTAATTGATTAATTAATGATATATAATTTTAAGGAATAAATTATAATAACTTAAAAATAATGTTTGCCTTTTGTTATTTTTATATTCCCTCATCGTTCACAGCGCTCCATGCCTATTTCACGCATATACCACATTCTTACACACTTACAATAAGTAAGCTATTTTTTGTCTACACTAGAAATTACTTAAAAATTATTTATATGGCAAAACAACGTTTGCCGGGTCAGCTAGTGATTATGTACTAAAAGGTTGGGGCTACAGACTTGTTTGGAATCAAGGCCATTTTGCTACCAAATCTACTATATTCATACGCCATTGACTAATATGTATATTGATGTGCTCCTGTGTGAGCGTGAGTTTGTGTGATTACCAACTTATCAGTTCAAATTGAGTTAGAGGGGAGTTGCCACCATTCCTAATTGATTCGATCGACCCCTACAAATTAAGTGGTAAGGACGCTTAGGAATTTGTTAGGGACACAACAGTGTGGGGTATTTGCTTCATGCATGGACTGACCTACTATAGGGAGACGAGCTACCACTCACATCCTGCGTAACCGCCTATACCTCTTTAGCCTCTCCAGCTGAGATTACAATTATCTCTATTACGAGAATTAATTAACGACCTCAACCAAAACAGTCTGGAATTGATAAGTTCTTTTTTTGCCTCAACATCTTATTACCCGTTCAGCTTGTACGCATATATACTAATACGGCGGATGTGTAAGGAATAAGGAAGGTTAAACTTATAGGATGTGTATCCGCATTTGCATAAAGGGAGTGTGGTAAATAATTGAGCGAAAACCACTCCCATTATACCAAACTGAGATTCCATCACTGATATCCCCACTTTAAATCTTGTGTTGAGTTCAATGTATTACAAAGGCACATCCTTAGGGGCTGCCAAACATTGAACTGTACATTTCATTTGGTCAGCAAATTAAAATATTTTTGTAAATCGATCCTTGATGAGTAAAGAGTAAAAAAATTGGTGCACCAACCTTACTTGCTGAATTTCTATAAATAGTGCTTAATTTCTCAATGCTATAATCTCATGGTGTATTACTACAATATTAATAAAAATAATCCAGCCGCAGTGAATGTTAATTTATCAAAAGTTCCACAGGCTGCACAGAATCGTGTCAAGTTTGACATTCCTACCTGAGACCATTCGACGACAGAAGATGCTGCTGTCCTTATTACTCACCACGTCTTACTACCCGTCCGGGTTGTACGCTTATTTTTTAATAACGCTAACGGCTTAAGGCTGAGTGAAGTTGAATTTAAAGGAAATGTACCCTCATTTGCGTGGAGGGAGAATGGAAAAACATCTATGGAAACTACCCTCAGTACACATGACCAGGATCAAACCACAATATCCCCGTCACCGGCAGTCTAGTATATTGAAAGAGTAGCGCCTTAGACCATGCGGCCAACAAAGTGGTGTCTGCTGCTGTCCTTACTATGATTTTGAGGTAAGGGCAAGGAAGGTAGAATTTTAAACAAATGTTCCTAAATTTGCGTGGAAGGAAAGTTGAAAATAATAAAGCAAAAAAATACCCTTAGTACACCCGGACAAGATACAAACCAGGACCTCCTAGTCAAATTAGATGAGCCTGAAATTTAGTCCACGTGCCTACCAATATGGGTGGTCTGATAGATCTTTATTTAACTGAAGGAATAATATTTTGATTTATATATCACTTATGACTTAATTCAGGAAGTTTTCATTATTATTTTAATTACTATTTTCAATTATATGCAACTAATTTATGCATGAAGCAAATCAAACGCAATTTGATATACTGGTAACTAAATAATGACAAAGGGTTTTGGTTAATACTAGTTAATAAAATAAGTTAGAGTGGCCACCCACAAATATAGGGGAGTTTGGTTAAATTCCTTCTGATATTGATGAACATATGTTTTTATCTACCCAAAAGTTGATTCAAATAGCAGACTCGTTTATTTACTACTCATGCTGGATAGCATTTAATAAATATAATGGTATAAGGATGAAATATATAGAAATTAGAATTAATGTGCCCCCATTTGCTTGGAGGTAGATTGGGAAATCATTTATGGAAAGAGCTACCATCGTTACACTCGACCAGGATTTGAGCCCCGATATCGTGTCCATATGCAAATCAGATTAAATTATACATAAATTTAGTCCTCGTAACCAATGATGTAAGCACCAAGGTGTTAAATATATTAATATAAAAAGGGTAAATATATATTAAAATTAAATACAATGTTTGAACATAATTTAGTTACGAAATATCAAAGGTAACGCGTCATTAACAAGGTTTATTCTTAAGTATCTTCACTTAATTTACCTGAAAGCTAGCTGACTGATTACAGAATTGTCTTATTTCACAAGCTACATCATAGTGTTACCCGTCAAGGTAATTTTGCTACCTTTCCTGGTAAACGATGTGTATAAGTTATGTTAATTTATTTTTAGCATTCCTCTTTTTGTTAAAACTATTTGTACTTTTTTGACTAACAGAATTATTTTTTAAATAAATATTGCTTAGGACTTTGTTTAGAATTTTCATAAAATTTCCATAAAACATCAATACATATGGTAATACACCGCTCAATGACTTAACGCTGCCCGTTATACTGCGGATTTGGATATAACACGAGCCTTTATTTATCCCTGTGCCTTTGAAAGGTTTTAAAGCTATGCAGTCTCGCTAATGTAGAGCTATATCAACTTAAAATTAAGATTGTCCCGTTAAAAACCACATACAATTACTGACTTTTTAGTCAAGTGATTAAATAATTTGGTAGAATATTTTTATGATTACTTATTGTCATGGCCATAGTCAGGAGCTTTTTGGGGGTTCAAACCACCACCCCAATTTTATGAACAAAATGTATATGGCTTTATTATTGTTCAAACAATATCAAAATTAAGATACAAGTACAAATTAGGGAGCTGTGTTACCATAAAAAGCACTTCAGAGAGCTTCTAGAGGTGTTTAGTATTTAGAATTTTCTCTAGCTTCCGGCAATTGGGGGATGTGCCCGCCAAACCCCCCCTTAAATTATTTTCTGGCTACAACCTTGCTTATTGTATTGTTTAACGTGAAAATGAAATAATTTTTGGAAATCCTGTTTGTACAGGTTGTATCAAAAGCCATTTTGCAGTAATAATAATAATAATATTTAGCACCACGTCTTACTACCCGTTCGGGTTATACGCTTCAAGTACTAATTACTCTAATGGATTAGGAATTGGGGAGGTTTAATTAGAGGAAGGGAACCCGAATTTGCGTGGAGGGAGAGTGGAGAACCGTTTAGGAAAAACCGCCCCCAGTTCACCCGACCGAGATTCGAACCTCGATCTCCCCGTCCTCAGCGGTCGAGCTCAACACGACAAGCGCGTTAGCCAACTATGCCACCGAGGCGGGTCATTTTGCAGTAAAGCACTATGCACCTCGAAGCTATTTTTTCCAAGAGAATTTAGCAATGTTCTTCATGGACCTAAATACATACATGTCTGTACACGCCTTTTCATATATGATCCGAAGAGGCGTGTCTAGACATGTCTCCAGGCCGATGGGTGACATGTCCAACATCTGCTGTAGGAAGAACAGCTACGTGGAACGTGGTGCTTTACTGCAAAATACCTTTAGCGTTAGCCTGTGTATGCAGTATACATTAAAGATTTTGTTTTATAAGTCGCTTTTTCTGTAGCTCGCTTGTGTTTGCAATCGATATGTTTAAAGTGCTCAGTGGTGTAATATTAGAAGAGTTTTTTTTTATATATTATCACTACTTAAAAAAATAACTAACTTATTAGTTCCAACGTGGTTGTCTTAGAACGTGGGTCGGATCCCTATCCAAAAATCCCGCGTTATAACTAGTGAGGTTTTTTTTTCCCTTATGCAATAAAAATATTAAAGAAGGTCTCCAATGGTTTTTATTATAGAACAAAAGTATGTTTATCAAGGAATATCAAATGGCTTTTCAAACATTTTAAGTAACGCCAAGATTTTAGACTGCATAGTTATTTTTAAATGCTTCAAGCCAAAGTTGAGTTCTCTCCAGAAAAGAAACCTTCTTTAATTTCAAGTTTCTTAGTAAAAAAAAATGAATATATAAGATTAGCTAATATTCAACAAAGTTTAACTTAAAATGTCCCAGTAATGAGGTTTAAGTAAATGGTTATACATAAAGATATACTCTACTAAAAATAAAGTAATTTTTTATAGGGTCACAACATAACATTGGGGAGATAATTAAGGGGTATTCTAGTGTTAATTGACATTGTGAGAATATGTTCCTTCTAGTGATAAGTTTTAATATAACAACAATATTACACAAACATGAGCCTAAAACAACTGGGGTATTGGGAAGCGAAGGCTGCAATAATAACTGTTAAAGTTTTGCTAACGTACTATTCAGGGTTATGTAAACAAATAATAATTGAACAGATGAAGTCAAGTAACATACTATTCAGTAATTAATACATAGTGAAACATAAATTCATTTTAACTATGAATTGAGTTTATAATACATGCGTGAAACCAAATGAAATAACATATTTCCGCGAAATTGACTACTTAACTTTTTACATGCGAATTATGGTCAATTTTGTTTATTTAAATGCAAATTAGTGACCAAAAATTCAAATAACAAAAATATGTTTCCTCGCATAGGAAATAAATTCCTTCAATCAATAAATATTGGTCAAAGACGTATTAGGACTGGCTATTATAATGGTCCGTTTGGGACCGGAGGCAAGTATTTAAAAATAATAATAATAAAAAGTGACAATGCAAACATCTTTATAACCTACCATTATTATTTTTTTTTGTATATACAATTTTTTTCCTGTAATTATCTCTTATTTTTCTCACACAATACCACTTAAGTAAGAATTGAGTTATTTTTAACTAAATATAAATATTTTATTTACCGACTTACAATCATACACAAATCAGGGTTTTCATTGTGATGTAAACAAAAAATGATTATACAGAGTAGCCACTGCGTACACAGCAGAAAAGCTGGTAACTCGATAACAAAAATCAAGTTTTTTTAAAACTACAGTTTTGCCGACCTCCTGAACCCCTAACTTTTAAAATGATTATGTGTTTGTCAAACTAGTTTCAGCCATTTTCTCTTAATTTCAATTACCGGAAACGGTCCTATAAAATTCTATATATACATAAAACTATATATATATATATATATATATATATTGTGGCAAGAGAATGGACGATTTTTAAACAACAATCAAGTGATTACTCATGTTTCCTTGAGAAGGTCACGCTAGCAAGCACATATTATGGTTATGTGTACATAAGATTGAGGATGTCACATGATGTTAAACCGAGGGTTTTGTAACGTGTCATTCAGCTGCAAGGTTTTAGGATGACTGAATCATTTATGTGACGTATAGACTCTAGAAGAACGGAAACAGTTATTTAAAACTATAGGCTATTTACATACCACAAAACAAAAGATGTTCTTTATTTAAAAACAAGTCCTTCATTCACTGAGAACAACCACTATATTGACTTAAAAACCTCACCGCATCAACATTACCAACAAACTTAATGAGGACTGCCTAGGTAGACCCTATTACCAATCTAATGTTGCGCTTAGATTAAATATTGATATAACTTTTAACTGTACATGAGTTTGGTGTGTACTGGATTGAATACAAAACTATTTTCAAAACCCTATACATGACTTGTAAACATAGCTTGAAAGTTAAAATTTTCTTCTGTGAGAAGTCTAAAAATCAACACATTTTGGCTCGCTTCGGTGGCCGCATGGTCTAAGGCACTACTCTGACAGTGGACTAGACTTCCGATGACTGAGGTTCGAATCTCAGTCGGGAGTACTGAGGGTGGTTTTCCAAAATATTTTTCCTCCCTCCCTCCCTCCGCGCAAATGTGAGCCCATTTCTAAATATAGCCTCCGATATCCCTAAAAACATTAGTGTAATTAGTACATAAGCATATAGCCCTAATGGGTAATGAAATGCGGTTCCAATAAAAAAACAAATTATGGCTGATTTTTAAGACCAAATTGCCTATGAACCGAACCTTAACTGTTATAGGAGCGTAGAATAGATATTTTTGAATCGATTGATGTAACTTGATTTAGGGGAGGAGGGGGGGGGGTGAAACATAAAATGTATTGTCATTTATATTTCCTACCTCCATGTTTTTTCTCCTACTGCCGGATGTATCCATTCAGTAAGGTTATAAGCTCAATTGGTTTCTAGTGTCTATTGATCTCTGACAGAATATTCTAGCACCTTAAATTTGTTTGTCAAGAGTGAAAGGTTTTGAAATTTGCATAGCTATCTGAAACTGCATCAAATCACTTTCTGAATGTGCTCAGAAAGTATACAATGAAAGTACTTATAGCTTAATTTTGGTAGAAAGTCTGTTCTGGAAGGTATTAGTCCATACCAGAATCCTACTATATAGTAGTATTTTCGTAGGATAAAAGACCTTCCAAGACGGTAGTAGAAAGTCCATTCTAGAAGGACTTTTATCCTACCAAAATAACTTTTATACTGTAGGATTCTGATACTAAATAGTAAATAAGATCTTCCAAAATGGGCTTCCTACCAAAATAAGGGAATAGTATGACCATCACATTAATCCTTTTCATTTATATAAAATAAAGTTTTTAGTATATGTTTTTTGGGTTACAATGTGTTCTAATTTTAAAATGTTCTTTGACATGTTTTTACAATAAGAAAATATGATCATCCAACTATTTATTTCTCTGCGTCTTAGTACCCGTTAAATTCGACCTCGGCGCTCATGTGGTAAAATTATCGCCCCAGGACCTGATGATCTTGGGTTCAAACTGCATCTCCCTGTCACCTGCAAAACAGACAAGGCGAAACTGATTGCTCCACACCGTTTATAGTAAAACAAAAGCAATTTATTTTTAATTTTAGAATACATTTAGATTATTAATACTGAGGCACTGTTAAAGTGTTGTTGATATTTCCCAACAGTTAAGTTAGATTTAAAAATACTAATGTTCATAGTGAAAATGAAAGTTGTGAACAAGTAATATAATAGTGATTCAATTAAAAAATGTTATTGTAAAATCCGTAAGCTCACATTGTTTCATAATGCATTTCTAAGGAAGAAGAATAAATGAAAATTGATTTACAAATGGTTTTAAAAGTGACCTGGTGGTCTAGGAGTAAGGTGTCAGACTTCTGTACTGAGGTCCCGGGGTTCACTCCTCGGTCTCTACACAGAATTATTTGATTGCCTTCACCTCTGCCTCACGAGCCCTGGGAACTGGATTCCAGTTTGACTGAGTGTCCGGAGGAAAACAGGGGACGCCCTTGTGATCTTAAGGACAGTTTTCCATTCGTATGAACATAAGTTAGTGGAGTAAATATGAACTCTGAGGGATTCCCTGCACCGTATAACCAACCACCTTGGAAACAAGAGAGGTGGATTGTGGTTGATGGGCCCTCAGAGCCAAGATGGAGAAAGGCGGCTGCCCTGCAGTCCTCTGGTACCATCGGGGTGATGGAGTTCCCCAGCAGGAATGGAAATAGAATAGTTGAGTTCGCTCAGTTTAGATTAGTTTGTTAGTTAGAATAGCTAAATTCGGGACAAGGGGAACAAGGTAGGGGTTAGATTAGGAAATTCAATTGCCAGGGGTGGAAGGAAGGGTGAAAACGGAAGTGTGGTGGTTAGAAAGTAGGTGGGGCACCAACTTCGATAGGGCGCCTCCCTAGGTGATGGATATGGTGATGCGCACCTCTGCCGGGCGCTTGGCGGACTCGGGAGTGAAATCCCGGGCACTGTGATGGGCCCAGCAGGGGAAGGTACCAGGGGCGTAATATACCTAGGGCGGACCAAATGGAACTAGGGGTGGTTGAATTTCAATTAAATTAAGAGCCAAAATGAGTGTTATAATGATAAAAAGGATTTTCATATTGTAATTGTAAAAGTAAAGTCAAAATTATTTGGAAAAATGGCCCGTTTTAATAGTTTGTAAGATACCGGACCTGTAAACACTGAATAAATAAAAATAAAAACCTCTGACATGACGCGTATTAATCAAAAATTTGTGAATGTGGTGACTGCCAGGCCTCCAGCGTTGTTCGGATTACACGTTAAATTGTAGGTCCTCCATTTCATCTCCCAATCACCCTACCACTACACATTAGCGTAAGTGCGTATAATTCGAACTGATAGTAAGACGCGGTGCTAATAATAATAAAGTTTTAAAAACATATATCACTTGAGATATGCTAATTATTTAATATCTTTTATGTAAAAATTGAAATATAAAATAAAATAATCTTATCCATGTTGTTCACCATGCCTTCATAAAAATTAATTATCAGAAGGTAGAACCTTAGACATTTTTATGTCATCAGTCCTGATTGAGAAATTAAGTGATTCAACTCGTCTGGGTTAAATTTTTTTTTTTTAAACTTAATTGTTATTTATTATTTCGGGGGGAAAAGATATTCATCGTTAATATAAGTGATTAGTTGGAGAAACGCAAGCATTATATGTTCAAATATATTATATTGGTTAGAGAAGTGATTTTCAAACTTGTTATAGCCACAACACCAATTTTAGAACAACAAACTTTCATGACATTACTTAGCCTTGATGGACAAGAATGAAAAAGGGGTGGGGAAGATCTTTTAAATATTAACTTTTTTTTACCAACGAATTTTTAATCTATTTCTGAATATATTTTGACAAAAAACGATAAATTTCTCATAATGAAGCGTACGTGAAGGATGCGATGGCTTCTGATTTCTGGTGATAACGTCATCAACGTTCACGTTACATACACCTAATATTAAACACGATTCCTGTATCCGGTTTATGCACCTAATTTTTCCCTTATTTTGATTTTTGTTTATTCACTCTCCCCAACTTTTAAATTATTTTCTATTCTCAAATAATAAAAAAATAGTCAAATTTAAAATTTTAAGTGACCATCCCCC
>CABEEJ010000311.1:252677-273193 GCA_901482245.1 Timema douglasi | reverse complement strand
CGCGCGCGCACACGCACACACACACACACACACACACACACACACACACACACACACACACACACACACACACACACACACACACATTCCATTTAATATGATCGTCTCTCTCCCCTTGCTACCACCGAAAATAACGTATTTAGCGCCTGGTAGAGGATCCGATTGAATTACTGGCCCTCAATATCACAGAGCTTGGTTAAGCTACGAACTGCACCGAGCAGCTAAAAGGCCCTAATTTGCATCGGAAGATACCGCGGACTGAACGTCAAGTTCGTCTAAACTAAAGTGACAATTTTTTTCATTTTTTGGGACAGCCATTTTAAAATAACTGATCATAATTGGTGAAGGTACCGTTTGAATTTCATAGGAAACCCATTCTTTGAAAACTGGAAATTCATCTCATGTTGCTACAGTGGTGTGGATAAAATTAATACAATTATATTTATAATATTGGCCCATTTAATTAATGATGTAAAGGGAATATTTTTATAACTTTTTAGATGAACTATATAAATTAACATATCAAATAATAAAAAATTATTCTCTGCCAAATTTTAGTGACATTCAATCAATGTTGTTGGTCAAAAGTTGGTTTCCTATAAACATCAGGGTTTAGTTGCCATATAAATGTTACAAATCTCATCTTAAAATCGTGTTTTTTTATATTCGTGTTACTAGAAGTTGCCAATAAATTAGCTTTTATGTAGGAAGCGACCACTTTATTAACATATCTTTAGGTGCGGTTAGAAATATATTTTAACATAAATAGTCGAATAGAGTGATAAGTAAATACTCGCATCTGCCCATGATGATGTTATTTTATATTTAAACCTTTAAACAACTGACTACATTAAAACGTATTTAATTTATTTTGTATGAATTTGAAATTGCGTAAAACAAATTTGACTCTCTCTTCCCAGACCCCCTTAACTCGTTTTATTCCAAGAAACTCCCTTTGTTCTCCGATAATGTTTAAATGTACAAAAACAATGTTATTTTAAGTATTGAGAGAGCTAGTGTTACAATAAGACACTTTAAAGAATGAAATATCCAAATAATAAATAATTAGTATTTGGCTAGTGTCATATAAATTGTTCGTTTAGCCATAGAGGTAATTCACTATGGCCTATCTTAGGTTTAGCGTATATTGTAGGCCTAATCATTCAAGGTAAGATTTCTTCTACCTTTCAGGATAAACAGAATGTTTGTATGTTTACAGTTTAATAAATATACCGTGTATATATATATATATATCTTAAGTTATATATTTTTAATTTTAATTTGAATGGATTCTTAAAGAAAAGACATCTAATCAATTAGCATGTAATATTTTTTAAATTATAAGAAGCTATAAGTAGCTGTTTATTGACTTCAAATAATAATAATAATAATAATAATGTTAACATTACAAATATTTTATTCTGTACGTCTCATATGATTGTCTAATGATAATAATATTCAGAACCAAACATTAATTACTATACATTAACAATAGTACGCAAAAAGCATAAATTAGCTAGTTTGACCGTTTATAACTCATTAACTTTATTGATTTGAAATAATTGAATCCCTATTTATAGCTTATGATTAAACACTTATTCGCTTCAGTGCCTGAATGGTCTAAGACGTCACTCTCGTGTTATACTGGCTTGGTAATGACGGCAAGATCGGGGTTCAAAGCCCGGTTGAGTCTACTGAGGGTGGACTTCCTAAATTGTTTCTCACTATCCTTCCATGCAAATGAGGGTACATTATTTCTAAAATTCTTCCTTCCTCTTCCCTACCTCATTAAAGTAATTATCATATATGCGTATAAGGTTCTTGTTAGTGTGGATGTGTGTTCTTAAGAAGAATAGTTCTGACGAATGGTCAGTGCAATCAAATAATATGAACGTTATGAGGGTGTTTATAGTGCCTACGCACTGTTCTTCGGATGACGTACGAATTATTCAAAACAATTCAATCATACAAATTTGTTTAACTTTTCTTGCGAATTCATATAAATAATCGCTGTGCGGGAAAAAAATATATCAAGGAACGAACAGCAATCGTAATTATGTTTATTTATTTATTTTACAAAATTACAATATATAAATGAAAAACGTATAATTTTATATTTTATTGAGGATAGGTTCGGTAAATATTTTAGCAGGACATTGTTTATATTCAATTGTTGTTTTGAGACTGAACGGGATCTGCGGGAGTGACAAAGTAATTTTAAATATTTTTCTTAATTGACTCGCTTTTGTGCCATATTTATTATAGTGTTTTTAAATAGACATACTTTTCTCGTGTTATGTTCATGTAAAAGAGGAAAACTTTCCTTGTTGATAATTATGTTATAAAATATACAAAAATCATTTTACTAAAATGTCGGCGTTTTTTGGATCCATTTGCAATTCAGTTTTTCGACATCTCCATTTAATCCAGTTAATACTCCAAATGCACACTCAATGCAACGCCGATCTTTGGTTAGCCTGTAATAAAAAATCCGTTCTTGATCCTATAGAATATGTCTAGAGTATGATTATAATAAATACGCCTTCAAGGAATAGGCTTCATCACCTAACAATAAAAAGGGAGCTGAAAATATGTTTGTTGATGTAATATGTTAATTACTTGGCACAAGTATTTGTTTCCAAGAGTTTATAAAAATTTGAAAGAGAAAATGTTCCTTCGTCACTCTGCTTGCCGTAAGCACCAACATCTATAGTAAAGAATTTCTTTAATTGCATCAGCTACACCATGCGATACAATATAAAAAATGTGTGTGTAATTACTCATATAATATAGTGATCCTGAATTTGGAGGGCATTTAATTCGAATAAATTTCCCGATTATGCACCCCACACAATTAGAAATATTCCATTTTCTGAAGTAGTCATTTGCAATGGTTTTCAAATGATCCGTGGTAGGTAGAGGCATATGTCTCTCACGGGAGCATTTCCAGATTGAAATAAATGTTTCATAAACTATTTGTATTATTGCACTATGTGAAATTCTGTATTAAAAGCTTAGTGCAATAAATAAGTTCCCAGTAGAAATAAGCCTGTCACAACGATTATATACGCCTAAATTCATACGATGGTCTTATTGGTTTTTCCTTATTTATTTATTTACAGTATGACAGATAGTTATTCTTATAAATTATTACAACATTTATATTGGAAGATTTACATTTATACCTGCCAATATGTTTGATGTTAATCTCAAAAACCCATATAAGTTTTCAACTTTATATTCACTAGGAGCAGTCAAAAATAAGTAGCAAGGTTTGCGGGACACATTTAGTAAAGAAGTGAATACATTTAAAAAGAAACGATTAGTTTAAGAAGGAAGAGCAGTTAAATAATCAACATGGCCATAATTTAAAAGTATAATGTTTTTCAAAGATCCCATTTTTTCCTCCAAAATTACACAGTAGTGTTCTGATGAGTAAAACAAATTCTGAAATAGATGTTGAAGAATTTGAGCATATATCTAAAGATGAACCCCAACAGTGAAACAAACTTAATTTTATATGAACTTTACGAACTTCAAACAAGGGTTTCTCAACCATAAAAGAATCTCGAGTCTGAAAATTTCACGGTTCCTCAGATGAAATGAGCTAAAAGTACAAAATCAAATGTTATTGTGAAACTTTTAGATATTTAACAAATCCAGCTTGACGAGTTCTGACGAAAACTTATATTGTCAAATAAAAAATATAAAAGATCCAGATTATTATTTAATAATGTGTTTGTTACCATAGCTAAGAAAAGTTCTTAAAGAAAGAAAAATGATTGCTAGGACAAAGTTGCAACAAGTATATTGTGATGAAGAGATTCTTGGATATCAACGTCAATCACATATAGGTATCAACGCTTCAGATTCACAAGATCAACCCATAATAGTAGTAGCCCTTCTTCATGAGATTCTTCATAGCATACTTGGGAAAGTCTAACAGTCCTGACAACTTTCAGTCAAGTAGTGATGAAGAGGAAGTAAAACTTGGATGCCTAGCTTCATACGTCTCCACAAACAACCCAAATAATAATAATAATAATAATAATAATAAATAGTAACTATCATTTTTAAGTTTTATATGGGCTATCAATTTTTTTTGCCATACACATTTTTTACTTATTTTATATTCCTAACGTATAATGAAAATAAAATAAATTATGTTCTTACCTCAAAGTTACGGCCAGTCTCTGCAGATGATATAAATTCACTAAAATATGATTGCTTAAAGATACTCTCTTCTATTCCATTGAGAATGTAGTAAAACGTTTCTAGTGACATCCTAAAATATTATGAAAACTTATTTGGTTTGCTTAAAAGTTTTTGAAATAAGATGTGGTATTATCTATTTGTTTCTCTTGAAGCACACACTTTACTTACATATTCTTATTTACATTACATTAATTAAAATTAGTAAAAAGGTATTTCCAAATAGTAATAATCATCGATGTCATCTATTTTGGGTTTGTTGGGACCCAATGAATAACCAGCTTACTCTGACAAACAAGTCAGATTACTTCGTCAGAATAAAAACTCGTCAGAAAACCCACCACTATAAATATAGCCTAGCCTGAGCAGATGGTAAGACGAGGTGATAAAATATGTATATATACACTTCTTAAAATAATGCAATAAAAGGTTTATTGTCGAATGACCTTACTTATTATTCGAGCTACTCGCACATGCGACATATCGTAGACTTTTAATTTTAGTTACGTTGCTAGTAGATTGCTGATAATTATTCGATAACCCACTTTAATACTACATAAATATAAGGTACATAATTAATCTTTCGAGCTATACACTTATAATTAAATACGATGATTAAAAATGAGGAAGGTCGAATTTAGAGGAGATTTACACACACATAGCCGGAAGAAAAAGGATAAATGATTTATGAAAAACTACCTTATTTACACCCGGCTGGTTTTCTAACACCGTTATTCTCATCATCGGACGCCAAATTTATATAATTTAGAGTGACGAAATAGACCATTTGACTACTGAAGTGGACTCTATAAAGTATCTAATTATTATTTAGCACCGCGTTTTACTACCTATTCGGGCTATACGCATATATAATAATCACAATAGTGAGCTAGAGATGAGTAAGATGAATTAATAGGAAGTGTAGCCACATTTTTATGGAGGGAGAGTTAAACAATATTTTGAAAAAACCATTCAATAGATCCGACCGGGATTCGAACCCTTATCTTCCTGTCATCGGCAGTATAGTCCAACATTATAGTGATGCCTTAGACCGCGCGGCCACCAAACCAGGTATAATGAAGTTAATACCTTTTATAGTGCGGATAAAAAATATAAATTTGGATGAATTCAATTTTTTTCGAGAATTGTACAGGCTTAATAATATTTTATTAGGCCTAGATCAAAGACTGAAGTGATAAATTTCAACATAATTTTATTAATATCCCGTGGATTATGCAATTGAAGCATATATAAGGTGAAATCAGTCAATTATTGTTATTATTATCACCGCGTCTTACTACCCGTTCGGGTTATACACACTTACGCTAATGTTGTAATGGTAGGGTGATTGTGAGATGAAATGGAGGACCTACAGTTTAACGTGGGATCCAAACCACTGTGGAGGCCTGGCATTCCCCACATTCACAAGATGTCTTGTCAGAGGTGAAGAAAGGGTTTGGTAATCAGATAAATATGTGCCAGGACCGAGGATTGAACCCCGGCTGCCAGCCCAGAAGTCTGACACCTTACCCCTAGACCACCAGGTCACCTGAAATCAGTCAAAAACCGTCACATTTCGTTATACAATTTTAAACAAAGATTTTCAAAGTGAATTGTTTTTTGAAAACCTTCCACATAGATAAAAAAAAAATACAAAGGTATTGGTTTGGTTTACAAGATCTTATGAGGATCTGAATAAATAAAGGTTTAAATTGGCTTTGATCTAATTTTGTACACACATAATCACACACACGTGTGTGTTTATATATATATATATATATATATATGTATAAAATCTATGAATCCAAAATTTAAAATTTGTTATAATTTTGATAAAATTTTGTCATATATTAGGATACAGCACAGTAATTACTTCGTGTGTAAAAAAAAACGAGTTATCGTAGTTATCGATAGAGTTTGTACCTACATTTATTGGTTAACCATAAATAATTGTTATATTAATATAATACTTTATACCTATGTTTAATTATATTTAATTGATTCTAGCTTAGTATTTTAAAACGGAGATGTTCGTTCGCATTTATGATGTGAGAAACTAGTATAATATAATGTACTTTATAGCGTTTTGCTCTAGTTTTTAATTTTAGTTGAGACTCAAAGTAAACAAAGAATAGAGGGAGGTAAATACTATCAGACTGTCTTATTGGCTTGTTGATCTTTTATAACAGTTTCCAATACATTATTCTTATAGATTCTTTGAGGGATGAGTAGTGATACCCCAGGATATCCGTTATTTTAAACTTTGTGTTATATTTGTTTGTTAAATGTTAATTTTTTTCCTATCAATATATAACAACTTAAACACTAGTAAAGCTAAGATACATATTTTTAGTACTATTGAAAAGGTGTGTAATTGACAGCACTCCTTAGTGGTGGGGGAAACAAAGCATTTTTTACTTTTGAGTTAACGACGTTGCCTGCTTGTTGATTTCGGAGCTATTATGCGAAGCGGGCTGCATCTTAACTCGACGCAACAAAGCAGTCTAAGCACTATCACATTATCAATGTACAAAATAGAAAGAGAGGAAATAAAATGGGAAGTTCACCCTTGGAGGGCTCTTGTATATGGACTGATGGCCCTTTCCCACTTTAAAATTTGCGCCTTGAACACATTGACTTGCTTTTTAATTTCACCTTTTTCTTGTTTCCTATTCTAGATAGAAGTATGCTACCACGTAGTTTTTTAATATACATCCTGACAAGAAGATTCCTACAAACCAATTTTGTGACCAAGCCTAATATACTAAGATGTAGATGATTGATAAAAAATACGTTTACAGAAAAACTACTCAAAGATAAGAATAATAATTGTATGACACTGTAGATTTGTATAATTAATTAAGAATTTATGGATTTGTTTCAACGTAAAAACTTTAAGACTAGCAGAGTAAAACGTAAAATTACTGACATGGGCGGCACAGATTTATCTGATTGACAAACACTTCCTTCACCTCTGACAAGACGTGTATTAATCACAACTTGTGAATGTGGGGAACGCCAGGCCACGTTAAACTGTAGGTCTTCCATTTCGTCTTACAATCACCCTACCATTACACATTAGCATAAGTTCGTACAACCTGAATGGGTAGTAAGACATGGTGATAATATTATTGATAATAATAAATAATAATAATAAGGGAAATCCTATATTGACCGGAATTACTTTACAGACAGGCAACGTCCTTAACTAAAATGAAGCACCATATAGATGAAAATAATACTTTTAACATTTGTTGGTGGATCTTAAATAATTTACTCGACGATTATAATGATCATTCGTACATTAGGTGATGAAGGGTATAGGAAAAAAGAGGTGAAAGTCTAATTTTAACTCAAGTTTAGCTGGTGCTGCCTTTATATTAAACATAATATTATCTTTAAAAGAGGTCCCTGACATGTTTAAATTGATTTAAAAAAACTATTTGCCTGGGTCTTAGTGGGGTTTGAGACATAAAAGTCACCCGGGAACATGTGTATTATGTAAATTTTCCCCTGTCCACCCCATATAGTTCAAATTTAATAATATTTACTGAATTAAAGTTGCTAAAGGTCATTGATGACAGTGGTTTAATATCAGGTTTTATTATAAGTCCTTAAAATAACTAGAAATATACTATATTTGTAATTTATTTTATTTGCAGGTAGGTGATGGCTGCCAAACTGACAACACAGGAGGCATGAGCTTTGTTTGAAGGTGAGAAATGCCACATGTTTTAAATCGGTCATTTGTCAATCGTTTAGTTGAAAATTAATCAATTAGTCAATTAATTTCTTGTTTTTTTTATTACGCTAGGTGTTTTTATTCGATACATTTACCCTCATGATATAGGTATAATATAAAGGGTTAAAAATGAGGTAGATATTTTTAGATGAAGTATACCCGCACTAGCAGTGGAGAGTGGTTGAGAACACCTAAGTAATGAAATCAGAAGTATCAAGCCTAGCTTAGAGACTCAACCACCTCCTCACTGGTGATACACTCTAGTGCGAGACTGACGCCAAAAACCGTGTCACCACCGGTGTGGGCATAGTTGGTATTGAGAAAGTTTTCAAATCTTTAATAATATCAATGGCCCAATTCAAATGATATTTGTCCAATAAAAACTTGCATTAGATCAGTAAAGCGGTTCCTGAGATCTTGGGCAATAGACATACAAAGTTACAGTTCGATACTTTGTTTAAAAGTATTAGAGATACATACATATAACCGCCACCTTATCTTTTTACAAGGAATGTGAGAAACACTATTGCTACTATAGTAGTTGTATAAACAGTGTTAAACTAAATAAACAAATTTTCTCTTTATTAAAGGGATTGATAAACTAGCGCTAGAGCTCTGTTAGAACAAACAGATAATGAGAAAGATTGCGTTGCTAGTCCTTAATAAGTTTGAGGATTTCATTTCTATAATTCATGATTTTCTTCCACTCGTGTCAACAAGCAATTAAATGAACAGGGCCGCGTAAACGAATAAACGAGTGTCACTATTTAAATATTAACTGACCTGGAAGTGATTGTGTTTTAACAAAGATATACTATGTCAAACCAGTAACGATTAAAAATATATGTTGTTAAAAATTAAACAGGAATGTTTATGTTGTTGAAAATTATGTATCGTGTACACAGGGATTGTTTGGACACACATTCACAGAGTGTTCTTTTTTTTTTAATTCTAGGGTACTTATTATTATTTTAAATAAAAAACAGACGAGATAATTGAAGAATAATGTATTAAATAATCAATTTTTTTAGTACTGCGTGCAGCTACTCATTTGGGTTATACGTATATATATTAAATAATGTGTAAGGGACAATAAATTGAGAGGAAGTGTACCCACCTTTGTGTGGATAGAGAATGGAACATCATATAAATAAAAATCATTATACACCTGACTAGGATTAGAACCCAGATATATCTATCATCTCAAGTCCAGTCTATTGCAAGATTGACCACCAAAGTGGGTTATTTATATAATTACTTACTATTACTATCAACGTAAACTATATTCAACCCAATTCAGCTATTTTGTTGCAAATATTTTAGACTATGGCGCAACGCATATTAAAAATACAATACACGTTTAATGTATATATAGCTTTTAGTGTCTTCTAAATAAAAAAACATCGATTTAAACTTATTTTTTTAGGTATGTTGTCACCGCTATCTACACAGTCAAAAATATGGTTGTATGACTAAAGAAAATAAATAAATTTCACTCTTGTATATAGAGCTTAGTTTTATATCAAGCAATTGAATAATCTTCCATTAAATAAATATATAGTATTTTTTCATTAAGTTATATCTATTTACTTAGATATATTGACGGGTTGATAGTGATTATGTCAAGACAACCTGTGACATTTTAGGATAAAAAATGGTTTCCAAAGGAATACACTAGGCTTTAATCGATAAAGTAGGGAAACATTCTCACTACACATAAGTATTCACAACGCATATTATATTTTTGCAATGATGATAGGATTTGGCCCAATTTTTTCTACTCATATTACCAAAATGTAACCAGACCTGATCAGTATGATATAATTTCCTGCTAAATTTTGGATTAATTAAATCAAGATGTTCATATCTTCAGTTTTTTTTTGTATCATAAGGGCTAAGAATTCTTAGTAAAAAATGTTTTGCCTACTTTATATAACTATAGAAAATACACTATCTAAGAATATTTAAAAAAATCCTTTATACAGTATAAATATTGCTTCAAATATGTGTTATAAGAACTTCAATCTACAAAGAAAGATAATACTTCATACATCAATAATAATTTTAGAGCCCAATTATAAATATAAATAGAGCCATCAATGCAAAACTAATTGGCATATATCTACTTCATCTCGAGATTAATTGATAAAAAAAACCCCAAAAAATCCAATTATAAATATAATCTCAAACAAACATTTTTTTTTAGTGTCTAGAATTCCGCTAGCCACTATTAGACTATTATAGTCGCTATACTCGCTCTGAAAGAAGCTATATTCAGCAGGAAAGAAGCCATTACTACACTTGTTTAAGTGATGACAGCCTGCAAGTTAGTTTTAAAGCCTGAGTTACGTCTATCCGCATGCCACTTTTCTTAGCTGCTATCTAAATTTCGTTCCCATACTTACCGTCATAGAGGAAAAAAAAGGTGCAAGTGATATGCCCCACAAGTGGGGTGCCCAGCAAAATAATAAATAAAAAAGGACAAGTTTGAGGAAGATCTAGAAAGGCATACGGGAAGCAATTTTCAGGTTGAAATGGTGGATCTTGACACAAACATAGTAAAAGAGAAGATGATGTTAGGTAAATAAGGATTTGGAGAGAGAAATGAGGAGGGTAGATGGCTGTTGGAGCTATGCGATATAAATAAAGTGAAAATGGTAAACAGCTGGTATAAAAAAGAAAATAGAAGACATAAGATAATTATATACATTAGGGATGGAGATGAAGAAATGAAAAGGCAGACCGTAAATATCCAGGTAATACCAAGTGTAGCCTTAGATAGTTAGTTGGTAACAAACATAAAGATATATGAATGCAGGAGCACGGAAGTAAGACAAAAAATGAGAATAAGGGTGTGGAGGCTAAGAAATAAAGTGGATAAAGAACTTTACCTAAGAAAGGAAATAATCGTAATGCCCAAGGTTGAATTGCAAAGTGTAGAGGTGGAATGGGAAATATTAAAGAACAGTTTAGTCGGAGCTTCAGAGGAAGTATATGGGAGGACAAGTGACAAGAGGAAGTGGAAGGATCCACTCTGGTGGAACGCTAGCATCAATAAAGCAGTGGAGGAGAATAATAAAGCATTCAAAAGAAGTTTTAGGAATGAGTATGAAGAAAATGAGTTAGACTATAGGGAATTGAAGAAAAGAGCGAAGAGAGGGGTATGAGAAACCAGGAAGGGTTGGATGCAAAAATCAAGAGAAATGCTGGAACAGGACATAGAAGGAAGTAAGAAGGTGTTATATAGCCAAATAAGAAACAGGAAGAGAGTGAAAAGGCAATAAGTTAGAGTGATGGATAAAAAAAGAACGTTGAATAAGACAGAAGAGGAAATAAAAAAATCTATAGTTTAAATATTTTGTGAAAATGTTCATTCAAGAAGAGTGAAGAATGGAGTATGAAACAGAGATGCAGGAAGAATTAGTAAAAGAATATTAAAGAGGTCCCACAAGGTAAAGAGGTGGAGTAAGCATTAAAGAGGATAAACAAGGAAAAGTACCGGATGTGGACGAACTTACTGTGGAATTAATATGAGTTTCAGGGGTATCAGGTATACAATGGTTATACAGGATTCTTAGATTGATTTTGAAGGAGAATAAGGTACCTTAAAACAGGAAAAAGGGAGTTATAATGCCTATTTTCAAGAAAAGAAACAGAAAGACGTGTGCACATTATGGGAGATAAAGATGATGTTCCACTGTACAAAAGTATATGAAATATAGTCGAAAAGAGATTAAGAAATAAAATGATAGGAAGGTGGAGAGAGGAACAATATGAATTTAGGGAACAGTGGTATATAATAGAATTGATCTCTGCCATATTTCAGCTGATGGAAGGAAAGTATAAATTTGGTAAATACTTTGTATTGCTATTTATGGATGTGGAGAAGGCATATGATATTGTGGATAGAAATAAAGTTTGGAAGGCGAAGGAGGAGGCCAAAGTGGAAAGAGGAGTTTTAATGAGAGTTAAAAGCATGTATGAAGATAACAGGAGTTGTTTTAAGACGAAATGAGGGATAATGGAGTGTTTTCAAATAAAAATTGGAGTGAAACGGGGGAGTTCCCAACTCCTACTCTTTTTAATTGTATTGGAAATGATCATGAATAAAGTGGCAGGAAAATTAGGGGACGAATATGAAAGCAATAATGTTTGCTGATGAATTAATGGTATGAGGAGGAGAAGGAAGAGGAAATACAGGAACAGCTACAGATGGAATAAGGAAATAATTAAGTTTGTAATGAAATTTATCACGGCGAAGTGTGAAGTGATGGTAAGGACAAGGAAGAGAAAAGGAATAGTAAAGAAATAAAGTTGGATGGAGTAACGCTGAGAAAAGTACAGTGCGTAAAATACCTTGGAAGCATGATTGAGGCAAAATGTGGAAGTAGAGAGGATCTAATGAAAAGAGGACAGTAGGTAGAGTTGTTTTATAAATGTGTATGATACCTGCTATGGAGAATATAAGTGTCCTTGAAGTGTAGTATGTGTTATACTGGGCGTACTTTGTACCCATTATCACATTTACAGCAGAAACATATACATTTAATGTAAGATATAATGGGAAAGTGGAGGCCATGGGAATTAAGTTTGTCAGTAACATGTTAGCTCTCACTTGGACAAACAATATTAGGAATTAAGTCATCCTGTAAAGAGTGGGGGAGAGGGGGGGTTACAGGGAATACATAAGATAATAGAGGAAATAGGACTGAGATGGTATGGACATGTAATAAGGACGGAGAAGAATAGAATGCTAAAGAAAGTGATGGAAATGAAGTATGTATGAAAAAGACCACAAGGGATGCCAAGAAAAAAATATGTGGTCGGAGCAGTTAACAGAAAGGTGCAAGTGAGATGAGAATAATTGTGGAAGGTTATAGGAAGATGGAGACATTTTAGTAAACTGACACGGCCTAAGGCTGGAAACAGTTGATGTTGTTGATGATGACTTACTGTCATAACCTCTTTCCAAAATCTTTAGTAATCTAGCCTCTTTAGACTTACCTTAGCTGAGAGTTCTCTCTTTTTCGTTAACAACCCTTGTACAATCAGCAGAAAAAGTAAGTTACTTTATTTTAGTCATTATTACAATCCTAAAACAATTAATACCCTTTATTGATTGGTAAATTGGGTATCTTCCACAGGAGGTAAGAGATTTTCAATGTTAATGGGTTTAAACCCAGCCGAGATCAACGGATATTTTTTGAGCATTAAAATTCCATGGCACATCTTTTTTCGGAGGGGAAATAAAACCGTTGGTCCCAAGTCGGTTGTGGCATGTTAAAGAAGCTTGGAAGGTATGGGAAAATACATTTATGGCAAACTGATAGGCCCTTTAGCACGTGCTCATAGAAATTCAATGTGGAAGGCAACGGGATACTACCACACTTTCTGAACTCCCCTGGCACATGGGAATCTACCAGAGGGTGCAGGCAGCATTAACCAGCTAAAGGACTGAGTGCATTCCCAGTGCTGGATGGGTAGAAATAACACCAAACCAACATTCAGATTGTTGACTTAGGAAGAAAAAGAAAGTAACAAGTACGCATATCGCCCTTTGGGAAAAGTTTAGTTTATTAAAACTAATAAAATACATTACAAAATCTTTCTTACATTATAATTTAATGCGTCAAACAATATCATGATATTTTCATTTCTTTAATGGACACATTTTAAACTTAAAATATCCTTGGGTTGCTATTTTCCATAAGATAATTCATGCTAGTGACGCTGGATCCGCTGGAGTGGTTGGATATGGGGTTGGGATGTATTTAAAAAATCTTCACTATAGTTAAAAGTTCATCTTAGCCTCAAATATTATATAAAAAAATATTTTCCATTCTATTTATTTTAATGAATGTTTCTCAACCTTTTTACCACCCTTATATTTATATATAATAACTTGTCGGAAACTTTAGAATTATATACTACCTTTCACGTAGCCCCTGGTATGAAACGTTCTTATATCCAGGAGATATAAATTATGAAAACTATTAGTAAAGACTGCATTTAAAATAAAAAATCTTTGTTCTAACTAAAAGTTTACTGTTTTCTTTCGCAATGTGTATTATTACCCTTTCGGGCTATTCTAATTTAACCACCTTAATTTTTCATGGACTAGGATGCTATAATTGAGAGGAAATGCACAAATATTGGCAAGGATGAAAAGTGGAAAACTATTTAGGATTAACTTCCCTCAGTACTATCTGGACGGGGTTTGATCCATGACCTCGATTGTCACACGTATACCAGATCAAAACCCGGCCCCGTGGTGTAGTTGTCAGTGCACCTGGCTACAAGACTAGTGACCTCTGGTTCAATTACTGACTGGTACCGTGGGTATTTTTCCATTTAGGGTAAAAATCTCAATGGTCACCAGGGTTTGGTAAATTAGACTTTAGTTAGGTTAAGACTCACCCCTGCTCCACAACATCGTAATAACTATCATCACATCATCTCATTGCGGGCATGACGTGTAGACAACCTCCTATGGTGTACCATGGGCAACGTTCTGGGCCACCAGAGCAGCAATAGTCTACACATAAGGCAACCGATCCTGGGTGTCAGGTCCTTCCTAGTGAAATGTGCCATACGATAAAAAAAAAGATCAAACAACCATGATGATTATACCTTTTGCCCACTGATGTGGCTACAAATTGTTGTAGAATTAATAAATGAATATTAACTACCCCAAGGTAATACTTGTGGACCTAATTATAATAACCCCAGTAATTTCGCGGCACTTCTAGGATACCACCGCTGCACCACAAGGTGCCAAAGATTCTCTTTGAGAACCACTGATCTAAATAAATCTCTAACTTTGTCGATATTAAGGAAGCTAACTAATTCTGCTTAAATTGTTACACCCCTGAACGTTTTTATCGACTATATATATGAGGTTGATAGGGCAATCGATTTGGGTGACTCTGAAGAAGATGATTAATGTGCGCCGTTCTCACCAACGAATATTTTGTGATAAGCCTCCTTCCACTCTAAAAAAAAGTACTCTATTTTACCAATTATTGATAAAGTCTCCAAAACTTTGTAGAGTGTTAAGTCATCATTCATCTCGAAGCAGGCAAACATTTAGTCTTGCAATTACAAATTCGCTTTGATGAACGAATCTCTCTTTCATATAATTTATTTAAATCAATTTTCAACAGTCAGCTAAAATATCCGTCTACGTTAGCGTGCACGAATTATTACTGTTGTTCGAAATGGATATTTAAAATAAATCACGATTTACAAGTGTTGCACCATTTAGACTAAATATGAAATAATTTTCTATGTGTATTAACGTATTTCAAACATATGAAAAAGAGTTTTTAAGGCTTTCACTTTGAAAATACTCAGTCCTAATAATATATATATTATTGCAATTCAAATGCTAAGGGAACGAAACAACGTGTGTAATGGATCCGCTACACCAGACCAGGACAATTGTCAGCCGAATCCACTCTTGACACTATATATATCAAATGAAGCCTCAATCTTAAATTTCAATAAGTTTTGAAAATCTTTCAAATTAATGAACGATGTTAATACGTTTTATAAGAGAGTAACACATCATAGCACACTATTAGAAATATATATTTCTATATATAGATAAAGATAAAAAAAATCAAACTAGTTAATAGTCCGTCGGTACTGCACTGTGTTTTTACGATGATTCATCCAGAGGGCCTAATTACAATAGTATTATCCATTAGTATCAGTCATTGATTATTGACTGGCTCAGACAATGTGCAAATATTAACCAATCACAAGAAATATTAGCGGTAATTGCTTCGGATGATATTATGCCATCATCATCATCATCATAATCAACAACAACAACTTCCAGCCACAGGCTAGGTCTGTTTGAAACACAAGCTTCTCAACTGCCTCTTC
The DNA here is from genome assembly GCA_901482245.1 of Timema douglasi. Classification (NCBI taxonomy): domain Eukaryota; kingdom Metazoa; phylum Arthropoda; class Insecta; order Phasmatodea; family Timematidae; genus Timema; species Timema douglasi. The sequence continues at coordinate 257,349 of CABEEJ010000311.1, read as the reverse complement.
TACTCCCCCAAATTGGCGCAGTCCTCTCCTCTTTCCTCCAAACTCCACCTTACTCCCTTCAGCCATCTGTTCCATAGTATTACTTTAGGCCTCCTACCCACCACCACCACCATATCCAACATCCTACTAGGCATCCTTTCCCTCTCCATTCTTCTAAAACAGTCATACCACCTAAGTCATGCCTTCTCTATCCTGTCCTGGACTGGCTCTTCTTTTAGTATTCTCCTTTCTCGCACTTTTCTAATACTGTAAAATTTTATAACGCCGATCCTGCTCTCTCATAAATCTCATTTCATTTGCCTGCATTTTGCTTTTATCCTGGTACTTGCCGACGTTTCTGCAGCGTACTTCAATATTGTTATGTAATAGGCATTGCAGATCACTCCCTTGCACTTGTCTGGCATACACATGCTCCAAATCAGGCGTCTCACACTTGTTCACGTCACGGAAGATGGAAAACGGCACGAAGTAGGGGCCTGTGGGGATGAAGTACATTGGGGACTATGTATGCTCCATGACCGCTTTGGTAGCTGGGAAGGCCCTGCATAAACCTTGAAAAATAACTTCTGATAGGGTTCTGGTGAAACAACGATAGGCCTAGCAAGTCAGTAGTGGATGCATAATTGCTTTCGAAATAGGAACACGAAGCCTTGAAAAGGATACTACCAGTAAAGTTTATAAAACAACCTCAAATTCTTGTCCACACTATATGTCAATAGCCGAAGCACTGGAAGACAAGTTTACGCAAAACATTTACCCTTAAGACGATGACTTCTCCATGGATGTAAGGATGGCAGTGGGTATATTCTAAGCATAACCTACCTTGTATCTTCCAACCCAGGTAGCCAAAAATGAAATCGACGAGGTGATCAAGATGGTTAAACCATGGGAATCCCTACTAGTCTATAACATAGACCCCTATAAAATAAAATTTAGAGGAACTCACCCGAAATAAGGAATAGGTTTCTACGAAAAATGTTTACAAGAACAATCGCAGAAGTCTACTTTACCCAAACGTGGAAAACAACATATGTTATAACACTCCAAAAGCCCGGGAATTTGGCTCAGTTCCCTCAAAACCATAGCCCACTAAGCTTTTTAAGAAGCATACCTTAACTGATGGAAAAAATCATACTCAGAAGATTGAAACCCTTCAGCGAGTAGCACCCGGTAGTTTCAGGCACCCAGTTTTGGTTCCTTGAACTTAACTTCTCAATTCACCCTATCACAAGCCTAGTGGAATATGTGGTAGAGGGTTTCAACAAAAAATAAATAACTATAGCCCTTATGATGAGCGTGGGAAAAGCTTTCTATAAAGTATGGCACTTTGACCTGTTGCGGAAGCTTATAACCGTTAATTTTCCCAAACCATACTTCCACCCTATAAGAAGCTTTTTTAAGATTATGCTATTTCAAGAGAGTAGATAGGACGCGATCTGTGCCACACAGCATTACAATGGGTTCTGTTTGACGCCATTCTTTACAGCAGATACGTAGCCGACATTCTCACATAACCTAAGGATACAAATACAACTGTTTGCAGCCAATACCATGGCCTATACTTCCCACAGAAACACATGCGACACTACCTGGACTTGTTTGAACAGTGGCTACAAGATAGGGGATCAACTTTAACCCTCACTGGTCTACTGCTATCACGATCTCTAAGAGAAGGGTTAAAGTAATGGAAAAGCTATGTATTGACGGTGAAGAAATTCTGTACAAAATGGAAGCAAAATACTTAAGATAAATATTGGTTCGTGCTATCATAGATATCGTACATCGATCTCTCAAGAAAAAAAGACGCTAGGGACGTATATTCAACTGTATGGAATAGTCAAACGGTCAATAAATATATCATTAACTAAGGTACTACTTAACAGCCAAATACAGCATCTCTATCATTGTGAGGTGACCTGGCGGTCTAGGGGTAAGGTGTCAAGACTTCTATGCTGGCGGCCGGGGTTCGATCCTCGGTCCCGGCAAAGATTTATCTGATTATCAAATCCTTCCTTCACCTCTGACAAGACATCTTGTGAATGTGAGGAATGCCAGGCCTCCACCGTGGTTCGGATTCCACGTTAAACTGTAGGTCCTTCATTTCATCTCACAATCACCCTACCATTACACATTAGCGTAAGTGCGTACAACCCGAACGGGTAGTAAGACGCGGTGCTAATAATAATAATAATAATCTATCATTGTGATGTGTACACTAAACTGGTCTGAACCCCCTCCATCCCCTGCCTCAAGTAGTGCAAAAAAAGGTTCTTATAGGCATACTTGATGTGAATGGATGTACAAAAAAAAACAAAAAAAAAACACCCATAGATTGACACTCAAGACACACAAGCCAAATTTGCAAGGAAAGAAACTGAGTCTTCTACAGAAGAAGCGAAGACCAGAAAGTAAACTACCTAATGAAGAATCTTGGACAGTACAACCCTAGTGAAAAGAGGAAACACGAAAAACTCAAGATTGGCAGAAATAATAAATCTTATTTATCCAAGAATAATCAGCAATTATCTCATAAAGTTTCAGGAGACTCTTACACACGCAATTCCAAATCACACATTGGTTCAAACTACATGCGTATTTCCAAACCGTGCTAAAGGACTCAATTTAGTAACATCGTACCACTACACTTTTATATACTACAACCTACATCCCCATTATTTGCCTCACAATTAAGAAATATAATCTACACAAACATGTATCGTCTTTGACTAATGATTGGTACTTTTAGGAAACGATCATACACGTACTCACTCTGATGGTCGCTTTTGACACTCACAACGGGTGAAAAGGCACACAAGGGAGGACGTCCCACTATTTGTTTCATCAGGCATTCTAGACGATGGCTGTTGTAACTACATCGAAAACGTCAGAAGTTATTATTTTTTCAACTCGGCTTAGGCCCGAAAACATTAATTGTTTCTTAAAATATTGTTTTGTAACCTTTTTTGCAAAATAATAACAATAATAATACTCTAATAATGGCGTGTCTGAGCTACATCAATCAGTATCTCGGTATGTGAAAATGTTAGCCAGTACTAATGTACCGTTTCCCAGGGAACGCTTGAACGTACTTCTTGGAGGCTCTTTCAATGCCCCGATGTGATGAGTGGGAGATGACAGTGAATTTGATGTGGTGGAGCCAATGAAGAATTTAAACTAACTTAGGCTAATTCAATAAATTCTGGTGACCTTAGAAATTATTACACTTTTGATCAAATTACCCTGCCAGGATTAAACCCCGGACTTCTAGGTCAATAGCCAGGAGCTCTGACCACCATACCACGAGGCTGGTTTGCTTTAAAATACTTTATTTCTTTGAGGAATTATTGATAAATATTCCTAGATATTTCTTTAATATAAGAACTGCATTATTTTGGGCGAAATATAATTTAAAGAGCTGGTTTCAAAGTATCATGAACTTTATTGAATTAAAGAATTAAAATGTAATGTTTTCAACCTTACAGGTATATGTTGATATATTTCGCCTCACTGTTGGCATGACCCAAACTAAAAAAATCATGATCTTAGGACATTTACAAACGCGTTCGACACTATATTTTGTTGACATAATAAATAACATTCACAAGTTAGCCACTTAAACCGCAAGCCAAAATTAGAGGAAGTGCACCCACATTTTGCAAGGAGGTAAAATGGAATGTCTATTAGAAAAACCTCCCTAAATACGCTCGACGCTGATGAAGGAATCTATATTATTGAATACTACTCCATGGATTTGTTTAGCTTACCCTGAATATTTATTAAAACTTATAATGTCCGTTTACAATACACACGCGCGCGCGTACACACACACACACACACACACACACACACACATACACACACACAAAGCCTTCCATCGTTCTAAATGTCTAATATTTAACACAATAAAGAATTAAGGATGAATAAATTAGATTTACTAAAGGAATGTATCTCAATTTTCCACAGTTGGAAGTGGAAAACGATTTATGAAAATTTACTACAAAATGAATTTCTTAAAGATCAAACCCAGACCTTCCCTTAGCCTGTTTCTAAAATGGAAACCCAAACGTGATCTGGCGTACATATTATTTATAGATCACACGAAATTGTCACATTTTAGCACCGCGTCTTACTACCCGTTCGGGTTATGCGCTTAAGTACTAATTATTTTAATGGATCGGGAATTGGTAAGTTTGAACTCGCATTTGCGTAGAGGTAGAGTGAAAAACTACTCCCAGTTCACCCAACTGAAATTCGAACCTCAAGCTCCCCCGTCCTCGACGGTTTAGCTCAACATGAAACTAGACGCTAATTAATTACGCCATAGAAATAACATTAGTTAGTTGCTTAGTAGGCAAACAAACTACCGACTGAGTTAAAGTGTCGATCTTAAGATCATACATTATTTCAGTGATTAATTAATACTAGAGCAGAAGTGAACTGATATCCTATAGAACTCGAGGGAAAATGATGCGTGTCGCAAGTTATTTATTGGTTTATTTAATTTAGGGTAGGGATAAAAAGCGTAGATTAATGGAAGTGAACTTACACTTCCAACCAAGTTTTCTCCACCAGAAATAGATGAGCCTGACATTTAAACGGCATGCCCGCTTGCACCAGAGTGAACATTTAGGACCTCCCCCAGGTCTAAGACAGCACTCCCACAATATACTAA
>CABEEJ010000311.1:242533-252651 GCA_901482245.1 Timema douglasi | reverse complement strand
TCTAATCCTGGTCCACTGACTGCCACCCTTTTTGATCAGTTAGGGGATCTCCTGCTCAACTGATTTTAACTTGACATAGGTTTGGTAACAAAATAATTACTTTTATTTTGAAACAATGAAAATTACTCATAGAGGTTAAGGTCAAGAAAGTGAACCCGCACCCGCATTTGCGTGGGAAGAGAGACTTGGAAAGCACCTTACGGGAATCCAATCTCCAGGCAAAATATCATGACATGGAGCTAATATCTGTTTTGGAACCCCCTGTCGTGTGTATCTATCGTCATAAACATACTAGATGTTATGGATCGCGGGCCTGACGCTTTAGACAACGTTGTGATGTGAATTTACATTCTACTTCCACGAAAATTCGATACACTTCAGTTCTACACCTAGTATTTTCTTATAACTTTTAGAAGTGATCGTAAAGTGGAGGGGTTCGGATCTCTGCTATTTAGTATTCACTTATACCCTCGAAATATATAGGACAACCAGTGACGTAGTACCGTTCAAGGAGTTAAAAAAAAATGGCTGTCATGTCTCTTGCAATTGTAAGCACTTTTCCGTTGATGGTTTACCGCTCTCCTTTTCAATCAAATGCGGGTACATTACATTACTCTTATTGATTTAATTTATTTAAGGTAGGGGATAAAAAGCATAGATTAATGGAAGTGCACTTACATTAGCGTGTATAGGGGATGAGAATAACCACAATGATAAATCACAAATTGAGTTGAGTCGGGCGAGATTCTAACAGGCTCAGGATGTGTATTTTCTTAAGCGATTTTTCACCATCCCTCCATCTGGGTGCAGCTACAGATATTCTAAATTCTATCTTCCTCATTCCTACTCAATCAGTATAAGAATATGAGTGTTTCAAACGTTTAAAAAGATAAAACCTTAAACTTTGTGTTAAGAAACCATGTTTTTATTTTATTTTTAGCACTGCGTCCTACTAACCGTTCAGGTTATACGTATAAATGCGATAATTAGGCTACTTAAATGGAGTAGGAACGAGATAGGACGCATTTTAGAGGTAATCTACCAACATTTTCTTGGAAGGAGAGTAGAGAACCTTCCGGGGAAAAAAACCCTTCAAACTACAAAAGGGATTCGAACCTCGAGCTCCCCCGTCATGACCATACCGGTCTAACTCGAGGGTGACGCCTTATACTATTCGATCTCTGAAGTGAGTTTTTATCATGTTAATTTAATATTTAGTAGACCATATAACCACCAAAGTGGGCTTGGTAATAATCAAGAAAATTTATCCACCTAACGTCATTTGGGTTAATACTATTCTTATAAGAGAGTAGTGATCCCTTTGACATAAGTTGGATCAATACTAGGCTTACTAAGCCTATTAGGGTAAAGTAGTGATCCAACTTATGTCATTTGAACCCGTATTAATTCTCATGGGAGAATAGTAGTGGGTGACCTGGTGGTCTAGGGGTAAGGTGTCAGACTTCTATGCTGGCGGCCGGGGTTCGATCCTCGGTCCCGGCAAAGATTTATCTGATTACCAAACCCTTCCTTCACCTCTGACAAGACATCTTGTGAATGTGAGGAATGCCAGGCCTCTACCGTGGTTCGGATTCCACGTTAAACTGTAGGTCCTTCATTTCATCTCACAATCACCCTACCATCACACATTAGCGTAAGTGCGTATAACCCGAACGGGTAGTAAGACGCGGTGCTAATAATAATAATAATAATAATAATAGTGATCTATTAGATATAAAACTGATATTTTACCACTACCCTCACAACTTTTAAATAATACTCAAATAATAATGTTTCAGCTTTCAGTGAAGCTGAACCAAAATTACATTCTCTTTTTTGTGATTTGGATTGTACAAGGGTCTTTAATTTATTAATATTGCACTTACAATTTGAATAAAATATTCATATTTTTTCACCATCATTTGAACACTCATCACTAGTGCATTGATAATTCCGCTTTTTAGTGAGTTTATATTTTCAATATGAATGAAATTTGGGAGCTGTTTTCATCAATATGAAGTTGTATGACGTAGTAATTAATTTCCCATACGTTTATCTCAGTTTAACAATAGTTAGAGGCAAAAACCCTAATTTGTTATAAATATATATATATATAATACCACAGGAGAGCTTAACTTTATTCAACGCCCACAGCAACGCACCCCCCTATTTTGAATTGACGTTTCAATCATTCATATTAACCGAGTATGAACATATACGAACTCCGTGGTTTTTAACCGAAGGAATGTTTGGTACTGCTGAAAGTGGGGTTTTAAATCTAAATTAGTGAAAAACATTAATCGTTTCAAACAAAAATTTCCACAAGTATATTATCAAATTTAAATACTTATTTAGGCGTCACTTTTGCAATAGACTTAACTGTCTATGACGGGGTGATCGAGGTATTGAATCCCGAACACGTGCTCTAGGTATGATTTAACCTAATTGGTTTTACACCCTCCCTCCACGCAAATTTAGGTATACCTCCTCTAAACTCAACCTTCCTCATCCTTAACACATTGGCGTAATTAATACATATGTCTATCACCCAAATGGGTTGTAAGACGTGGTGCAAACCAAGAGCAAACAAAAAGGTGTTATTTTTAGCACCAATTCCTACAACCTGTTCATGCTATACGCATATACACTATTATGCAACTAAGTTAGGGATGAGGAAGATTACATTTAGAAGAAGTCTACCAGCATGTACATGGTGAAAGAGTGGAAAACCATTTTGGTAAAACCACCCTCAGTACACTCGATCATGGTTCGACCCCTGATATCCCTCTCATCAGCAGTCTAGTCCAACACGAGAGTGACGACTAAGACCATGTGGCCACCGAAGCAGGTAAAAAATCATTTTTGAACTATATTTTAATAAAGAAAGGTAGAGACTTCCTACGTATCCATTTTGTGTGGAGTCATTCTGAAAGGGGTTGGAAAGGTGGGATTTGGATAACCTTTAGGCCAGGTTCTTCCCCACATCCTCTTTTTTTTTTTACATATTTAGATTCATTTTTATAATCTAGCCTCTGAATTAAACGTACCTCCCAGTATTGGAATAATAGTTGGAAGTTCAGGTCGAATGGTGAGCTGTTCTCTAAATCCTAACTATAAATACTAGGTCTGAGAGTCTTGAATTAAAAATTAACTTAATCACACGTTAAAGTATAAATAATACTATGACATGTGTGTATATAATTATATAATATATGTGTTTTTTGCTTTGTAATTAAATATGTCCTGACACACTTTGGAAGCTGTATGCTCTAATACAATACTCTCGCAATAGAAATGACTGCCGATGATCGTGGTTCGATCCCGGTTGAATTTATTGAGGTTGGTTTGTTATAAATGGTTTCCCACTTTTCTCCTCGCATTTCGGGTACACTTCTAAATTCAACCTTCTTCATTCTTAACCCATTAACATAATTAGTATATACGCATATAAAACAAATGGCCAGTAAGGACGTGGTGTTAAAATAAGTTCGGTTTAAGTATAATTATTAAGAGGGATGTGATAGAGCACTGAAACTTGTTGCAGTCGTTTAGAAATGACACATTATTAAAAAAGTTGTTAGATATTAAAAAAAAATTGAATTTAGCATAATGTAGATGAAAATTATCAGAAGGTTTCTCTGTTCAGTTATAAACTTAAAATTTTTAGTCAAAAGTTATTATTTAAATACATCGTCTAATCATGCGAGACTTTATATTTCTAAGATTAAAGCAAAAGATTATAAAGTTTGATCTAGCCTTCCTCTATGAAATAAAGTCACGTTTTGAAAGGGTCAAAACAGAAAATTTTAAGATAATATGGGATTGACTGGTAAGAACCTTTCGCCTAAATTTTGCTGGAAACCATATAAAAATATACAAATCACTTCAAAATAATCCGGGATTTCTTAGTATCTGCAACACTTTTCAGTGTTAAACCATACAATGAACGGATGGTCAGGATCTACAAAGTAAGCCTAAGACTCACACATGCACTACCACTGGATTCCTTCTAAAGGTCATACGACCATCAACATTTTCCATACCATTGTTAAGTTGGGGTAATTAATGTATGGGGCTCAAATTTAGAATAACTAGACATTCATGCAAGTTGCACAAAATAAAATAATATTGATATTAATCTTTATTATTATAGTTATAATATTATAAATATTTCTAGAAAACTAAAATTATTGATAATTATAATAATATAAGTATTAATAATCAAATAATAATAATTATGCTACTATATATTATATATTTCTACAATATTATAATGATTTCTTTAATATTTTTAATATATCAATTAATTATTTATATTCTTAATATCTACATATTTGTATTAAAATTGATTTATATTAATTAAAAAACTTTGAATTGAAATATTAATATATATTATTACCAACAGTAATAATATTATAAATATATTATTATTAATAATAATAGTAAAATATTTCATGTAAAATTAATAACCTTTTTACTATAAATACTTCGATGAAATATTTATATTATTAATAAACTTAATAACTCAATCATTGAAGCCCTTATTATTGCATTGATAAAACATTATTCTGGTGGTCTGACTGGGAGCTATTCAATGTAAAACAGTAGAACAACCTTCAAAATGGTAGATTTCAATTTCGTGATTAAGGCAATTTCTGCAGAGATCAATTTTATAGTATAATGCTCTCGGCCAACCATCCACCGGTACATGACGTCTTTAAATAATTGTATCTACAGCCTAGGCATCGTTGAAATAAATAAATTTAATTTCTTAAAATTATATTTAAAAAAATCCTACCAGTAATATTTGGCACGCAAGCTAAGGCATCTAACTCGTTTACACTAGTTTGTAAAGGACGAAGTGTTTGGGGCTTGAATGTCAACCGGTTATACTGTGGGTAATATTTCCTAAATGGTTTTCCTATTTTTTTTTTCCCACGCAAATGTGTGCACATTCCAGCCCAATTATATTTTGGTCATACCAAACCTTGAGTATTGGCCTAAATATGTGAATAGGTTGAATAGGTTACAATACGTGGCACACAGTAATGAATCCAACCAAAATAATTTTAACCTCATACATTAGATGTTTGGAGTAGTGTCATGCATCACGACATCCAGCGGGATTGGGAGTGTTTTATATATTATAGAGTATGGAACTGAAAGAGATAGGGTGTAATGAGGGGGACTGAATAGAACTAACTCAAGATAGGGATAGGGTATAATGAGGGGGACTGAATAGAACTAACTCAAGATAGGGATAGGGTGTAATGAGGGGGACTGAATAGAACTAACTCAAGATAGGGATAGGGTGTAATGAGGGGGACTGAATATAACTAACTCAAAATAGGGATAAGGTATAATGAGGTGGACTGGATAGAACTAACTCTGGATAGGGATAGGGTGTAATGAGGTGGATTGGTTTGAACTAGTTCAATATAGAAATAGGGTGTAATGAGGTGGACTGGTTTGAACTAGCTCAATATAGAAAGAGGGTGTAATGAGGTGGACTAGATAGAACTTACTCAATATAAGGATAAGGTATAATGAGGTGGACTGGATACAACTAACTCTAGATAGGGATAGGGTGTAATGAGGTGGATTGGTTTTAACTAGCTCAATATAGAAATAGGGTGTAATGAGGTCGACTGGTTTGTAACTAGTTCAATATAGAAATAGGGTGTAATGAGGTCGACTGGTTTGAACTAGCTCAATATAGAAATAGGGTGTAATGAGGTCGACTAGTTTGAACTAGCTCAATATAGAAATAGGGTGTCATGAGTTGGACTGGTTTGAACTAGCTCAAGATAGAAATAGGGTGTAATGAGGTGGACTGGTTTGAACTAGCTCAATATAGTAATAGGGTGTCATGAGTTGGACTGGTTTGAACTAGCTCAATATAGAAATAGGGTGTCATGAGGTGGACTGGTTTGAACTAGCTCAATATAAAAAGAGGGTGTAATGAGGTAGACTGGATAGAACTTACTCAATATAGGGATAAGGTATAATGAGTTGGACTGGATAGAACTAACTCTAGATAGGGATAGGGTGTAATGAGGTGTATTGGTTTGAACTAGCTCAATATATAAAACCGTGTGTAATAAGGTTGACTGGATAAAACCCGCTCAAGATAGGTATAGGCGACGTATATTTGTAAGTCCGGCATTCAGCTTTCGAGTGTCTAGTGACATGGATTATTTAGGAAGTAATTTTATTTTGTTGCTTCGTTGAGTCACGTTAAAAATAATTTTCCGAACACTCTTCTCAAATACCAATCTTATATTACTTGCGTATGTAGATGTTAAGTCGGCCCATCCTTTAAATCTTGCAGCATGTTAAGAAAGTAACGTATAGCGAAGTATTTTCACAGCTGTGTTTGTACATACACGAAAGCTTGTCTGCATCTGTCTTTCAACTCTGTAAACTTGTCTCTATAACCTCCTCCAAACAAATAGAAAGAACTTAACATCACTTTGGGTGAGTTAAACTAAAATAATTATAGCGTTGTTTAGTGGATTAAAAAAAAAATTAAGAGCTCATAGTGTTGGTTTAGTTGCCATCTGACTTTCAAACAAATAACCCCAGTTCCTATTCCCGTGATATATATAAACTAAAATAAGATGCTAATTTAGTAGAGTTTTTATTTACTAAACTTATTATTACAAAACTAAAGGTTGTATAATTTATTTACTATGCACCGTAGTACACGTGGAATATATGTTCGGCTCCTCATGTCTGTTTAACCAGTGATGGGAAAGTAAGGGTTCGGATCCAAGTAGGTTGTACAGAGTCTTGTTTTTTAAATGTTTTCCCTCTATTCCTCCATATAAATGCGATTACATTTATTTTAAATGCTACCTTACTCATTAATAGCTCCTTTAAAATGTTTATTTAAATTTATTGCAGGTATTTAACCTATACTTTCTGAACCGACTGATTATATCAGGAAACGAGAATGTCTATAAGTGAGAGCGAAAAGGCTTAACAATTTTGCCAGGAAAAGTATTTTCACATACCTTCCAGGTTTTTTTTACATGCTACAATCGACATGTATCGACAGCTTTACTTACCCGTCGAAGAAAGTTGTGCTACGGACTTTTATCGCTAAAGAAAATCTGTCGATCCTTGCTGGGTTTGAACCCATGACCACCGAGGTCAACCTTCTACAGAAAAATTTACCGTTGGGATCCCGATTGGATAGTAAGAAGAGTTGGACAAAAATTACTAACATTTTATGTAGCAAAAATTCATTTGCTTTCTCATGTAGTTTTATCACATTTAATAGGATGACACATAATCATCTTTATTTATTTTTACGTCTCCCAGCTTTAAATGGAACAAAACTAAAAAAATTATTTATATTAATCCCTCACACACGCATCTCAAATAAACATTCACATCTTCTCTAAAACACTTTCTATCGCATACTCACCACATATTGTCATAGTATAAGACTTTTGTATATTATATTTTTAATTTATGGTATTTTTAAAACTATATTTCTATAAAACTTGGCAAATAAAACCACATTAACATGGGAAATCGTATCTTAACCTGCCGCAAAGTCACAAGCAGGTGGAACACAAATTATATCGTGACAGAACACAGAAGTAAACCTACGAGGAGCAGTTCACGTTTCGGATCATGTGTACAAACACTTAATCTATTTCAAAATAATAGCAACATAAGCATTTGTTTACATAAATATTGCCTAATTTCCACGCGTATCGATAGTTTTGTTTACCTTTCCTTTAATCAAGGGACGTCATCCTCTGCTATTTTCTTTCTATTTGTCACTGAAATATCATTGCATTTTGAAAACCTGGACTTCATTAACAGATTTATCTTTGATGTCTGGAATGGTAGTCATTTTAATCTGCATGCTTGACGTGATATTGCTTTAGTGTTTGTGTTTGCATTTTACCCCTGTGAACCGTGTGATTGCATTACATCTACTAGTTGTTTTCTCTATGGAAGTAAAGCGGGGGCTCACACACAGTTCATGAGGTTAAATGTATTTGGCTTCCCGCTTTTAGTTGGCCGTCCAGTGGGCATGACGAGCCATATAAAAAAAACACAACAAAAAACAGGGAGTTTCTCAACTTCCAACAATGAACTGTATAATATCTCATCAGTATTTCCCCTAATTTAATTTCCAAGGAATGGTAGTGATAAATTTTATAATTATGACGGACTTCGAACCTTTGCTAAAACCCGCTTATGGCCGAATGTTCTAAGGCGTCACTCTCACAATAGACTGAAATGCCGATGACGTGGATATCGTGGTTATAATCCCGGTCGGGGGTACTGAGGGTGGTTTTCCTGAAATAATTTTCCATTATCTCCACGCTAATTTGGGTGAACTTCTTATAAAGTCAGCCTTCCTCATCTTTAACATATAAACGTAATTAATACATAATCTGTGTACAACTCGAACGTGTAGGAAAACGTGGAGGCATGGTGCTAAAAAAACTCTGAAAAAGAAACCCCAAGCAATTTTTATAATTGGGTGGGGATTAGTAAGCTATAGTTTTAGAGGAAATGCGTCTGAAATTGCATTGAGGGAGTGTCGAAAACATTCTAGGAAAAATAACTCCCAGTATATCCGACCGGAACTTGATACTGGACTTCTCCGTCATCGACAAACCAGGTAAGACTAATCCACCGAAAAAGGAAGAGTTTTATTTTCAAACCCCTAAGCTTTCTTGAAATTGTATACATCAATATTGAGGTATGTCTATACGTGAAGATAGAATACACCATAAGTATCCATAGCAGACGTGTTAAACGCTTTTGATCATATGAACCACAATGAAAATAATAAAAACACTCAAGGGGCCGCATTTATTAATTATTCTATGGTATTGTGAACTCAAAAGTTCATTGCAGCGCTTTAAAAGCACATCACCTTTTCCGGTCTCGAGCTAGTTCTATCCAGTCCACCTCATTGCACACTATCTCTTTCAGTTCCATTCTAATGTTATCCTCCCATCTGCATCTAGGTCTTCCCAATGGCCTCTTCTCATTGGGTTTACCAGTAATTAACCTGAACAAAGTTCTAGATTATTCTATTTGTGCTGCACTTCTTGTCCCCCGTAATCTACGAAAATGATCATCCTAACAATGTCTTGTGATGAGTACATGGTATGTAGCTCATCATTATGTTACCTCTTCCACTCCCCAGTTTCCTTACTATTAAAAAAATATATTGTCACTATTTTTGTTTTATGAAAAGCTTAATTAATAATTTATTATTAGAACAAAGAGAATTGAGATGGTACAGTAAGAATAATCTTTTAAAAAGAAATTTAAAACCTTTTAGTCACAGAATATTAATATGAATGTTAGGCTTAAATCGTATGCGTAATTCGTGGTTTATCAGGATTTTTTTTACTTCATAAGTGAAAACAAAGATCGCATACATTTAGTGTGTTAATTAAACATTTTTAATAAGTCGTTAGCGAAAAAGAGTAAAAATTCGTTGCACCATTCACACAAAAAATTGATTTAATATTTATTGGCTCTGTATTAAAATTATTTAAACTACAAAATATAAATACCAGTTACTGTGGTCGAATGGTCAAAGGCATCACTCTCGCGTTAGACTGACCTACTGGTAATGGGAAGAATAGGGACTAGAATCCTGGTTGGGTCTACTGAGGTTGGTTTATCCAAAATAGTTCCCCACTATTCTTTAACGCAAATGTTGGTAGATTACCTATAAAATACTTTATTCCTAATCCCCACATAATTAGAGTAATTATAATATATGCATATAGCCTGAAAAGGTATTAGAACACGGTGAAATAGCAAAATCCTTCATCTGCCTTTACTTTATCGAAACTAAATAGTCACGTGGAAAATCGACACTTAGATGACTTTCTCTTGGGGAAAGGGGATAAGTATAATTCATCAATTCATTTCACACCCGGGTCAAAAGTTTGACATGTTTGTTCTAAAATCAAACCCTTTATTCATTGTTAATTAGGTGTAAAATCAATCCAACTAAATTAATACGTAAATACTAGTAGCGATACAAAATAATATAACCTTTTAAGTACTCAAACAACATGATACATATATATATATATATATATATATATATATATATTGTTGAA
>CABEEJ010000311.1:109173-242491 GCA_901482245.1 Timema douglasi | reverse complement strand
AGTTAATTTAGGGGTAGTATACATTTATATGTTATTTATTTACTTAAGTACTTTATCGCATCAGGAGTTCGAAAGTTTATTGCCACATTCACGAAAGTACGCTCACATTCCTATCTGGAGCTATTTCTAGCCTATCCACCTCATTAAACCCCATCTTTTTATTTAGTTAGATCTATCCAGTCCAACTCATTATACCCTATCCCTATATTGAGATATTTATATCCAGTCCACCTCACTACACCCTATCCCTATCTTGAGATAGTTCTATCCAATTCACCACATTACACCCTATCTCATTAAGTTCCATTATAATATTATCCTCCCGTTTGCCTTAGGTCTTCACAATGGTCTCTTCCCACTGGGGTTTCCAATTAATACCTCGAACGTGATTCTGGTTTCTTATTCTCGCTGCATTTTCTTCCAACCGTAGCCAGCGAGATCTAATTACCCTAACAATGTTTATTTTTTGTGTTGATTGTTAGTATCATTATTTCAATATAAATTTTTCTTTGGAATTAAGTACAACTCTATGGACCGTGTGTATGAGTCACCAGATCCAAAGAGACGTTATACTACAGATATTATAAATTGCCCTTGTTTATTTATATCAACACCTCTTAATATTAAGTTTATTTAGTTTTATTAATTGGTTGACAGATAGCTCGTAGTCTTAGGGAGGAAATTAGTATTTTGATTTTGCTTAATTTATTTGAGAGCTCATGGTTTTATCCAAACGTTCGCTGAAATTTAGAGATCAGAATCGGTTTGATTGGCTTATATTCATTCATAAGATCTCCAGAAATATAAGTTTATCTAATAAGGTATTTGCAAAAAACCCTAGTAGCTGTAAATTAATAACATAGTTAGTTTTCTAGTGGATAAATGTAGGCCTATCTTTTAGGTAAATGTAAGAAAAAATTGTATTTTGTTTTGAAATAAATAGTTACAGGACACAGAACGAACACGGCACCCATGGTTTCCATTTAACGCCGACAATTTTGTGGTACAACTGGTGAATTTGTTGACAAGCCAGTTAAGAACCACTACTCTAAATTAATTCCATTTCCTTCCAATATTATGCTTGTCCAGTTACATATTATTCACCCTCCTCAACCCTATACCAATAAATTTAGGCTATCTTAGATTATCTTTAAACTAAAACATAGCTGTTGTTCATATTACAATTTTAAAGATATTTTTGGGGACATTTTCTAACAGATTTTAGCTAATAAATATTTTTTTGCATTTCTCATCTAAAAATAAATTATTTTACTCGTGTAATTTTAAAAAAATTGGGAGTTTAGTTTATGGTGAATCCTTATGTTTTAGGTGCACCGGAATCCAAAATATTTAATAGTGGAATTCTTTTTGTCCCCATGTCTATTTGAATGTCTGATTATCTGTCTCTCCGTGGTCACAGCTCTCAAATGGTCTAATGTATTTTTGTTCAGACTCGATATTTATATAAAGCTATACCTTTGGACGTTTCTTTTTAATTTTGACCCTAGCCTTTAAATTAATGGTAGTTTAGTAATGAATATTTTATTTCCAACTTTTTCGATAATAGCTCTAACTATTTAGATTAAAATGCATAACTAAGAAGCTTTTAAATATTACCATAATTTTTTTAATAAAAATTTGTAAAGGTTAGTATTTGTAGCATTGGGCCACAAGAAATAAACAAGAAACTCGGTACTCACCCCATCGCACTGCTCCCCGAATCCAAGAGTAATACAACTACACGCACCATCGACATAATTGAGACTGATCGCCTGTTGTTGTGAAAATAGACGCAAAGAACTTGAGCTACAAAGACTCTAGCGGCAAAGACATTTTACTCGTACCGAGACGTGTGTAGAAGCTTTGGTCATGCGCATATTTTGTTCCCGAATGTTCCATTTCTGTGTCCCCTACCTCTTTTCCCGCCATCCGATATCTCAGGATTGTATTGTATATATAGTGGCGGCAGGGCAACCAGTTGTCACTTTTGGACTTTATTATAGTTGAGGGAAGGAGAAGCTCCGGCTTAAGATTTGTAAAATGTAGATCTCAATTCCTTTTGGCTTCTTCATTAATTTCTTTATATATATATTTATTATCTTCTATATCTTTTTTCTAAATTTTCTTTCGGCCTTTTGGTAAATATTATATACAAATATATTTTAATCTTTTATTTATATCGTGTAGTCAATTCATAAACAATCGATTAGAGACTATATCGATCTAATCATGTGGTCCGAGGTGAATCGATTATTGAATGTGAAAATATCAACTTTCGTTAACTTTGGGCTGTAATGCCAATATTTAATTCTATTACTTAAGCAGGAAATATCTTGATATTTTAGTAAAAAAATTGGGATCGTTGTAAAGCGTTAAGTTTAACTTGATTCTCTGAAAGATTGTGACGTCGTTAAGATTTAGCTTGTTATTCTGCATTAAAAAAAGATTCTAATGAATATTTTGTTATGGCTTTAATTTTGGTTAGCGTTAGTTTTAATGGGATGTAGGTTATTTATTTTGAAGACTTCTTATGGACTAATTGTAAATAGCTTACGAGACGTATTTAATTTTGAATTGAATATTTTGTAATGGCTATGACATTGCTAGCGTTAGTGTTAATGGGATGTAGGTTAATTGTTTTGAAGACTTCTTATGGTCTAATTGTAAATAACTGATGAGACGTATTTAATTTTAAATTGAATATTTTGTTATAGCTTTTATATTGCTAGCGTTAGCTTTAATGGAATGTAGGCTAATTTTTTTGAATACTTCTTATGAACTAATTGTAAATAACTTATGATATGTATTTACGTTTAATTGCTTAGTTAGGATAATATTTTCACGATATTTATTACGTCAGGAAAGTACGATTTGGAGTCATGATCTATTGATAATGTTATTACAGGGCTAATGCCTCATTTGATTATTGTATTTTTTAATGCTGGTGCCCAATATATATATACATTGTCATTACCTTTATTGAAACTTCGCCTGCTACCTGATTATTGAAATAACGGCTTGTTGGAAAATTTTGTAAATTTTTATAATCATATTAGTCAGTTTTTTTAATTTATATTCTCATATGAAATTAATGTCTTATTAAATAAATATTAACTTGAAGCCACTAAATGCTTTATTTAGTGGATTTGGTTTACCATATCCCTTAGGTTGTGTAACCTTTAATTTTTTTACTTTAATTCTGAGAGGAATGAATACCTTTTAACGATTTCTATGAGGTTAACCGTCCACATATCTTCTTCCGTAACTGGTGTGAGCTGCGAGATCGGATTTTAGAATCTTCGAACTCAGGTATTCAAAGCACAGAACTCCAATCACTCACTCCTTTTGCCCACTTTATATCCTCTTTTTAATTTTTGTTATTTGGACCTCCAGTTTGTTCTTTTTTTTTTAAAAAAAAAGGAGGGTTCATTTTTACTAATTAGTTATTTTAGAAAATTTGAAATATTTTGAAAATGGATCTAACGATTTGGCTTAAAATGTAGGAATACATTTGGGAAGTGTTTGACATGACAAATAAAAATCTATACTTTGTTTTGGGGGGAAGCTCATTAAAGAGTTGTTAATTGTTTTTTTTTTTTAGTTTCAATATTAAAAACAAATCTCTGGCGATTTGGTTCAAAATTTATACATGTTAAGGATTTTACGTTACACTTAACTACAGATTTTTAAAAGTCATTTTATAGTCGTTTACTGTTGAATGGTTTCTATAAAATTTGAAATTTTTGGAAAATAGTTCTAATAATTTATTTCAAAATGGGTATTGGTGGATGGACTGATTTACTTGTTAATTTATATTGTTTCTTTATGTTTATAAAATAATTTATTTTGATGTTAGTTTACTTGTATCAAATAATAGAAAATTTAAAATGTTTTGAAATTAGCCTTGTAGACTTTGCTCAAAATCAATATATGGGAATAAATAGTTTTTCAAATCAAATAAACATCTATATTTATTTTTACAAATTTTATTAGGGTAGTTTATAATTGACTTACTTTTGAAAATTGGTAATTTAGTAAAAAGATTTAAAAAAATGTTTTGACATTTATTGATAAAGGTTGTATATTGTGATTAACAAGATGATCACGCTTTTCGGTGACCGCATGGTCTAACACGCTAATCTAATTTTGGATTAATTTATCGAAGACGGGGTTCGATCCCGGTCGGGTGAACTAAGGGTGGCTTTTCCTAAATGGTTTTACACTCTCTCTCTATCCACGTAAATGTGGGGGCATTCCCTTTATATTAAGCCTTCATAATCCCTAACCCATTAGTACAATTAATACATAGGCGTATAACCCGAACAGGGTTTAAGACACATTTCTAAAAAAACAACAAAATGATGTGTTTGTTTTTTTAAGGAAAACTTACTAAAGGATAGTTTACTTAAAAACTTGTTTTGAAAACTTTATTTGTAGCTATAGTACACACTGTGAGAAAGTTTGTCTGACTGTTTCATACCATTTATTTTGAATCTAGAATTAACGATTTTTTCAAAATTGCTATCGGGAACTACTTTACATAATCAATAATAATGCATATATAAAATTAATTAATTTAAGTGTTGCTTATTTACGATAAATTATATAAAATGTTAAATTTTTTTAAATTGTCCTTGAAGTTTAATTTCAAAATGGGTACACTTAGAATAGTTTTTTAAGATAAATAAGAAATCGTTCTATTTTTACAAATTAAAAAGAATAAAGGGGAATTTTTAATTATTATGTTATATATATTTTAAATTTCATATTAAAACCCTTTGATTTGGAAAAATATATATATTTAATGTTTATATAAATAGTTTTTACTGTGATTAAATAGATAATTTTTTTGGTTTATGAGGAAAGTTTAATTAAGGGTTGTTTACCAAAAATCTATTTTGAAAATCCTATTCCAAGCTATAATAAGCAACAACATGCAAATGTTTGTGCGATTGTATCGTCTGTAATGATTTTATCCACATATATTTTTTTATCAATTAATAGAGATTATAAGATCTAGTCAAACTTAATAATATTACAAATTTATTTAATAGAAATAATCAGATCTAGTCCAGCTTAATAATTTTACAAATTTATTTAATTTACACTATACTCCACAGCAAATATATCTACGTGATGTAACGTCTTCACTCACTCTCTCTGCCAGACATCCAAACACGAATGCTATGGGGAAAAAGACGAGAGACGAATGCATCTCGTTACTAGGATATTCTAAAAGCAGAAGCTTCGTCAACAACAGTATTGGAAAACGAACAGAACACTCGCGCAATAGTCACTGAAAAATTAAGACCTGCGTTCATCGAGACAAGATATAATTTTTTATTAATCACCAAATCGGAATCAAGACCGTAATTATTCCATGTCGTTCACGAGATTGGATCAATCTTGTTCCAATCCCCATTTAATCATCCGAGTTCCATAAGAAGTAAAATAGCAGCGCGTGTGATTTCAACTATCATAATATTCAACATTTTTGTACAACAATAAAGCTGAATAAACACTTTATTAAATCTGCACAAGTGATTTCAGTAATGAACTGATAATTTTTTTCCAAAACGAGCTATTCCCGCATGTAGAGACTCCAGGTCAAGAAACAAATGATAATACAAAAGTTTTCCCTCCACGGGGCTTGAACCGCGAACCATAACACTAATATTTTATGATCCCCCATGTGAACTACGAACAGTAACCTTACACGTGGCATTTAATTTATAATATTTATATTTAAGTTTATAAATACAACACAATTTAAATAGTAAAAACCAATACTAATGTTAGATTGGTGAAATAGTATCTTAGTCAATGTATTTACTTGACAACTTGGTATATATTATATTCTTTACATATATATATAAAACCATGGGGATTTGACTTGGCTGGAGTCCCATCTAAATGCATCTTGGAAGGATTCCACATTTTAATTTTAATAGGTTTTCTCACCGTCTCTTAAGATCAGTGTCTGAACACTTTAACTACTATCATGATATCTTATAATAAATTAGTTTGTTAACTGGCTATGTGGTAGTGTTATTTACGTATATAAAACTTTATCAATCACTTATCAATCAAATTAAAATAACCTTAAACATGTATTAGTGGTAACTGGTAGCGTAGTCTAAATGTTAGGCATGCATGGTCTGTTATGCCGGTAAAGAGGGAGGTTGGTCTTCAAATCTATGTCTGGTGAACTTGGGGTATTTATTTCCAAAAATAGTTTCCTATTCTTCTTCCAAACAAATACGGGTAATATACCTTTTAATAAACCTTTCTTGACCCTTAGTTACTGGCGTAATTCAAATGATCCTGGACGGGTAGTTAGAAGTGGTGGAAATAAAATACAACCCCTTAAGAATTAACTTTAATTGAGTGTTTATTACCTAGTTTTAGCAAGAAATTTTTTCAAAACAAAAAATAGGCCTGTATCGAAATAACTATTTTGTAATATTTGTACTAAATGTCAACATTTCTATATTGTGAGAGACTTTATCTTTCCAACCAAGAACTTTGTTATTTATTATCTTGGTCAGCTTGTAGATTCAATTCAATATTGTCATTTGGCCGCTAGGAGCTAGTTTTTTTTTATTTTATTATTTTGCTTCCCCTCTCTCTTTCTGCCACATGTCCTTTTCTTCACTCCAGCGTGTCAGAGTGATTGTACAAATGTGCTGATTGTATATGTGCTGAAAGCATTCAACCCGTAACAAGTTTTCCACAGCTAAATAATGGATGGGAAAGTTGACGCAACAGGCGTTGGGTGGTAAAAAAAATCCTCGGTACTTTTTTAACATCTCGATTGATGATTCTAGGCTATTGATTTGTCTTTTTTAGTGATTGATTTCCTTAACCTTGTTTTATCACAAAAAAAATATCTAAAAAGTCATTTCAGAAAAAAACACCATGAGATTTAAAACACAATAAATACAAATTTATTGATTATATGTTTTTTTAGTCCATCATTATAATACATGCTAAGATATTATATTTAAGTATGGGGAAGGTAGAATTTAGAGGAAATGTACCCATATTTACGTGGATTGATATTGGGAAAACATTTAGAAAGAACACAGCATCAGTACACCCATCTAAGATTCAAGCTTATACCTTATCACCTACAAAGATGACCATATAACGATCCACCCTTAGAGTGCTTTGCAATACAATTGCCAGATATTACCCTCTGTCAACGTAACTTTTTTTGAATGGGCAGTTACTACGATCACAGTAGGATCGATTAAACTATTGTCATGTCCTCAAAAGTATAACAAGATAAGATTTTACTATCCCTTGGGAGGCTATGAAGACTTCTTGCCAATTCTAGGAAAGTTGCTAAAATCAGTGAAACAGTTCAAATTTAAGTTAATTATTCAAAATATGGAACTTTTTGAGTTGAAGTTATTCTAAAATTAAAGTTAACTTCACTTTTTTAATTCATCCAAAAAAAGATCAGTACAATTCCTTAATTCTTATTTAAATTCCTTCATTTATCCGTTTTGTGCCAAGACATGAATATATAAAAAAGAGTAGGTCCAAGTTTATGGGTCGGATGTTTCATGTATAAAAAAAGTCTTTTTTTATTTGATTTTACACTATTAACTACCGAGTAAAATAAATAAAATAATATGTATCATTATAAATTACAACGAAAATAAAAATATACACGACGCAAGAGATAATTAATCCTTTTTTTGATGCAAAGTCATGCATTTATTATCACTGTACACTTATCTTGTCATAAAAGTGAATTTTTAGAAGAGATTGTTAAAATTAATTTGTTTGAATTTTAATACTTTAGATTAAGGTTAGCGTAGAAAAGGAACTTGTTTAAATAAACGTGTTATTTCTGAACAATTTAATTCTAACGCAGAAAAATGCCTACCTATGATCTTATCATTCAATATGCTTAATTGAATACGTTGTTAAAAGTTTATACCTACTAGCTTTAAATTGGAGTACACACTAGCGGACCAAACGCTGACGTGAACATTGAACACAGGCCTACGCATAACATGTTCGCCTGTGTCGATGAAACCACAAACGCCGTTGCGAACACAATTTTGTTCGATATTTGTGACGGGCTCCGTTCCACCCGGAGTCAGTTTTGATCCCGTGCATCAAAGGAATTTTTGTATCGCTATTACGCATAGTGTGGAAGGTTGCCGAACTTGCTTTTCTCCCCACACTGCAGCCCATTCTTCCTTTTCACTTGGCGAAAACAAATGGGATGGGGAGGAAACGTAGTTGGACGTTTGAAAGTTTGTGACGTGACGGGTTCGCGGCACGGCCCGGTGGCCTGAGGAAATATTTTGACAAACACGAGACAGAGCTCACGACGGCGTTCGGTTTGATAGTGTGTATTCCACTTTAGAGAAACTTAATCCATCAATCCAGAGGAAAATATAAAATAATCAAACTGTGGAAATTGTGAAATTTGGGCATCTTGATTCAGTCAAAAGTGGAAAAAGTTGATTTAATGCTTCCATTAAAAAATATTTAGGGAAATGTTAAAGTTTGATTATGAAGCACTATAAACGATTCATTTCACCCCTCCCCTATGAAAATATTTGACGAAAATGTTATACTACTCAATATTGTTATAACTATGATATTTTAACGATTAGACTACCTGTAAATTTACGGCTAGTCAAGAAGGAATTTCTCATGTTAGTGTGTTCGTTTTATTAGGCAGATTTTAAAGATAAAACATTAAAACATAATCCAGAAATTCTTAAATAGTTATTAAATAGTCTTACTAACAACATATTTATTTAATATTGAAGTGATATTTTTGTTACCGCATTTTTTTAATCGTCTACAACTTAGAATATTGGCTTATTAACTAAATTGGACTCTGGAATCTTCCTTACTGAATATGTATTAAATAAGTCCTTGTAAGAATATGTCTTTAAACAGAAAAAATATATTTTTGAAATGCGTGTCAATGTTTCCAGGTGCAGAGTAGGCAATATCACTAGAATATTTCAAAATATAAATTTAATAGAGTCATAAAGTTAATATTAAAAAAAAATCGCTTAGCGTTCATAGAATCAGAACCAGTGGGCTTGGGGACCAAGTCGTCCATCTTTTCTGGTTTGGATTGCTGGTGGAGGTTTATGTTAGATATTGAATCCTAACTTGACCCACTTCGCTTGTCATATGCTTCAAGGCAGTGTTTCTAAATTGTTCCCAAAACCGTGGTGTCTCTTCTGTTATTTCGTGCGAGGAGTAGTTAGCATCGCCAAGCCAAGGTCTTGTCTCTTTTATTCGTCGTGTGAGGAGAAGTCAGCATCGTTAATCCGCGGTATTGTGTCTTATATTCATTCATGTGAGGAGAAGCCAACATCGTCAATCCATGATTTTGTCTCTTCTATTTCTTCGTGCGACGAGAAGCAAGCAAAGTTAATCCATGGTCTTGTCGTTTCTATTCATTCCTGTGACGAGAAGCCAGCATCATTAATCCGTGGTCTTGTCTCTTTTATTCATTCATGCGACGAGAATCCAGCAAAGTTAATCCGTAGTCTTGTCGCTTATATTCATTCGTGTGAGGAGAAGCCAGCATCGTTAATCCGTGGTCTTATTTCTTATATTTATTCGTGCGACAAGAAGCAAAGTTAATCCGTCGTCTTGTCTCTTATATTCATTTGTGTGAGGAGAAGCCAGCACTGTTAATCCGTGGTCTTGTCTCTTATATTCATTCGTGTGAGGAGTAGGCAGCATCGTTAGTCCGTGGTCTTGTTTCTTGTGTATCACAAACAGTGAGGCTGTTGTTCCCCTGTAATTGCTTTCTCCCGCCTTGCATGCTCTCGGGCTCTGCATCACTCACTGGTAATTAACTGAACGGCGAACCAATTAGAGAAGAAATTATTTTTAATTACTCTTTTATTAGTTGAGTATAGGATAGTTAAGTGGAAATACAAAAAAATGTTATGGAACTTTATTCGGGGCAGTTGTTCACTGAGGCCAATAACTTGATTACAACACTAAGTTGGTGACTTTCAGACTTTCAATCCATTGTCATCAGAAGCCTTAGACATTTTTTGGACGTACGGAGGATTAAGGGGGTTTTGTTTGAGGGTGAAAAAATCTATTAAATTTTCAAGACAAGTACATTTCATGTATCCTAATAGACAAACTATTTATATATAAATAAGTAAATGTCCTGACTCACTGACTGACTCATCAACACCCACCCCAAACCCTTGGATATAGAAAGCTGAATATTTTCACAGAAGCTACCTTTATGATGTAGACAAGGAATAAGGCCAGATTTTTTGAAATAAACACGAGATAGTGAATAAAGAGTATTTATAATTAATGTTTAGTTTCAAAGATATGAGCGAAGCCGTCGTAAAGTTCTAGTGTATTATATTTTGAACTATTTAAAACATTTCAATAATACATTAATCAGTTTAGCTATAAGTATAGTAATACTTTTTACATTATTGTAAAAAAAATCATATTGTTTGGTTTTCTTTATTTCCCCCCTTTGTAAATGGATACACCTCTCTCTCTCTCTCTCTCTCTCTCTATATATATATATATATATATATAACGAGATAAGATTTTAATATCCCTAGGGAGGCTATGAAGACTTCTTGCCAATTTTAGAAAAGTTGCTTAAATCAGTGAAACAGTTCAAGTTAATTATTCTTATTATGGAACTTTTTGAGTTGAAGTTATTCTAAAATAAAAGTTAGTTTCACTTTTTTTAATTAATCTAAAAAACGATAAGTACAATTCCTTAATTCCTATTTAAATTCCTTCATTTTTCCATTTATTGCCCAGACATGTATATATAAGAAAGAGTAGGTCCAAGTTTATGTTTTGATGTTTCATGTATCCAAAAAAAGTATTTTTTGATTCGATTTTACAGTATTAACTACCGAGTAGAATAAATAAAATAATAACTTACATTATAGATTGCAAGACAAATAAAATTATACACTACTTAAGAGATAATTAATCCCATTGTTAATGCAAAGTAATGCATTTATTATCACTGTAAACTTATCATGCATAAAATATATAAATAGAAATTAAATAATTTTATTTCGTATATGCCTCTTAAAAAGTAACATTATTCCGCTTTCAAGTTTGGTTTTTGATTCATCTTCTGTTCAATAATTTTGGGAAAGAGGTATCAAAAGCAAAAACTACGATTTATTTATTAATCTCATATGTTGTTTTATAAAAGTAGTTTAAGTCATTTCTTTACAACTATCAAAGTAAATATAGGCCTATACCACCTACCTTTAGCTAAGAGCTTTAAGCCTATACTAAAAAACTAATCGTTTCAAACTGGCAAAGAAATAATAACACTAATGCAAAAACATTTGCCAAGAAATTAGGGGGAAAAAACTGAACTACTTGGATGACAACAATTCTTACAAATCATACCATCATACATGCAACCTGATTGGTCACCCATGGATTTAATAAATTCCCCGTTAATATTAATATATTTTTTGATTTTATGTAATTACAAACTAACTTTGTATAGAAAATAATTATCATATTAGGATTTTGTTCAATAGCTGCATATTAGCTTGGTAAAGAGTGTCCACGATTTTTATAAGAACCTCATATTAATGTTTGGCTCGCAAATGTTGATAGTGGACAATAATTTTAGTGTATATGTTAGATTAAAAAAAAAGTGGCTCGACATTAAGTATATAATAAAATAATATTTCACAAACTGTTTCTTCCTTCACATTTAATATATACAAGAATATTATAGATTAAAACACTTTGCTAAAGCATATTTTACAGTTTTGCCAAAAACTAAGAGCAAAATCTTTGTGAGTGGTGCAGAAATTCACGCGTTAGCAGAAATGTATTTAGGCCCATGACTCTTTGCAACACAAACCATAAACAGCTGATTACCGATACGTTCTATTTTCTCGTTGATAAACATCTTTAATATCAACATACAATGGATGTTTTAAAATTATTATACTGTACCATGAAATAAATCATAACAGAACAAGAACAGCATACATGCTTTCCATTTAACAAGTTTTTGTTTTACATATTTCACATCTGTTGATGCTTTTGTCTGCTAGTATTTCACTTTGTAGGGACTTGAACACTGATTGCGTCGTTTGGTTTTTAAATATTATTGGGTCTCCCAAGCTGATGTTGCACAGATAAAGAAAAGCTGAAGTCATTTCAAGTCTTGTCAGGCAGGCAACGCCACGTTTCTTTTCTACTCTAGTTTTTCGGCTAACGTGTGAATCACCAATAATCCAGCTGTTTTCGTCAGTATTAAATTTAATATTTGTTATAATCTAAATTTTACATTAAAAGGGTTGAACTACATAGAGGCAACCAATAATATATAATTTAAAAATTTAAGTAAGCCTTTTCTAATAGGTCGAATAAACACCTGCCGACTGCATAGCAAGAATATGTCGACCCCTTACAGTCCGTGGTCTGCATGTTGAAGACCTATGATATGGTTGATACTATATTTTCTATCTATCACTAATACCCCATTAAACTTTTTAACCAAATACTTTTATTGGTTGTTTCATAAATAATGAAGGAAATTATTTGGTTGCATTTTAAACAGGTTCTACAAAATAACAATGCTTAAATTAGGGAAATATGGGAAGCAATAATGTTTTAAATATGACACTTTAACTGCAAAATTTATTTAGTAAAATTGTTAACTTATAACACTTAAAATCGTTTTAAATATATATAAGGATTAAATCTACATTTGAAAATAGCGTTTTAAGTATAACTTTAATAAATCAACAAGTCACTAAACCATTTTGTAAATTAACTGTCACACTTAAAACTTTTCCCTAGTTTAAGTCTTGATTATTTGTAAAAACCTCTTTTAAAGTGTAACCAACCAACTATTTTAAATAATTTCCTTTATTATTAATCTAGTAATATACCGTACCTTAGTTCTGGTTATGGGAGGTTTGGTTTCAAAACTCAGCCGGTTGTAATAATGGTGTTCTTAAAAAAAGAGTCAATAGTCCTTAATGAAAAGGTTGGTACATATACTGTAAATTAAACACTTCTCATCCCTTTCTTATTACTTTAAGCGTGTTAATCTTGACTCTTAGTAAATATTATTGGAAAAAAAATCTTGCCTTGAATGAAAGATTCAATTGCTTACTTTCCTACATAAAAATACAACTTTTTATTGATAATTATTTGTAACACCCAAGAAAAATTACACATTCTTTTTTTTCTCTCTAAAAAATGCTTTAAGAGATATTTTAAGCATATAAAAATCAAATCAATGTAATATGATGTACAAAGTCAAAAGCTATAAATGGTTCAATTGCATTGTTTTTATCATGATTGGCAGTTAACCAACAAGCTTTTATTTTACCCATGACATACACACACTCCGTACAACCTCTGGCAGCTTAAAAATAATACCTTTTATTTTATTTTATTGTCATTTAATACTACCAAACCCCGCCAAATAAAACACTATCGTACCGTCAATGTTTGTATATCAAACGTTTCTATTAAAAAGCCAGAGCCATGTTTGAAAAACTAGTATTCCCTGTTCACGAAGGTTTTTTATGGTTACGTTTTTTGGTACACATTAAGAAAGAAAATATTTGAAACGCCTACTCATTTTAGATAAAAAGAAATAAACAGTTTTAAATATTATAGCTCTTGTTTTTGTTAAATTTATAAAACTACTTCTCAAAATACTAGAGTAAAAATAATATTTAATATACTCTTTTAGTTAGTTAGGTTCTTTGCAGGCAATTGTTAAGGCTATGGCTACAAATTTTTATTTAAATTCTACATTGTAGCCTATTTATGTGTTGGAAAATTTATGTGATTTCTGAAACTTACAGATTATTCACAGTTCTAGAACGGATGTTGTTTTACACATTATTTTCATGGTTATGTAAACCATTTTATCATTTATATTGACGTATTTCTTCTTAAGCCCTAAGCCTTCAATTAATGTGTAAAACACTTTTATGCAATAATAAGAATATTGGAGAAGTTTGCTAGCCTTTGTTTTTATTAGAACTCTGGACTATTTATTTCAGAAATCAAAGTATCCTTCCAACAAAAAATAAAGTATTAAAATAATCTAAACGTGGTTGGCCTTAATGTACCTTTTATCAAATATACGCTTCTTACCAAGGTCTTTTAAGCTATGTTTTTTCTCCACGTGTCTTACTACCCATCCGGGATATCAAAATATTTACAGTAGTAAATGGGGAATATGGTAAGTTGAGTTTAAAGTGCATACACTCGAATTGCTTGAGAAGAGAGTGGGAAATCATTTCGGAAAATCTACCGTCAGCACACCTAACTGGGATTGAATACCTGACCTCTTTGTCGCCACAAGATTATATTAGATTGATGCCTTTACTCCTATGCCCACCTCTTGGGGATATGCTTATTAATTAAGCTACTCAACGCGTGCATATGTGGTATATGAGTATTTTATAGTAGGATTAAAGAATACATTTATATTATAGTTCCACATATTGTGTTTTTTAAATGTTATCCTCACCACCAACGTTTTTTTTAAGACACCACACCTCACTGCCTATTCGGGTTACATTCATATCGGCTAATTAAGCTACTGTGTAAGGGATGAGTGGATTGAATTTAGGAGGAAACGTACTCACATTTACATGGGTTCAGAGTGGAAAACCGTATATTATATATATATCACATGAAATATATATATATCATATAAAATATATCGGGCTGAAAGAAGAGGCAGAGGACAGGGCTTATTGGCGGTCTATGTTCACTAACAAAAGGAATTGACCTTTGGTAAGACAGAACACTTAATAATATTAAGTGTATATTTATTTATAATTACTGATACCATCTTCGTCAGTGGGCAAGTAGACTGAATGTCAAGCTCTGGCTCTGGTTTTCCGGTGACAAGGTTTGAATTCCGGCAGTGTGTTCTAAGAGAGATTAAGAAAAAAAAAATGTTTTCCAGCACTCTCTTAACGCAGATGGGGATGTATTTCCTGTTATTTATACCTTTTCATCTCTACCTTATTAGTGTAATTATATGAGTATGGGCCTGTTGATTGTAAAAACATTATGAGTTAAGTTTAGAAAAAAATAAAATAGGATTAGGCTTATTCTTAGAAAGAAACTTACTAAATTTTGCAAAGAGACACGATTTAAAATATACAAGGAATTGTCCATAGTAATAATAATAGTGAGCTTTCAATCCAAGGTTTTGTCCTGGGCTGATTAGTGTTGCCCGCATAATCTGGGATATACCACATGTCTTAGGGGAGTCAAGAGTTCGTTTACATTCCACAATCGACATGGGAAAGATGGCTTTACTTCCCCTACGATGGAAATTGTGATACGGATTTTCATCACTTGGTAGAAATCTGTCAACTTCAGCTGAGTTTGTACCAACGGAAATCGGGTCCTTAGGCGAGTACTTTCCCCAAAACCACTGAGAACCAATCATATGTAATTAAAAGACCTCCTAATCCACTATGTTAAAATAAAACAGTGTTTTTTTCCTTCTTTAAAGCCAAGCGAAAAAACTTTTACACCAACTTTGGCTGTGATCTTTGGCTTAAATTATAGCTACTATGACTCTTATATGTACAGCGTTAGCTAGATACATTCCCACTCTTTATAATTTAAATAAGTGCATACGAAATATCTAATTGGATTTACTAACTTTAATCCCAATACATTTATTAATACTTTACTTTACTTTTATTCAAATCCGCTTGTACGAAAATTTTTAGGATTAGTTGATGATTAAATAATACTTTTAAAGCTTCCGTATATTTCTAACACTGAGGTATTGAGGCTCACTGGTGCTGGATTTATATTAAAGCATGACGCATAACTAAATTTAATAGTACATAGCACATAGTGCGTAAGAAGTTGAAACATTATTTTCAATTATGGCTTTGAAAATCTATATATAATAATGAGCAGTGCGAAACGGATAAAGTTAATTGAATACCGCTGATGAGAATGTCAAGGCTCGAATCTGTCCAGATGTACCTAGGGTGTTTTTTTTATTAAATGTGTTCTTCAAACCCAAATGCGGGTACATTTTCTCTAAATTATACCCTCCAAATCCCTACTCCACTGATGTAGTATTACTTAGTGAATAAACTAAACCAACCAAAACACATTGTATCAAACATTACTGTAAAGTATAAGCTCTTATAATATGTAAACAGGGCTCCAGGAATTGTGAAAAATTTGGTAACCATTAATTTAATTGGTCACCAGCTAACATATGGAATCGATCTCTCTTGATTTTTAAAGTAAATGTTAAATTATTACATTACTAACTATGGGATACCTCGTATATACTTAATAACACCTGCTTCGGTGGCTGAATGGCTTAAGGCATCACTCTCATGGACTCTACTAGACTGCCGATGACAGGTAGATCGGAGTTCGAATCCCGGTTGGGTGTAATGAGGTTGAGTTTTTAAAAACAGTGTTCCACTCTTCCGGGACTCAAATGCGGGTACACTTTATCTATATTCAATCTTCCTAATCCCTAGATCACTAGCGTTATAACTTATAGGTACTTGTGCGTTTAACCTGAACAGCTAGTAA
Organism: Timema douglasi; assembly: GCA_901482245.1. Taxonomy (NCBI): domain Eukaryota; kingdom Metazoa; phylum Arthropoda; class Insecta; order Phasmatodea; family Timematidae; genus Timema; species Timema douglasi. The sequence goes on along the minus strand of CABEEJ010000311.1, from coordinate 225,904 downwards.
TAAAATAAAAAAACTCTATAAACTTTGTCCACGCTTAGCATGTAATGTAATGTCTAAAAATTGATGAACCAGTATGACCCATTTCAATGGTTGGATGGTCTAAGGCTCTGTCTGAGGCCTCACTCTTGCAAAAGACTGGGCTGCCGATTACAATGATTAGTGTGTATATATATATATATATATATATATATATAGCACCACGTATTACTAGCCATTCGGGTTATAAGTTTATGTACTAATTACGCTAATGGCATTAGGGAATAGTAAGGTTAGATTAATAGGAACATTTGGGAGGAGGGAGAGGGGAGAACCAATTTGGAAAAACCACCATCAATACACCCGACCAAGGTTCAAACTTTGATCTCCCAGTCATCAGCAGTCTAGTCTACTGCGAGATTAGTGCGTTAGACCACGCGGCTTCCGAAGCAGGTATAAATACATGTTCACCTCAACGCAAATGCAGATATATTTATAATTAAAGTATGCCGCTATCATTCCTAATGTTAAAGTGTAAAAATGCATATAGGTCATACGAGTAGTAAAACTAAAAATAAATGAAATGTACAATATTTTCAATGATTACAAACCTTCTCCCAAAAATAAAATCAATTAATTGTAAAGGAACCAGAATTTTCAGAAGTTCATGTTGGTTCCTAAATAATATTTCCTACCTTACTCTTAGTGATAGTCCAAATTATAAAGGCGTTGTGACACTTACCATGCGTCAATCAACATTTCCTTAATAAGTGTAATAATATTATTCACGTTAAGGTTACCAGCATATTGTTCTTCCGTAATGGGCTACCATTTCTGTAGTGTTTACGGTTCGCGTTTCATGCCTCACGGAGGGCAACACTTTTGTTATGACAGGGTTCATTATTCACAATTCATGAGTTTTGATACTATACTGATAGTATTTATGTGATTTGTTGTCAGGTTATTATTGATATCACTTTTATATTATTATTATTATTATTATTATTATTATTATTATTAGCACCGCGTCTTACTACCCGTTCGGGTTATACGCACTTACGCTAATATGTAACGGTAGGGTGATTGTGAGATGAAATGAAGGACCTACAGCTTAACGTGGAATCCGAACCACGGTGGAGGCCTGGCATTCCCCACATTCACAAGATATCTTGTCAGAGGTGAAGGAAGGGTTTGGTAATCAGATAAATCTTTGCCGGGACCGAGGATTGAACCCCGGACGCCAGCACAGAAGTCTGACACCTTACCCCTAGACCACCAGGTCACCTTATATCACTTTTATAAATGTAGTACATTATTTATATAGCGTCATTACTGTATTGAACAGGGTAAATTTGCTATCCGACATCACATGCGCTGCTTTTTCACTCATTAGGGAGCTGGGATTATTAAGGTAGGATTGTATCAATGATGGATCCAGTCTAGTGACCGACGCAGAATAATTACGCTCCTGATTCCAAAATTGGTGATTAATAAAAAAAAGTATGTTTTCTTTAGAAGGACGCATGTCCTGACTGTTCGATGTTTACTACGCGGGTGTCCTCATCTACGTTTTCCAACAGGGTTGTTTACGAAATTTTGTTTCTAGGATGTTCGAGTAACATGATACAATCATCCCTTGTCTCTCTTTCCCTTTGTCTCTGGAGAAGATCCTACCTGGGTGGGTGATAGAGAGACAGAAAGACGTTGAACCATATAGATATTTACTGCAAATTATACAGTAGGATAAGAAATTAAATATATTTTGAATATTATTACGTTGCATTTAATCTGATTATCTTTATTAATTGATCAAAAGAGATGTGTGAAATACAATACTACATAAGGTAGGGATAATTAAAGTATAATTTACAAGAAATGTACCCACATTTTTGTGAAGAGAGTGAGAAACAAGCTAGCAATATATAAAAAGAACACCCTCACTCTACTTGACCAGAATTCAAACATTTACATCCCCATCATCTGCAATCAAGTTTATTATGAAAGTGACGCCTTAGACTGCGGTACCACTGATGCAGGTATATTGTATAGTAATTCCAAAGCTTTATTTTGAATGTATTTGGTTTTGTTAACTTAAAAATTATTGTGATCCTGTTCATCACAAATAAAGTGCTATGCATATCCAATTTGTTGTATTCAAAGTCAAAAATAAAGTCCCAGTATTGTTAAGAATGGCACAATCTTTGGTAATGTTTTGAATCGTGACTTTCTCTAAAATAATAGGCAATATTGCATTATAGATTAATATCAACATAAAGTGTTTGTTATAGACATAGCCTTTGACTTAATCGTCAAGGCATAGTTGTCAGAAGGAGAACACATTTATTAATCCATTGACCACTAAGCAAAATTTAACTAGATATTACTCTGATATAAAATATTTTCCAAACACATTGATATATGGAACTTCCTTGTATTATGTTAGCTTGATAACTTGTTTAAAACTTTCAAAATTAAAAATATTAAATTAGCACAATAACTAGCTATAAACATATTTTATAAACTTAACGTTTGCAAAATTAATGCAAATAATTATAAAGTATGACTAAACCTTTACGAATCGAATTCAATTATCACCTGAATTGGTGGCCGCATGGTCTAAGGCGTTAATCTTGCAGAAGACTAGACTGCTAATGATGGGAAGACCAAGGTTTGAATCTCGATTGGGTATACTGCTAGTTGTTTAAAAAATAATTTTCCACTCTACCCCCACGCAAATGCGGGTACGATACCTCTAAATGTAACGTTCTTAATCCTTAAAACCTTTTGCCTAATTAACACATAAGCGTATAGCCCTGAAAAATAGTAAGTCAAGGTGTTGAAAAATTAAAAATTAAGTTCTCGAATATAGGAGGATCAGGCGCTAATCGTGCTGAAAACAAACACAATTAGGTGAGAACTCGTGAATTTGTCAAATTATATCCAAACAGACCTAAAACCCACTGATGCACTCTGTATTGTAAACACGGGAGTCAATTAATTTGCTAGTCCTTTCACCTCTCCCTCCAACGCCCTTTGTTCGCCATCCTTCTCGGTGTGTCGATACAAACGAAGTGTCTATAATTTGTTTTCCGCGCGATGGGGAAAATATTGTTTTAAGCAATCTGGGGGGAAGGGAATGGTTGGGAGGAGGTATCGAATATTGGAGCCATGTTTGTACCACAATAAATAAACACCAGGATATCTATATCAACCAAAAATATAATGTTAAATATTTCAATGCAAAATTTGAAACGTAAACACTGAAATAGAAGTATGATATTGTAGATTATCCTTTTACATGCGAGTAGAGTATCACAGTCTATCATTTGAGCCTTAATTTCTCAGATAAATGTAAATTAGTGAATGAGGACTGGATTAGTCTAGTAATAAAACTATTTGAATGATGAGCACTAGACTTACTCTCTTTACAATATTAGATTCAGGTAACACTCGTGTATTACCAAATATAAACGTTAGACCATGAAAGATGATGAAGTAACCAAAACTATAGTTGGTTCGTTTAAAAATGAAAATAGATTCTGTAATGTAGATAAAACTATATATTATAAGCAGGCCAACACTAGCCAAATATTTTTCTCAAATTTTTAATGCAATAGCATTGTGTTTTCAAAATAAACCTCTTAATATAAAGAGTGACTAAAAAGCATGTTGGACCTTGAACATAACTGAGACTGTTTATACTCTTTTCTTTTCGAATATATATATAACAACTATAGCATTCATGGTGTATACAAACTGGTGTAATTCCTCTTCAGAGAATTTTTTTTTGTAATAATAAATAAGATTTAAATGTGTAACAATCAAAGATGTGTAATGGATAGTTTTAAAAATAGGGAACACTGTCATCTGAAATAGTAATAGTCACCAAGTTTTCCATACAAGGTAATGAAAGGTAGAACCAGCACAGTTACTCACTTTGGTGACTGCATGGTCTAAGCTGTCACTCTCTTAATAGAGTAACTTATACAGCCACAAACGTATATATCGATTTTGGATCCCGGTTGGGTGTATTGAAAGGCTTTTTTCCTAAATGGTTTCCCACTATTTCTCCGCGCAAATGCAGGTATATTTAGTCTAAATTAAAACTTACTCGACCCTAACCCATTAGAGTAAATAGTAGGCCTACATAGGCGTATAGCCCAAACTGGTAGTAAGATGCCGTGCTAAAAAAACAGTGAAAATTTGTAGGTTATTCCTTTATTCTTTACAATAGAGTGAATTTCGACACCTTAGCTCAGTCGGTAGCTTGTCTGTCTACTGAGCTATGGCTCACGGGTTCACTTCCTGGCATGGCTGAGAAATGCATCTCAGTTGAAATGTGGGTATCCCCTGTTACAGTGATGAATTATCGGCCAGAGGCTGAATGTTGTGAATGTTATAAATTTAATTTAGTTTACACCTCGTATGTTGATATAATTAGTCGGTTCAGAAAGTGCACGTTAAATTTCTCAAATAAAAGAAAATATATTCTCATATAAGGTTCGAGAAACTTCTCTCTTCCCTTCCTGTATTTTGAGTAAGTTAGTTCGTAGTATTAATGCTATATTTTATACTCCGTTAAATTCCGTCATCGACGGTTGTACAAACAACGTGTAATATTTTGTTGTGAGATCATAAATAGCTGCGGTAGCATCAGCGTACAAAACAAATGTTTTTTCAAGTGACCTCTAAAGAATATTGATGCTTTGAGAACAAAAGAATACATATCATAGTTGTGTATGTTGTACAGTACCATTTATAGCCATACCTGGAAGAAATAGTGTGCATACTTACCCCATATGGTGGTAATGATACAAATTTCGAAAAATAAAATTCAAATGACGATTATTTTATATTACAATAGTTTATAGAAGGTTTGAAGGATTATATATATATATATATATATAGAGATAGATAGATAGATAGATAGATAGAGAGTGTAGTACTTAAGGCCCTATATATTGACCTCATTGGTCTTGGGGTAAAGCGCTTACATCATGAATCAATGCTCGCCAGTTCAAATCCATCTGAGGGCGACAGATATTTATTTAGTGATAGACCAAAATTCCGTAGCACGACTGCCTTTGGAGTGGAAGTAAAGCCGTCAGTCCCATTTCATGTATGTTAAAATACCTTTCCAGCAAATCGGTAGGCTATTTTACGCTCACGCTTAGAAATTCAGTTTGGTTATCACACTTCCTGAACTCTCCTAGTACATGGGATTTCTACAAGATTGTGTGGGCAGCACTAACAAGTCAGATGGATAGAAATCATATCAAATAAATCTTATCTTGGTTGACTTAAGAAGAAGATATAAACCCACTTCATTGGTTGAATTGTATGAAGCGTTACTCTCACAATAAACTGGACTGCTGAAGATGACTCTGGTTTACTGAGAGTGTGTTTTCATTAATGATTAATTACCCTCCCTCCACGCGAGTGCGGATACATTTTCTATCAATTCTACCCTCTTCGTTCTTAACTCACAAACGTAATTAATTCGTATTCGCATTTAATCCAAATAGATAAGAGATATACGATGACAAATATATATATATATATATATATAATATATTTATATAATATGAGGTGTCTTATTACCCATTTGAATTAGTCTTATTTTAAATACTCTAGTGGGTTTGGGATGTGGAAGATAGTTTCTAAGGGATTTTTTTTTTATCGCCGCGTCCTACTACCCATTCGGGCTATGCGCTTCTAGAAAAATTGTACCAATATTAACGTGGAGGGAGAGTCAGAAATAATCTATGAAAAACCACATTCTTTACACCCAACTAGTATTGAAACCTCAACCTCCATGTCATCGGCAAAATATAACAGAGGAGGATTACACGGGTCCACAGATTAATTATGAGGAATAATGATATTAAACTAAACCCATCTTCTGAAGCAAAATTTTATTTAATGTGTTCAACAATAAAAAAAACCTCTTAAACTTCAAATTCGCTTTCATCCTAGCTTAGAGGTCATCAATAAACTATGTAACGCTTTTTTTCTAACCTTTCTGGACCCTTCCTCACCCCATGCAACACCATTTACACATACATTAGTGCCCCCTCTTCCCTAAAACATCTAATACGAGAATTTTTAAATTCAAAACTAAGTTTTAATAATATTTTATAAGTAAGCTTTTGTGACACCTAAATGTGGACTTAGATTTAATACAACTCAGAATCAGAAGTTATCTGTGTGTTTATCAACGGCGAAAACATGTAAAATAATATTAATTTTCAATATTAGAGTTACCCGCTTCGGTAGCCACGTGATCCAACACGCTACTCTCGTGTTGGACTAGACTTCCAAAGACGGCGAGATTGGGGTTTGACCCTGGTCGGGTGCACTGAGGGTGGGTTTTTTTCTTAACGGTTTTCCACTCGCCCTCAACGCACTTCGTCTCTATTGAATATTCCTAATCCCTAAACCACTAGTGTAATTAGTAGGCCTGCATAGGTGTATAATCCGAACGGGTAGTAAGACGTGATGTTAGAAGAAAAATTCGCGTTTAATTATATGATTTCTATTATGTATTACTGTTATATACTCCCTCCCCCCTCTTCCCTTCCCTCATGTATCACCATGTATACATTAGAACTACCCCTCCCCACGTCTCTGCTTTACGTGGTATCTATTGCCACATTGCAAGGGGTGCGATAAAAATAGAATGCAAGCCAGACTCTCAGCCGGATGTACAGAGGGTGGTTTCCCCTAAATGGTTTTTCACTATTCCTCCACCCAAAAGTATATTTTATTCTTTCCAACCCTAATAGAGTAATTAGAATGCGTAGGCCTACAGCTAGTGTGGCTGATGAGGTTAAAAAATCAACCGCAAAAAACGCCCATTTTTGATCTTACCACCGCGTTCCCTACCACAGCTCAGACTATACGCACATATGATCATTACTCTAATGGGTGAGGAAGTAAGTATTTTAGAGGTAATATACCCACATTTTCTAAGAAGGAGAGTGTGAAACCATTTAGGAAAAAACATTTTTCAGTAGACCCGACCGGGATTCGATCCTCAATCTTACCGCCATCCGCTGGAAAGTATAACACGAGGGTGACGCCTTATACCATTCAGCCAATGAAACGATAAAAAATAAACGCTCTTCCTACTCTGCAAAGGTTTTGAAATGTTAATATAGTTTATAAACCATGTCGGTTTTTTAACAATTGTATTTTAGAAAAAAAAGCGTAAGGTCCCCTACTCCTATATACTTTTCTCCCCCTACAAGCCCCATATATTAAAATAAAATAAAATACTATTTTTGGCTGTTCTACTGCATGGGTATGATAATACAAGCTGTCGACACGGGAACTTTAGGCGTGGAACAACGGCTACCATTGTGGAGACAATGCGTTTTGTGGCTGAACACATCATTGTTAGTCAAATGGAAATTATAAACAATTTGCGCATGTGGTCGGGACAGCGTGCGGCCAAAATCACGTCCAACACTTTTAGAGCCTGAGGGAGGACGGGAAGGTGTTAATGGATGTTTTGGGAAGGGATACAAGGGTAAAGGGGACTGCAGGAGATTTTTTTTTATTATTATTAACTCTGTAAACACCCCCAATAACTGTCCTTTCTTGCTGAGGTTAACACATAATGAAAATAATGTTATGAGTCCTAATTGTGGGTTGTATCTGGAGCTTGTTAAAATTGTGTCGATAATTACATAGCATGCTGTTTTTGAAGCACTTTTGGGGAAATCGTTACAGTTACGAAGCATTACGATTAATGTGTTTGTTAGTGTTTTTTTAATAAGTTTTTAATTCTTTTAAAGAACCGCGTCCATTAGGATTTTACGCATTATCTAATAATCATATGCTAATGTGCTAGGGATGAAGAAGGATGCATTTAGAGGAGGCTTACAAGCATTTTCATATAGGGAAAGTAGAAAACCTTTGAAGAAAATAAATATACCTCTAGTACACCTGACTGGGATTTGAACTTTGAGATCTAGATCAACAGCAATCTAGTCTATAGAGAGTGTGACCCCTTATATTATGCGAAAACGGAAGCGGGCCATTTTTTTAAATTTCTCATATCAAGAGGCAGTATTGTAGGTGGGAAGATTTTCGAACTCGAGATTATGATGAATCTTTAAATTTTATGTGAGCCTGAACTAAAAAAAAAAAGTAGATTTCAAAATATTATCTGTCCTCACGTTTGTATCTCTGTCCCTCACTACGGATCTAAAACAATTTGATTGATATTGTTCAAACTTAATATATAGGAGTCTTAGGGTATAGGAAATTTTCTTAATTTTGACCCTAGCCCTAAAATTAAGGGTAGTTTACTGATGAGTGATTTTTTTCTTTAGTTACAAAATTTGTGAAAATGGCTTGAATGATTTTGTTTAAAATAGTTACATAGGGAGTGTTAAACATCCAAAATAACCCTGTATATTTGGTTTTTGGGTAAAATTTCGTTAGAGGGGAGTTTACTTATAAGTGATTTCCGAAAATTTAGAAAAAAATTAAAATGGTTCTAATAAATTTATTTAACATGGGAGTGTTTTAAAGAACAAACTAAACTGCATTCTTGTTTTGAGGGGATAATTCGTTTAAGTGTAGTTTATTGATGGTGATTTTTTTAATATTAAAAAAAATCTCTAGCGATTTCCTTCAAAGTAGGTATTGGTGGGCTATTTTACATGATAAACAATATTGGATGTTTACAGAATAATTGAAGTTCTTAAAATTGACCCTGAAGAATGAGTTAAACATGAATATCTGAGAAAAACTTTTCATGATAAATAAGAATACACTTTTATTTTTTTAAATAACACAAAATCTAATCATGGTCTACAATTGACTTATTTTTGAAAATTAAAAATTAACTAAAAATATTTGAACAATTTGGTTTAACTTTTGTTTATGTAAAGAGTGTTAATTGTGATTTACAAGATGATTTGTTGATTTTAATGAGAAAAGGAAGCTTACTTAAAGATATTTAGCTGAAAATCTATTAAAAAGAAAATTCTAAGCTACCAAAATTATCTACTATATCAGGGGCTCCAAAGCTTTTTGAGACCACGCCGCCCTTCACATGTCAGATTTTCCTTGTCCCACCCCTGTCCACAATATGAAAAAAAACTTCCCAGATTCGATTTGGTGGCATTTAAAAAAATAAAATCGTCATTTATACATTATTTTCAACGTAAAAATACAACATTAGAACGAAATTACAGAACTGAATAAGAAGGAAATAGAGTAGATATATTTTTGCTGTACATGATCTCCTGTGTAGGGCCTACATTTTATTCATAATGGAGAAACTTATGTTTTCTTGTATGATTTATTCCATTCTTAAAATATGTACGAGTAGACATATTTCAGTATGTTATGTTGCATTTAACTATTCATTATAAGGTTTAGTTTTTCCTTATAGCCACGATTTCCCTTGGCGAAGACCATTGACATCCTAGGGCGTCGCGACGCACAGTTTGAGAACCCCTGTACTAGACAATAGTAACTATACCATATTAATCGTAGTTGGATAAGTGCCATCAATGCTATTTTTAATTTTTTTTTGTTTTATGGTCAAATAAATTTAAAATATGACACTACGTAATAGAGAAATTATGCTATCACTATATTTTGTGTCAATTTTTTTTTGTGAAAATAGCAAAGAGGTATTCAAGTCACAAAGGTTTAGTCTGAGGCCACTTGGCTAGATATACATACTTATAATCAACTCAACTTAAATTAGCTTAAAACGTCAGACAGAAGACAAAGAGCATCCAAGGCTATTAGAAAACTTATCTCAATGAATATTTCGTCTGCTTATTGATCCAATGGTGCCAGGTTAAATTTCCGTCATGGCTGAAAACATATAAATTTGTGTAGTTTCGACTTCTTTTTGACTTCCTCTTAGGTGACATGCCGGTCTAGGTGTAAGGTGTTAATACTTCTGTGTTGGGGTCCGGGCTTCAATCCTCGGTCCCAGCACAGATTCATCTGATTGCCAAACCCTTTCATCACCTCTGACAAGACGTATATTAAACACATCTTGTGAATGTGTGGAATGCCAGGCCTCCACCGTGGTTTGGATCCCACGTTAAACTGTAGGTCCTCCATTTCATCTCACAATCACCCTAACATTACACATTAGCGTAAGTGTGGGTAGCCCGAATGGGTAGTAAGATGCGGTGCTGATAATAATAATAATAATAATAATTTCCTCTTTTAATATCTGAATTAACTGCTGGGTCCGCTTCAGCGATTGAATGTTTTAAGGCATGTTTATTGCAACAAATTAGAGTGACGATGACAGGGAGATCGGGTTTTTAATCCCGGTTGGGTGTATACTTTGTGTGGTTTTTCTATAAATTGTTTTCCATTCTCTCTCCACGCAAATAAATTACACTTCCTCTTAATTCAACCTACCTAATCCCTAGAATATTAATAAAATAGGCACATATGCTTATAATCCGAACTAACACACTGACATGGTGCTAATATAATAGATTAAAAATCAACGACTGGAAAACATAGTGTAATTTCTGTTCTGTAATTAAGGGGGCCACCTAAGTAAGAAAAGATTGCCGCGCAAACGTTTAGCTCTAAAGCAATCTAATTCTACATGTATCATTTCAAAAAATGGTTTATGCCAAAGTAAAGTCAAAATATTCCAACATGACTCCTTGTCCCTAACAACCCTATATTTTTAGTTTATTAATATAAAAATGTATTAATTTTCAACATTAACTAGTTTTAAACGAAAATTTTAATCATATTTGTGGAGCTATGAGACTTGGCTTGATGAAAACCGGCTTTAGATTTAGTCCTCCTCTAACATATAAAGTTTTTTTTTAATATGGTCATAACAGATAATTTTAAGAACTCTGAGAACTAGCAGCGAGCTTTCCTTTTTACCTTGAGATAAGAAGTTTCGTAGTTTCATTTACCCTCTTTCTCATTTAAGCCACATGACAATGGGTGGTTGTACGTTAAGAGAGAAAGGGCATATAAGCTTAGACAGAATTGAGGAGTTAATCCAGAAAATGATACAGAACCTTTTATTTTAGGCTGTGTGGCCGAGTAGTGGTTGAAATTTTCTCGCTGACTGAGGCAGCCACCTTAAGTTAGTTTATAATTTTTGTGCTGGGATCATCGGTCTGTTTGGAAGGCCCCCTTTAAATACCTGTAAATAATAAAATTTAATAAAATAAAAATCTTTTCGATGGTTTTGAACATTAGCCTACCTTATTTTGGGCTCAAAGCTCTGACCCAGCACTTGTGGGCGTTTGCATCTAATCCGTGATCGGTTCGTTCCAGGGAATGTAAAATGGAACGTTTGTGGGCAGAATATTAATAATTGTTGGAAGTCCTCTTTAATCAGGACATCTTTGTGGTTATAAGCAGACTGTTTAAAACATCCATAAGCTATTATATTTGACTGAAATATAGAATTTGGTATTTAAAAGCCGTAAACCATAGTTTAGTTTTTTTTTGTTGTGGCATCTTATTATAATTTCAAGCTTCCCAAATTTTTATCTATTAATGAGGTAGGCTTGAGAAAGGTGGAATTTAAAAAAGATCAGTACCCTCTTTTGTGTAAAGGAAGGGTTGAAAAACATCTAGGGATTTTTTGACCATCACCTGCAAACTAGGCTAGACAAGCTTTAAGCTTAGTCAACGTTATTTTCGATGCTAGCTAAATCGGTGAGGTTTCGTGGAATGTTGCCAGGGGGTAGATAGAGTTAAATTCAATTAAGTGACAAATGACTAGACCTTCTTCTCAGTGGTTAAATTAGTTCAAGTCGTCACTCTTGTAGTAGCCAGAATTTACCATGTCGGGGGTTAATATTTCCGGTTGGGTTGTACTGAGAGTGTTTTTTCGTAAATGGTTGGTTTCCCGCTCTCTCAATAATAATGTGGGTATACTAAATCTAAATTTTATATTCCCAATACCTAACTAATTAGCGTAATTAGTACGTATGCGTATAGCCCAAACCGAAAGTGAGAAGCCGTGCTAAATATATATATACAAGAATTAGAAATTGAGAAGTAATCATATTTTTCTGGATGCATAATTAATATTAAACTTTCTAAAAAAAATGGGTACAGTATATTTAAGCACTACTCAGCCGTATATTGCGAGTGGGTATTAATACAAAATACTGAAAAAAACTGTTCATAAATTATTTTGCTCTGGAAAAATGCATTAGGCCTTCTTTATAATAGTATATATATTAAATGTCTCTATATATTAAGACACATGATGCTTTTTCCTTCTGTCTATATCATACTATATTTTTACTTTTTTAAGAATAATTGAAGAAACACGTACGTAGATAGGCGTTTCTGAAGTGAATATTCACCTTTTTTCCTTGGTTGTGAGCTTCGTTCGCACTAGAAACTTTGGGTTGAAGGATTTGCCGATAATTACTTTTCCAGCCTTGATTTTCCAGCTGCTTTTCTACTATTTGTTCAATCTACCACAACCTCTCCTACTCTCGCTTTCTCTGTGGGGATTTATAAATCTCAGTAGTTTTATTTTTGTTTTACACTTTAGGTTTTAACGTGCACTTTATAAACCGATTGATTATATTAGAACATGAAAATTTCTATGAGCGAGAGTGAAAGGGTCTACCAATTTTGCCAGGAAGTTTTTTTCCGATACTTTCCAGGTTTGCCTTACATGCCACCATTGACATTGATCCAAATTCTTTAGTTCTTCTCCAAAGGAAGTTGGGCTACAGATCTTGATCACTCAAGAAAAAACCATCAACCTCGGATGGGTTTGAACTCAATAACACTGGGTATAATAGTGTTGAGTACTTTAGCCCAAAGCCACCAAGGTCAACAAATCTAGTTATTAAATTGCGCCCAATTCTAGAAAACACTCATGTTTAAATGTTAATTCAAAGAAGTATGATAAAACTTAATTATAACTTTTATTTATTCTATTATTCTTATAATAGATAAGAAAATACTTCCTCCTTAAAAATGAAGAAGTGTCATTAATTTATGATTTTGTGACAACTGCTTTATGATTTTCCGATTACATCTTCAATTTAAAATAAATAATTCACATCACCCACCTCGGTGGGCTGTGGACTAGTGCATCAACTTCACTTGGTCTGGTTTATCGTTAACAGGGAGGTCGTAGTTCAAATTATGGCAGTTTGATTATGGCTTTTTTATTTAAATGTTTTTTGGTCTCGTTCCATGCGAGTGCAGGTAAATTTATTTAAGTATTGTCTTTCTCATCTCTACCTCATTCATGTACATTTATTTTAAATTCCCTCTTTCTGATCCTTACATGATTGAAATCATAGAAGAAATGTTTCCTACTTTCCTCATTTATTTCACTTTAGTATAATTCTATTATAAATTATACCGTTCTCATCCGTACCACATTAGTGCTAATTTCTTTAAAATTCTAACTTTCTCAATTGTACCACATTATTGTCAATTTCCTTTAAGTTTTACATTTCTCCCTACTACCCCATTAATGTAAATTACATAGTCCTACATACGAGTAATAATGGTAAAAATTTCCTCTAAATTATAATTTTATCATTCATATCCCATTATAGTACATTTACTCTAAATTATATATTTCTTATCCATGAACTATTAAGATACATCTCCTCTGACTTATAGATTTCTAATCCATGCGTCTATTATTATACTTTTCATCTCAATTCTAACATCACAACCCATACATATAAAGTGTACATTTTCTATAAATGTTTCCTTTCAGACTCTACAAATAATGTACATTTCCTATAAAGTATTCATACCTAGTTACTCCCCCCTTAGTGTAAAATGCATAATTATATCCCTGACACGTAGTAAACATTGATGCACACTATTTCATATATATCTTTTACATATTTTTTGGAATTATTTCTTATGCAATAATATTTTACTAGTAAAATGCAATGCATTTAATTAAATACGGTAATTAAAGATCTGTAGTTCATGCTTAAGATTAAAGGAGATTAATCTCAAGTATGTATACAAATTATGTTTAAGGTGACAATTTAGTAATATTATATTCATAGAAATCTAGTTTTTTTTATAAGTTAAAGATTTAAAAATAATACAATAGTTAGTATGTTTAATGTTAATAGTTTAATAACTAAGAATCACAGGCCAAAATCTGTATACAGTTGTAAATGAATGATAAAATTGGTTTATAGTGAATATAATGAGTATTTGTTTAGTAATCAATGTATTATATTCATCGTTTTCATTAAATTTCTGCAATTTTGTCATTTACTCTACGAAAACAATAAACATCATAATGGTAATAATTCAATAGGAATTGACTTAAATATTCATAACATTTTAAGTTGATGCAACTACTAAAAAATTACTAAACTTTTTGTTTATTTAGTAACAGTCAAAATGGAAGTATCTAAGCTTATATATATATATAAATATATATATATATATATACATTTATTTATTTAATCCCCTACAACAAGTAATCTATGAGCATGTCGGTTTTTGTCCCAAATGTTTGACATGCAATGTAATAAACGTTATAAAATTAGGATTAATCAAAGAAAATAGTGAACTCTCTAATACAATATGAATAACATATCATCTCTCTATAATGCGCATATGTCATGACCCTGTAGCATATTCCGACACGCAAGCTTGCTATCGTTAGTCTATAATTTTCATTTGTGGCTGAAATGGAAGCTGGCTCATTGTATATAGTAGTGCCAACATAAAACATGTGTATAATTTTAAATAATGTTTGCTTTTGAACTATTAAAATAAGATTTGTGTGACCAAAACTATACATAAAGATGGGATTGCTTTGAAATAAAGCTAGTGATATAATTTGTATACACTTTAACATATTATTTTAATCTCAGACTTAAGGTTTAAAAGGTTAATACCTATAGTAAACAATTGAAATTTTTGCTACTTTCTTTACTTTAAATTTTGTTTGTCAAATATGATAGAATTATTTAAATTACTTACTGCCCAGGTGGGTAATAAGGAACGGTCTCATAAAAAATTATTTACAAACTATAAATAAAGCAGCCAGTATGATTTTCATCTATTATAAATTCTTCTCTCTACGCTGTGTTTTTTTTTAGATCGGAGTGAGGCTAATGTCAAAATGTAATAAATCCAAAAACAAATATTTAATATTTTAAGTAATAACACATGTTCTCTGTAATTTTGCAGCGCCCCATTCTTCCCTCCCAATAAGGCCATTGATGCTTGCCCACAAATCAACATAGAGGGCGTTGTCTATTTTGTTTGCACAAGGGAGAGATTTGGGGCTGGGCAATGTTTTGGGGCTATAAAACGGACCATGATCTATAAATAAACGTTTTGGAAGATTAGGTAGGTAGTGTATTAATTTGTTCCAGCTTGTTCATTTGGATGGATTTGAGTATGTTTTTGTTTGTATTTCAAATTTGTTTGGCTGTGCATGCTTTGCTGAGTCCAGACTATGATTTCATAAGAGATCGTATTAAGGACGTTTATTTAGGATCTAATTCTACATGACATTTAACTTATAAGCCAATGACGTGGAGATCTTATATTTGGTTTAATTATGGGTAGTGAGAGTTTTATTTTGTCGTACTATGAAAAGTCAATCTTTATCTTGTAGCAAATATCTAAAGTCGCTGGGTTTGATATAATTAAATATATGGTAAACCTTTTAGTTATTGATGTTTACTTTATATTAACACTGGAATATGTCCGCAACTTCACTCTAATTAAACAATACATTAATTAATAATTATAATCGATAACTTCAAATGCTAAGAATAATGAAACTTAGTCGAAAGCAATGTTTTATGTACATACGAAGAATCACGGAGAAACATGGATTCGCTTCCATCCCCTCACCCTTCATACAGCGCAACTCATATCACGTGTCTTCCTATGTACCTGCAATACCAGCTGCGACGAATGTTCACTGCTTACGACCAGTTTTTTCGACACTGCTGCTCTCGCTGATGAGATAGCATGATGGTATATGCATTACTATGGTTCCCTGAAAAATAATTAGTAGGAATAAAAAAAAGTCTCTTATCGAAACAATCAATATTTTTTGAGTTTACTGGCAAAAAACAAACAGACAAACAAACCCACATTCTAAATAGTGAATAAATGGTATTATTTTCGCTATACTACCCTGAAAAAGGAAAACTCCACAAAAATTCTAATGCGCATACAAAACTTTAAGTTTTATTATATGTATGGATTTAATATCCAAGAAGCAACAATGAAGTAAATTATAAGAAGCACTTTACGTATATTAAGATACCTCTCAGACCAAATAAAATTGTGTTGTTGGCTTAGTACCAATTAACAAAGCTGAAAAAACCTAATTCACAAGAAACGGCATTAAATGGCTGAAAAAATACCTATACTTAAGATAAAAATGCAAGCTCACTAACAGTGGCTCTTATACGTGGATGAATTGTAGTAATGAAACAAAAAAAAAGGTTGAATTTACTGTCGAGGAAACAAAACTAAACAAACTTATTTGATATGCAAACCCATACAATAGCTGAGAAATACCAACACTTTTGACACTATTGCAAGCATAGTAACAGTGTCTTTCTCACGTAGAAGCATTGTTGCAATGAACAACAAAATAAATTGTCTAAAACAACTACTATAAAAACTAAACAAAACTAAGTGAATTCACACGCAAAACTATAAAATAAATGAAAATATACCCAAATTAAAGACGTAAATACAAGCATATTATAAGTGGCCCTCTTAAGTGGAGACACTTTTGCAATCAACAATAAAATATATAAATGCATTATTTACTATTAGTAACTCGCTATAAATTGTTTAATTTTAGCTAAGCGCTACACGTGAATATAAACCTAACCTTAATTATGTGAATCAAAGTTCAAATTGACAGGTGACAGGCTACTTATTGGTATGTTTTTATTTATAAAGAAACACTATTTACCTCCTTTTGTGAATTAATAAAATGACTGAAAAGATCGTTGCCAAGGATATCTATAATTGGTTTGTTGATCTTTCCAAGCCCCTCGTTGCCAGGGAGACTTACAAAGAAGATTTATAAATCAATAGTTAATACATTTAAAATGCAAATGTAACTACACTAACATTAGATTTTTTTCGACACCTCTTTGCTCACTGATGATATAGTGTGTAAGCTTAACAATAAGTAATACAACATAAGTATTTCCGTCTCAATCTCATTAGTACATTTTCAGTTACTTGTATTAAAAAAACAGGCAGAATTGAAGGTAAAGACAGATTCGGAATTGTATTTATATGTAGGCTTTTAGATTATAGTTTATTAGCAGTTAAAACTGACTGTTTACACAGCATGCTAAAATACTGCAATGTATTAGTTTCTTTCCAAAGCATTGCATTAAAAGATTTTCTTGCTATACATAATATTTCTCTTCCATCATCCAACGTGATTGATTCTTTTATGGAGTTGAATTCCATTCTAAATGATTTAGTTTATTCTGAAATATTGAAAAATGATAGAATAATCTACCTTTGAGTTGGTAATAAGCCTATATTATCAATATAAACTAAGAGGCTATTTTGTTTTCATAAACACTAAGATCATTGATAATGTTTTAATTAAGTTTAACAGACTAGTCACGTTATTCACTTTTTTAACTGAGCTCAGTATGATCTCTGAGCCATATTATTTGTCAATGAAGTAGATTTCAAGAGCATTACGTTTCATGACTTTATCTATAGATTAAATAGTTTTATGCGACAAAATTTTAACTCAGAAATTACTACCGATCCACTTTTGCTATTGTCAGACGCATTATGGTAAAAACTGTTTTCTTTTCTCAAACGGTAGGACAAAAATTTAAAATAAATACAATAAACCACATTATTTTGGCATGATGCCATATATTTTTTTTTATCTTCTGGTGTTTTTTTTAAGAGCAAGGGGTCATAACGGAGCAAACACCGTCCCCCTCTCCTCCTATCACAGTTAAACCATTGATACACGTGTTGATTAGAATTGAAGGGTTCTGGTTCTAGTCCCGCGGCTGGATCAGAATTACCTGTTTCTGGATGGAGATTGGAAGGGAGCAGCCTTCTGGAGACCTTTCGTTATTTCCTTAAAGGCCCGATGTGGGAACTGGATGTCCAGGCCTTCTTCGCTTTCTCTTATTTTATACTAGTTCAGTATTTGTAAATGTCTATGTGGATCTTCGGAAGAGGCGCGCTATCTTACTTCGAGGAGAATGTATTACTTACAGCAGGAGCAGGTTTCCGTAGGTGCGTCCCGAGTAAGGTCTCGGTTCTGATCGACGGTACTTATCATGATGCTTCACCGTGGGCAGAGAGTCTTCAGGGAGTGGGTTAAAAAGACAGGGGTGTGTGGTGCAGTCGAAACTCTTAAAATAATCTCATGTGTTGCTATCGTGGGTCTGAAGAAGGCAGAAGGAGTAGGGAAAGCTGATGTAAGGCTTTGCGTGGCAAAGGAAGGGGAGGGGGCGGGTTGGTCTGAGTTGGTACTTCTGAATTTAAATAAGGATGGTGATGGACGTGACGTATTTGGGGCCCAGGTGCTGTTGGGAGCGGATTTGTGGGAGTAGGGAGCTCTAGAAGTTTTGAAGAGGGAATACTAAACGGCTCTGATGCCTTTGAGGTTGCCTCCTCTTTTGCCGCAGAGTCTTCATGGGAAAAGGTTGTTTGACAGCTTCATAGTGTGAGAGTATTTGGTTTAGTGGTGAGATGACAGTGGGGGGAGGAGGATAGTAATACACCCGGATGTTTCTTAGGTACTAGGGAAGACGAGGGGGTGTGAACTGAGCAGCTTGGAAAGTCCATGGGCATTGGGGTTGGGGGTCAGGGGGAAAGGTGTTGGAGGCGAGAGTAGGTAGGTAAAGTTATTTTTGATAAGGGTTGGGAATATTTGTTTTTAAGGTGAGGATGTAGGTGACGGTAGAAAAAGTCCGTGTTTTTGCAGTTTTTATAGAAAAAACTTTTTTTTGTCACCATAAATCAAATATTGTTCCAGTAGCCAAGTTAATTTAATTGTATTCCCAAGGTGATATCAACAGTTGTTGAGTATCTCTATAAGCATAGCGACTTACTTGAAAAAAATTTTGAATGAAGAGAAAAAATGTCATTAAATTCCAGGACACCATTGATAGATATTCAAGAGTTGTTGATATCACTATGTGAAGAAAATTAAACTAAACGTTGTTACTGGACAAATGTTTCATTTATTTTAGACAAAGAAATATTTTATTATAAAAAATGCAAAATCACTGGCCTTTTCTCGTGTCTCCCTCCACTTCACCTTAACTATGAATTGTTCAATCTCTTATCTAAAATACTGCATATTCACTACCAGATAATGTATTTCGGTGGAAGATCGCATCCACTTCCCCACTGGCGCTTAGTAGCTTTGTATTCTTAACTCTGAACCTAATAATATACACGCTTTTATCAGTCTGAACAAATCGAGTTTTTTAATTTATTAATTATAGTTGTATTTAAAGTTTATATTTTTATCTTATTTTACATTTTAAAGGTTCTTGTTTTTTTTTCATCTATAGGCCCAAGATAAAAATTCTTAACTCACTGACTGACTCATCAACGCCCAGCCCAAACCCTTGGACCTAGAAAGCTGAGATTTTGCACAGAGGTGGAGGTACAGATGTAGACAAGGAATAAGGCCAGATTTTATGAAATTCACACGGGATAGATAGGGAATAAAGAGGATTTATAATAATGTTTAATTCAAAGATATGAGCGAAGCCACTGGCAAATGCTAGTCCTATATATAAGTGAAAAGTTAGGAGTTTGAACAAGGTAATACACAATTCATTCTTCCTGAAAACTTAAATAAGAATTTACTTTAATATATGAAGGGAAATTAATTTGGTAGCTGTGATAGTTTGACTAGAAAGTGTTTCACACCTGCTTTGGTGTCCCCACTATCTGAGGGGCTACTCTCGCAGTTTACTAGACTGCTTATGATGGGGAGAACTAGGTTCGAGTTTTGGTCGGGTATACTAAGGGTTATTTTTTCAAAATTGCTTTCCCCACTCTCTCTATACGAAAATGCAGGTATTTCCTATAAATATATAACCTTCCTAATTACTAAAATCCGTTATCGTAATTAGTAAAGAGGCGTATAATCTGTGATATTTTAGCAATCTTTACAATATCTACACCATTCATATCTTCCTTTCACCCAAACTTTAAATTTAAATTCATATATAATCTTTTACTTAACAAACGCTATAATTTTCCTTTTTGGGTATTAAAAGAACAAAATGATGCTTAAAAAATTCTATGGGTGATAGTAGTTTTTTCAATCAAAGGAAAAAAAATCCGTGAAATTAAAACCAAATAAATAATAACACTTATTTTAATGGCCAGAGGTAATTGATAGATTTAAAAAAAAAATTTACTCTAGACACAAATAATTGACTTTCAGTAGTGGTGGGAGTAGATTTATTGAACTCGGTGGCCTGGTCCCACACCTGTACCTATACAATATAGCTACGCACTAAATTAGTGCCATATACCCTTTGTTCTCTTGCATTTAAATAAGCTCGACGTATTTACGTGTTTTATTGCTACGTGCCAAATATAAAAATACAACCTTATACATATGATTTTCCCTGCTCTTATTAATTTTTAATCGTCTCTTTGAGGATTAACATTAAATACATTAACATAATTTATGAGTTACAGTGAAGGACATTCTGTAACGTCACTTGTTTTTACTTTCAAACACAAGGGTACAATACATGTTTTGTTGTTTAGTACCTACGATCCTTATATAAGTAAATAGCAGTTGCAAATAGGATAAATCGTGAAAGAGTTCTCCAACCAGTGTTGCAGTTTTTTTAAGTGACAGTGAAAGCGAGCTGGGCTAATATATTTCTAACAAGGGAAATTGCCCAATGGGGGTTGACGCTCTCTTGGACTGCGGAAGTGGTACAAGTACTAAGAAGAGATGGTAAGGGCTTGCATAGATTCCCTCTTCTCCCACTACCTGCTTGACACCATATGAAATACAAGATGATACCTTGGGTTGGCAATTTAAAAGTGCATTTCTTGAATGTGTGGGGAAGAATATCGTTCTGTGATGTGTTTGGGTGTAATAGTAATATTAGACGGGTCATTTCATTGTCTGGCTCTTTCATATTTATTCTGATGAAGAGATCCAAAAGAAATTGACTTGAAAATTCAAAAATAAAATCAATGTATAGACAAGTAATGTTAATATATTGAGATAATTAATTTTTAAATAGACTAATTATAATATAGTAATTAATTTATGGAGAACTTTAAACTTGAAACTTGAGAGAAATAATCACAGTTAATAGGTTAAAGACTTAAAAGAGTTTTACATAATTTCTGTGCCGTTTTCTATGAAATAAAAATAAGTAATAAAGCTGTTTTTACAGAAATAATGAAAATTTTAGATTCAAATAGTTAAACACACTTTTTTTTTTAGAAAACTGGAAACAACCAGTCTATTAATATTTTGACGAGCAAATTAACGAATATATTTTAAATTAAATTGTAATTGGAGTTGAAGAATTTAATTTTCAATTAGAAGCATTTTTAAATTGAATGTCAGAAAAAATAGAGTAAAACCAATAAAATGGGGAATTTGAAAATTAATTTGATATTACAATAAAATGTGTATGTTTTTGCTGACGTACCCTATTTAAATAAACTTTCTCTAAATCACTTATGGAAAAAGACTTTGTTCTTTAAAATGGTGATATTATTGTACAAAAATATATCCAGGAAATAATAAACAAAGTCTTAAAAGAAATTAAACTTGTTTCAAATGTGACAAAGCTTCTCTTCGGTGTAAAATGTGTCAATTGACAAAAAGTAAAAACTTTTTGTCCTGGCTATTAGATATCTAATTTAGTTTTTCAATCAATGATGTATTAATATAATAAAATAACATTTTTGACGGGAATAATAAAGTAATCAAATTATTTAATAAATTGTTTGATATATTTAATATATCTTACCCTGAGAATGGTTATCGAACAGCTAACTCCACGGCCAAATATTATTTTTAGTTAAATTATTGAGCTCAACCAAATGATTATAGATTGTAATTGTAAAAATAGCGCTGTCACAGTGTTGCAGATGAACTAGTCACTCCAACTCAACTTCCATTATTTAGATTCATTCTGTAAATCCTAATCAGAATAAAAGTGTGGAATAAATTAACCCTAATTATTAATCTATTATCGTTCATTTAAATCAAACCCAATATAATCGTTGGTAGAGAATTTAGAATTCCGGGAACCCAAAAACAATATATTTAAATAATTAGATCTAGCGCTGATATATTACTGACGCACGTAGTACATCCAGGGCGATCTGTTCATATACTACCTCTGTGGTATACCCGTTCGATCTAAATAGATGATTCAAATATTCAAGATTCCGTCCATCTTCTCTAGTTTTCTACTGCTTAGGTTTCTTAATGGAATGTTGTCTTGAATGATTTCCACTCTCAGATGGTACTCAGTAAATTGCTCTGATTCACCCAATGCATCTTTCAGCTTTGTTCCATTATCATATTAATTAATATTTGGTAAACTCCTATAGATTTTCATGAACATGGAGGGGTGTTTGAATTCTATTATTTATATATTAACTATTTTTTAACAAACTCTATTACATAGCAACGAATATATATACTTTTTTTTGGACACTAATTTGTTAGTTATCTGAACCAGTTTATATTACCTTGCATGACTATCAGAATTTAATTGCACTGGTTGGGCAAAGATGAATGTGATATAGTTATAAAGAAAATGTCCCTACGTTTGTGTAAAAGGAGATTTTAAAACTAATTAAGAAAATTAAGTCAGTACACCCGGCCAGTATTCGAACCCTTAGATCACCGTCACCACAAGACCAGAGTAGATAATCTTGACGCTTAGTGTACGTGCCCATTTCATTTTAAAATTTTAGTGGGAACTATTATTACTGAGCAGATCTTTTCTGTCGATGCATTTAAAGAAGCATAAACTCACTTCGGTGGCTAGATGGTCTAAGGCTTCAATCTCACAATATTCTAGACCACCGATGATGGGAAGATTGTGGTTCGATGCCAGTCGAGTGTGCTGAGGGTGTATTTCCAAAATGGTTTCCCAATCATTCTCCACACAAATGTGGATAGACTTAATCTAAATTCAACAATTATTATCCCTAACACCTAGCATAATTAGTACATTTACTTACAACCCTAAATCGTAGTAAGACGCGGTGTTAATAATACTTGGAAAAAAAATGTACAAATTCTTTAAATACTCAATTTTCTTTCACATATTTTGTTTCTCTACCAGCATATTCTTAAGGGTTTAGTTTTACTAGTTCATTAGCTTGGATTAACAGATTTTAAAGCTATTATTATTGACATAGTCTTGTATTCAAAACAATAAAAAAATTAATATAAATTAAGCTCATATATTGTACATTTTATTTGAAATTAATCACTTATTTTCCTACATCTTACTACACTTATACAGGGTGGATTTTTCTATGGCAAGTCTCAAGAACTTGCCAAATATTTCTTGATGAGTATCTTTTATAGCCGGATGACCTTCCCGACGCTAGCCACCAACACTTTCCCGGGGAAAAAGAGTGAGTTCTATTAGAGAATGCAAAATAACATATCAATTTTGACGGCGATATACATTTACATACATTCCAGGGATCTTCCACAATCGATAAGGGTCCAACGGCCTTACTTCCCCTCAGAAGGAGGTTGTGCTATGAATTTCTCTCACTTAAAATCCGTTGGCCTCTACTGGATTTGAACCCAAGAATAATGAGTCATGAGGCGAACACTTTAACCTAAGACCACCAAGAAGGACCAATAGCTTTTATTACTACAATAAACTAAATGTATGAAGCTGAATCCTAGACTTAATTTTATGGTGAATTTTTTATAATGCCACTTCGTTTTTCTATGGATACAATTTAACATTATGCATAAGTATTGAAAGATTTTTTTTAGTCCCACTTTAATTTCTAAAAACCGAGTTATGTGTGTTGATATACTTTAACTTCCACCACATCTTACGACGTGTAAGTGATATATGCATATAAATATAATGGTAGGATAAATTATGTATAATATATTTGGAAAATGCCTATATTGGCTTGAAGGAAGAGTGAGAAGCCATTTAGGAAAATTCCCCTTCACTACACCCAGCTTTGTTTCAAACCCCAACTTCTTATAACCTATAACCACTACACTGGGCTTTAAGTGAGCCTGGCATTCAGTCCACATGCCCACTGATGCAGGGGGTTATATACCACATCCAGAATCATAGGTACTATGTAAAAAAGTGTAAGAAAATTTAGACTAAAAAATATTATACATTTACTATGGTTTCACACTAATCGTTTGGTAGCATCTCCCCCTACCCCACATTTCAGTGGCGAAATGGTCTCAGGCGTCACTTTTGAGTTATATTAGCTTGCCGAAGATGGGGAGATCGAGGTTTGAATCCTGGTAGGATATATTGAGTTTGGTTTTTCCCTGTTGGTTTCTCATACTACTGCCATGGAAATGCGGGAATATTGCTTGTAAAATGCTTCTTTCCTCATCCCTAACCTATTAGGTTAATTGTCCTTTTATTTGGCTTATATCCCGAAAAAGGTAGTAGTACGCAGGGATATAAAAAAAAGTTGTTTTCTTCAAAGCAACATCTCCTGGAATTTGTAGAAACCAATTTCTTCTTTCTTTTTCATTAAAGGAAGGCACGTCCCGACAGCGTTAGTACTCTATTAGTGGAACAGGGTTTGCAGCACTGCTTTTAGCAACAACAACCCCAACAAAAAAGTTTTTATCTTTAAGCAATCGCCAGTAAAATACTCTCTTTTTATCAAATATACTATAATATAACCGAGAACTAAATTGATAATACATTACCTTTTAATGTTTTTTTCCTCATTAGTTAGCAATTTCATTTTTACTCGGTTTAATCAATTCAGTCAAATTTTTGTCCCGATTTATTTAAATATTCATATACTAACCTTACTTTTAGGTCCAGGCTTTGGAAAAAGATTCATCTGCCACTATCACTTTCAGGTGTAGGTTTATTAAAATATATTATTCTAGCCTTTCTATTAGGTAATGGCTTATTAACAGATTCCTCTAATAGTGCTACGTTGTCTAGAGTTATCAAAATATTCATATTTAATCCTCAATTTTTGGTTCATGTTTGTTAAAATAAACTTCTAGCCTTACATTTAGGTCGTGTTTTGAAATTACACATCTTCTAGACTCATTTTATGTCCAGGTTTATTGAAATATTTATATGCTATCATCCCTGTAGATACAATAGTTTTTAAAATATGTATCAGCTAGACCAACATTTGATCAAGTTTGACGAAAAGGATTTTCTAGGATCAATTTAAGGTTAAATTTCCATCTGATGGAGCCGCTTCAGGTCCTGGTTCAATAAATTATTATTTTTATATATTCTTTAAATTGAAAAATAACACCTGGACACGGGAATTGAGCACGGGACATTGTCCAAATGTCATTTTTCAATTAAAAAATAGTATATTTAGATGTGACTATAACCGTAGTTAACCACTATAGAAGCTAGGCTATTTAATCCATAATTAATTTGATACTCTTACTTTAAGGTCCAAACTTAATGAAAGATTCCTTTTCCAGCTTCACTTTCAGCTCCAGTTTATTAAATGGTTCATCTTCTAGTCTCACTTTTAGGTCCATGTTTATTAAATGATTCATCTTATAGCCTCGCTTTTAGGTACAGATTTATTAAATGATTCAATTTCTAGCCTCACAATTAGGTCCATGTTTATTAAAAGATTCTAGGACTAAATTTCAAATTTAGGGGCAGTTAATAATCTTTTCACTGTATTTTTACTTAAAAGTGTATACAACCATTCTTAAGTTACATTAAGCAGCTGTTTTGATTTAGAATCGTGCACTTCTGATTCTTATCCATTAAAATCTCGAGGTGTAAAGGTTTAACGAACGCAATACTTTTTCTTTGAGAAGGCATAAAACTCATGCACACGCATTAAAATAAACTTACATTTCACTCTACCATCGCCATATCATGGATATGAGATAATATTGAATCTTTATAATGAAAAGAATAATATAATTCATATTTTAGCCAGCCTATATTCAACTTATACAGGATAGTTGAACTTGAAACACATTTTTAGGATTGTTACGCTTTTATAAAATCATAATTTGAAAATATATTAAAATATGCACATTTATGGTAACCATCAATTTTTTTTTGGGGGGGGGGGCGTGTTGGGGTGGAATGCATATTTAAATTTGACTACATAAATTACCTCTACTTTTATCGTAAACACAAACAAATATACACAGCTTCATGTTGAAATGAAAAAAGATTTTATTTTTTTCCATTAGCATTTTATATTTAACTAATAAAATGTTTTTAAAATACTTTTTTTTTTGTTCTGATTAAAAAAAGATTCAATCATGGATACATATAAATGTAATCAAATTAATCACTCTATGAAAATGGAAGATATTTATTTAGACTACTCTACAAAATAAACAAGTCATATTCAATTTTTGCAACGGATGTTCCTTTTCAGCTGAGTAAATTGGATTTGTTTATATTTTAAAACTGATTAAAGTTATCTAAGACTCAGCCCATTTTCAAAATATTAATATTTAAAAAAAATCAAATTATGGTTATTGGAGTTTTCATCGGGTTTACCTGGTTTGCTATCTAATGACATTTATTTTACATGCATGGTAGCTAATACTATTTATTTTACATCGAGATGTAAAAAAAATATCAGAAGTCATAATCGTGTGCTTAAAACCCGAACGGATTGTAAGACTCGGTGCTAATAATAATAATAATAATAATAATAATAATAAACATAAACATAAACATAATCGTGACATCAAAACAGCCTAAATTTTTTTGTGTATCGTTCATTATTAACCATTTGAGCTATCCTCATATTTACACTAATGGTGTAGGGATGTAAAAGGTGCAATTTAGATAAATCGTACATGCATTTATGTAGAGGGAGAGTGGGAAAATATTAAGGAAAAAACACAATGACTTAACCTGACTGGGACTTGAACCCCGATATCCTCGTCACCGGTGAGCCAATATATTTTGATAGCGAT
Organism: Timema douglasi; assembly: GCA_901482245.1. Classification (NCBI taxonomy): domain Eukaryota; kingdom Metazoa; phylum Arthropoda; class Insecta; order Phasmatodea; family Timematidae; genus Timema; species Timema douglasi. The sequence goes on along the minus strand of CABEEJ010000311.1, from coordinate 198,777 downwards.
ACCTTAGACAAGGGTGTTACAATATTTTTCATCCCAAGGACCATATCTAATTATCAATATACACCGCAGGCTGAGGATCTGTTTAGTAAGCCCATCTACTTAATATAAGCTTATAGACAACACTTAATAAACAGTGATTTTCAATACTTATAATAAATGGTATTTTTGGCTTGTAGAATCCTTCAATTTTTACTGTCAAAAATAGGTTTATAACTCTCCCAAAGATGTATGGTGAAATATGAAAGCACACACAGATTCACAATACAACTTAACATTATAAATATATATCTATAAATATTTTTATCAATCAAATAAATATATATTAAAATTCAATCATAACAATATATATAATAGAGTCACTAGCTATTTAACATCTCTCATCGAGGGTTTTCCTTTAATTCTCCTACAGGACACTGTGAGGGCCAAATTTTCAGTGATCGTGGGCCACATATGTTTCGTGGGCCACCAGTTGTACCACACTGCCTAAGACCATTTGACCACCAATAATGGCATAGTTTCAATTATTTAAAATTTTACCTTATACATTTACTAAAACGCGGTGAACCACATTGGTGGACACGTGAACTGAACATACATTTTTTCTAGGCTGAGTTTCCAGTGAAAAAGAGAAACGGTTTCTCAATATCCATCCTAAAAATAGGGTTGTTACATTTCCTCTAAATTCTACCTTCCTCATATCCCTACCCTATAAATATAGTTAATTTCCGATAACCTGGACAAAAAGTAAGATTCATTGATAACAAATATTACACACTTCTTGTTAAAGAAAACTATATATATACTTGTATTAAATTATTGAAGTTGGAAAATAGCAAGCTAGGTAAATTAATATCGGCATTAGTTCTTTACTACTAACATTATATAGGAAACCAGTTACTTTTAAATATGGCTTACAGATTCCTAAACATTTAATGTATTTTAATAAACAACCAAACCATGATCCACTTCTGTGACCGCGTGGTCTAACGTGCTACTCTCGCAGTAGTCTAGGCTGCCAATGACGGGGAGATCGAGGTTCGAATCTCTTTCGGGTGTACTGAGGGTGGTTTTTCCAAAATAGCTTTCCACTCTTCTTCTATACAAATGTGGGTAAACTTCCTATAAATGTAGCCTCCCCAATCCCTAAAACCATTAGCGTAACTAGTACATTAGCATATAACCCGAACACGTAGCAAGACTAGATGATAAAAAAAGCAGCATCATGAAAGCATATAATCCGAACTGGTAGTAAAACGAAGTGAGATAAAAAATTAAATAATTAATAACATGAACATTTTATTGGACATAATCCCCTATTTAAGTAAATACCATGTGATCATTGGTGGGTCTAAAAGGCTTTATATAGTATTCCCTACAAATCTAGCTCTGATAATTGTATTTATCAAGTTGCGGGAGATATTGACTAATATTTGTGTGAACAAGAACTAATAACTGAATACTCATGTCTCCCTCATGTATTACATGGCATATTAAATCAACACAACCTTGAGTAATGTGTAATATGTTAGATCTGTGTCGAGACCACAATAAGGATTTAGAAGCAAAGTGACATATCTATTTTGTCCTCAATCTGTTTCACGATGTCTACAAATAAAATCCCTCTTAAAGTTTTGTAACAAGCTTTAATAGTTAAGTTAAATTATTTGAATTATCAATGTGTATTTAATTGGAAATGGTCTAAGTTAGCGTTTCTCAATGTGTGCTTCTCGGAGACCTTGAGCTCCCACGAGACTCCTTTAGAGGCTCCTACAGACTTTAGAACCGTTGTGGGACTGAATTTTCGTCATAAATTTCACTAAAACAAAATATTGCAACAGATTGAATGTTGAAGAAGAATCTAGTTGTATTTTGTTAAAGCCAGATTTTAAAGAAATTTGCAAACACTTTTAAGTAAGGCCATTTTATCATTAAAAATACTTTATAAAAAATTAAGTAAATAAATATAATTTTTAACAAATTATGGTTTAACAAATTTATAAAATTATTTATAACTTTAATTAAACTGTACAAAATTTATTTTAAGTTTCCAAATCTATTACGGTAATCAACAATAGATAAAAACCCACTTAAACAAAAGCTTTTAGGGACACCATAATTATTTTAGGGGTGTTAAGGGCTCCGTATGCCAACATGGTTGAGAAACACTGGTCAAAAACGTCACTCTAGCAATAGAGTGGACTGCCGATGACGTGAAGATTGAGGTTCGAATCTCGGCTGGGTGTACTAGGGGTAGTTTTTACTTAATGTTTTCCTGCTCTCCCTCCACGTAGATTTGGGTGCATATAATATAAATTCTACCGTCCTCATTCCTACCACACTAGCATTATATATATATATATATATATATATATGTGTGTGTGTGTGTGTGTGTGTGTGTGTATGTGTGTGTGAAAACCATGACGGCTAATGCGGGTAAGAATATTTAAAAATATAATCACTAGTTTTAAATACATCTGTGGTCATGAGGTCTAAGCATTAGACTCATCTAATCTGCTTTACCAGTCACGTGGAAGTCAGAGTTCAAATTTCAGCTTCGTAAGCTGAGAGTAAATTGTCCTAAATAGTTTGACAATCTCCTCCCACAAATATAGGTACATTACGCCTAAATCCTCCCCCTCCCAAATCTAATAAACACCACTATATATGCATAATACACTCTCACAATAAAGCCAGAATTTGTGGAAATTGGTAGTTTTTGTATTCAGACTTTGCTTGGATATATAAAATAGTCTTTGCAATGCAGTACTGAAATTAATTTTTTAGAACTGCATATTACTACACATTCATATTTTACGCTTATGTACTAATAACGTTATTGGTTTTAGTGATAAGGAATGCTATATTTATAGGACGTGTACCCGCATTTGCATGTATAAAGAGCGAGAGTAAAACAATTTTGGAAAAACCACCATCAGTACACCCAACCGAGATTCAAACCTCGATCCCCCCGTCATCGGCAGTCTAGTCCACTGCGAGAGTAGCGCCTTAGACCATGCTGCCACAGAAGTTGGTACTGAAATTATTTCCCAGTACTAACTGACTTGCTACTTCACATTTATCATAAATAAACTAATGTGGCGACCTACATGGTAATGTATTTATTATTACTTAGCTCTTTATAGACATTTTTGTTTAAATTATATATCCTCTATATATTTTATTTTCTCACCACGCCTCTTTATCATTATATTTACTAATCACGCTAATGTGCTAAGGATTAGAAAGGATGACTTTAGAGGAAGTGTACTGGCATTTTCATGGAGGGTTGGTGGTAAAACCACCCTTAGTACACTCAACTGGAGTATTCTAACCCCGAACTATCCATCATTGGTTGTCTAGTATATTTCAAAAATGACGCCTTTAAGCTAGACCATTTGAACACAGTAGTGAGTAAATATTTACTACTGATAGATACAATTATTTTACATAAGTCATACATCTTTACATTACACTGTAAAAAATAATAAGGTTTTATTTACTTAGATATATATTGATTTGTTTATATACCTTATTCTGTGTTAGAAATGTGTTAAATTATTTTTTTGCTCCACGTAATTAAGCTACTATGTATCCGGAATAACCACACGACAGTGGGAAAATAATTAGATAGAAATATTTGAGAGTAAGTGCACCCACGTTTGCATGGAGACAGAGTGAGATATCATTTACGAAAAACCACTTTTCTGGGATCTGGAATCTGAGCTCCCCTTCATCAGCAAAACCAGATAGATGGGCTTGAAGTTTAGTATGCGTGCCTTACGATGTGGGTAATTTGTACAAGCATTGCTGGAAGAGAATCAATGTATTTCAAACCCTAGATAACACTGAATGAACAAATTGATATGGAATGAATGAATTGACATCCTTGGTTGACCAATACTGATAATGTCGTTGAATCAAATATAACGTTTTGTGTTCAACGAAACATTAATTTAAATTATCCTGTAAGCCTTTTATCATCTGTGGTTTATAATCGGTTTAATTTTTTCCCTTGAGTTGTCAAATATGGCATATTTCCCCCTTAGTATCGTCAATCTACTATTAAAATAATCTGTAAAATATAATAAAATAGAGTGTAAAAATTATTTTTAAAATACTTGAATCACAGAGCTTCGGGAATATAGGAATGTAGTTTTGTTATCCTATTGGAAATAAATAAATTAAATATTTTAATATTTATGTGCTTGCTATTGTTGAGATCGCAAATTATATTACATATTAGATGTACCAGTATAGGTATTTCTGCCAAACGCATGGTTGTAGGCCATGTGAATAATCTTACTCTTAAATTTATAAATTTATATTAGATGCACCCACATCTCCATGGGAAGATATTGGGCAAACAATTAGAAAAAAATAAATCCTGGTACATCCAATAGTAATAATACGCCCGTCCACCCCGTGACAAACAAACCAGAACAAACTCTCCCACTTGTTCACCAAGATAGGTGAATTAAGTTTTATTTGAACTTACTCGCAAAACATCTGTAGATTTTATTTATTAATAATAATATGGTAATAAATATAAACATATTGTTAAAATACATTTATAAATCTATTTTTAAAATATTAATTGAACATGAGGCAGAGTGTATTAAAAACTACTAGTTATTTAAGCTACTATGATAACAAAATCTTACCCACTTTAGTGGACACATAGACAAAGGCATAGATATAGTCTTTCTTGTTCTCTGCTGGTATGGAGGTCAGGTATAAGATGAATCAAACTAGTCTAAAGTGGCCCGCATCGATAAGCGAGAAATTGCCACGCAAACGTTCAGACAAATAGTTTAATTCTATGATGCGTTATTTAAAAATCTGGTTAACCCCAAAATAAACTAAAAGGTTTTATCATAGATCTTTTCCTTAACAACCCTATAGTTTGAGTTTTAATTATAGAAATAAATGTGCGCAAATGTAACATTAGCTCATTTTCAACGACTTTTTAGGCATATTTGAGAGATATGACACTAGGATTGATGAAAGAATGGTCCTAGATCTAGCCTTTCTCTAACAAATACTGTAATTTTTTATACGACCACAACAGAAAATGTTAATATAGTTGAGGATTAGCGAGCTTTTCTTTTTATCCTGAGATAAGAATTTTCGTAGTTCTCTCTCCCCTCTTTCTTATTGACATGCAAAAAGATGGTTGTAAGTGAAGGACGAAAGGGAGTATGTGCTTGGACATAATAGAGAATTAGTTAAAAAAACAGACCCCTTTATTTTAAGTTGTTTGGCCTAACATCTATTGATACTTTCTCTCTGAACCAGGTGGCCCCCTTAACTTCCTTAAAACACTATCAAAATAAAGACAATAAATAAATAAAAGAAATGAAAGATATGACGCTCGTTTGGGGTATACTGAGGTGTGTTTTCCTAAATGATTTGCCATTCTCTCCCCACCCAAATAGACGTTTAATCTAGATTCAACATATATCTATATCAATAAAATGAAGAGTTTGTGTGTCTGTCATGAGCGTTGCGCGAAATCTACCTCCCACAGAGTTGTGAAATCTGTGTATTAGTAGCCTCTATACACGAACATGTGCACCTCAAAGCCAAAATTTTGAATAACATTTCTCAATTAATTGAAAACCGAAAGAATGAAGAAATGTTAATGCCACAAGTAAGCTTTACTTCTACATTTTATACAATTTGTAATGTAGTTTGTTGGCCATGGTAACAAAAAAAGAAGTGTTTGGTATTTCAAACAGACTCTTTTTCTCACGTAACCTTAATATAATAATCATATCAAGTGTTGTGATTTATTTCTAATAAATATATTTTATATATTATTAAGTTTTTTAACTATAAACCTTTTTATCCATTTTTACCTTTTACACATTTTACCCTATACCCTTTATATTCTACTCACTTTATACTCTTTTTACCCCCTTTCCAACTATTTAAATTTATTGTCATTCTTACCCTAAAATATTTATTTGGGGATAATCTGGTAAATATAGTAAAAAGGGGTTAATAGGGCCAAAAGGTTAGGAGTAACAAAACGCAAGTCTAATTAAAAGAGCAACAAGACCAAAAGGTCCAAAATTGCAAAAATGTCAAAAAATTACCAACATGTCAAAAAGGAATAAAAAATATCAAAAAGGGTAAAAATGTAAAAAAGGGCAAGAAGCAAATCATACAAAAATAGTAAGGTATAAAGGTTGAAAACGAGTAAAATAAATAAAAAATTAAAACGATTAAAAAGCTGCTAAAGGGTCAAAAAGGGTAAGAAGGGAAAACAATAGTAGAAAGGTTAACGGGGTGAAAACGTTAACGGGGTTAAAAGGGTAAAGAAAGTAAAAAGAATAAAAAGGATGTATGTTAAAAAAGGTATAGTGTAGAATAGTATAGGGTAAAAATGTTAAAAAGTAAATCTAATCTAAAAGAGCAATACAACCAAAAGGGCAAAAATTGCAACAACGGTTATAATTTCAAAAACTCAAAAAGGGTATAAATGGTAAGAAGGGTAAAAAGTAAATAATAAAAGAGGGTACAAATGTTAAACGGGGTAAGAGAAATAAAAAATTAGATTTTAAATGGCCGGTCAAGAGGGGTAAAAAGGGAACGTAAGTGTAAAAGACTAACGCGGCGAAAAGCGTTAACCGGGTAGAAAGTGTAAGGAGTATTAAAAGGGTGAAAAGGATATGTAGGTCAAAACATTATTACTTTAGGGTAAAGTGTGTATGATTATTAAAAGAAATCTAAAAATGGCGAAATGGGTAAAATGGATAAAAAGGGTAAACAGGGTAAAAAGTTTCTTTTTCATTAGTACCAACATGCAAGATCTCAAGTATTGTGTATAGATTAGTCATAACTAAATCTTCAAAATAAATGTCAGCTTTTAAAACATATTCAGATTATATCTTTATATTGATATTGTGTATTGGTCAGCCTACTTTCGAATTTTATATCACAATTTAAAGCAATAAAGGATAATATTTAAACATAATTTAAGATTTGGATTATTTTATCTGTGGTTTGTTTTATATATACTAAAATAATAAAGCTACCACCTATATAATTATGTATATCCCTCATTAGAGTCAGTATGTAAATAACCGAGGTGGCTATTAAGACAATGAGCAAAGAAAAACAACTAGATTTTGAATATGTAAGGGAAATTAGAACTACATTTTTAAGTCAAAGAAAAAAATTGATCTTACATATATCAAGTTTATTAAAACTAAGAATAAAAAGTAAAATTGATTCTTAAAGTCTTAAGGTAACTAGATTCCAAAGTTAAGATAATTACTAGATCGTTAAGGTATGGTCTTTATTTAGATCTTTATTTTATACAAATAGCTAGATCATCTGAACGAAAATATCTAGACCTTGAATTTATAAACATAGCTAGATTGTGATATGAAGAAATGAGCTGGATCTTCGATTCTTTAAATATAATTATACCGTGAAAGTATGAAAAGAGATCTTTAATCCATAAAGATAACTAGTTCGTGAAGGTATGACAAACGCTATATCTGGTATTTCATGATGCTACGAAGGTAAATAAAGAGCACCGGTACTAAAATAACCTTATACCTAAGTAACCAGCTACTTCAACTTCGGTGACCTGGAGGTCCAGGGGTAAGGTGTCAAACTTACGTGCTGGAGGTTCGGGATTCAATCCTCGGTCCCACCACGGGTATATGCTTGCCAAACCCTTCCCTCACCTCTGACAAGACGTGTATTAATCACAACTTGTAAATGTGCGAAATTCCTGGCTTCCACCGTGGTTCGGATTCCACGTTAAACTGTAGGCCCTCCATTTCATCTCACAGTCAGCCTACCATTCATTATACATTAGCGTAAGTGCGTATAACCCGAATGGGTAGTAAGACGCGTTGCTAATAGTAATATTTTTATTAGCACCGCATCTTACTACCCGTTCGGGTTACACGCACTTACGCTAATGCGTAATGGTAAGGTGATTGTGAGATGAAATGGAGGACCTACAGTTTAACGTGGGATCCGAACCACGGTGGAGGACTGGCCTTCCCCACATTCACAAGATGTCTTGTCAGAGGTGAAGGAAGGGTTTGGTAATCATATAAATCTGTGCCGGGCCTGAGGATTGAACCCCGGCCCCCAGCATAGAGGTCTGTGACCTTACCCCTAGACCGCCAGGTCACCTAATAATAATAATAATAATAATAATAACACTTCAACGTGCTTAAAGGTAATTAATTTATTTGTATAGTTTTTTTTACCCCTTGACCCCTCAGAAGGAGAAGTATTGTGATTGTCAAAAAAATCTAATCCGAGATTTTGATTTAAAAAAAAAAGTTAATGTCGACCTTTAATGACCTCTTGAATCTGAAAAAGTGGTTTTCCTGATGCCGTATGTCTGTGTTTTTGTGTGTATCTTGGACTAGAGCCGAAAAAATTCTTATATTGATAGAAATAAAGTTTAGTATCAAGATTTTTCGCAAGGTTTCCCCAATAAGTTTTTGGAAATAGATGTCTAACTTAGAATTAAGGGTAGTTTATTGAAGGGTAAAACAAGATAAAATCAATTTTCTAAAAATCTACTCAAATGATTCTGATTAAACTTTGTATCCAAGCATTGTTTAACAATACAAATAAAATCATTATATTCTTTTCCCCATAAAATTAATTTTTGGATTCTTTACATAAACAAAGATTTCCAAATTTGATCATATCTCCGATACTATTTTAAATACAAAATAACCTACCACTGTCAAGAAGTAGTGCTATTCAAAATAAATATCCATTATTTGAAATATATTTGTACAAAACCAATAATTTCTGAGCTATAAGCAAACCTATATAGTTTTTTATGTTGCACTCTTGACATTGAAATTGGTTGTTATGCTATTTGGTGGACAGAGGTGTCCCTCTTATCTCATTGTATCTGTAACAGTGTATAGTATATAATTTATGCTCTTTAATAGTGTGTTCTTTCAAAATTACTTATTATTTCGTTTACAAATACTAGAATGTTTTAATAAATGAGTTTATTTCATGATAAGAGAGTGAGAAAGTCTGTGTGGTGTACCTTAACATTTATATTAAGTAAGCTTACGTAAGGGCAAATATGTCTTTATTGTGTGTGTGTGTTTGTCCACAGTATAACTGTTTGCCATACCTGTATATTCATAATAAGGGCAAACTTTAGAGGAAATATGCCTCCATTTACGTAAATGAGAGTGAGAAACCATCTAGGAAAAAACATCCTCATCACACCTACATAGTGTTTGAACCCCTACCTCACTATCGTTAGCAAATCCGACTAGCCGAACCTACAAATCTGCATACCCATTGATGTGGCATATTGTCCCAGGGATCTTTATTTTGTAAGTCAGGCTTTGATATCTGTGTGTATATAAAGTTCACATTATTCAAACGATATTATTAAAACAAATGTAAGCCTATATTTATTCGAATGAAAAGCGTTTGCTAGACTCGATTCTCAATGAAGATTAAGGAATTCTTTAATTTTAAATCTCTTCACTCTTTATTTTTACCGACAAACTGTTTAATTAACATTATTTATCTATTATTGAAACGAATCCATTTTTTAATTTTAATCTATTGGACTAAATATAAATTTGACATATGTAATCTGATTTTCAATGTATTTAACATTAATTTTCTATCATCTATAAATCGAAAATGCCTGTGTTATTTCTGGTGTCCCTCTTTGGTCTGGGAATAATAAAACTTTTACTAAATGGAGCGTTCTTCCGAACTAAGCATATCTGAGCTATTGCAAACATAAAACATTTTTATACTGCATTACACCTCCATCCACCTATCCAATATGGCTTAACGAGCCCTTACCGCTATCATAAATAATTTACGGTAACGAGCACTAATGAGTATACTCCATTTAGGAACACGTTACAATGGATAGTTAAGATTAAGTTAGAGGTAAAGTCAAAACCATAATAATTATAAACCCTTAATAGAGTCAATAAAGTGAACATTTTAATAGTTAGAAATTAGTTTTGTTATTATCTTTGTGATTTGATTTATTCATGGTTTAATTTAAAGTATCACCTCTAGCAAAACAAAATATTTTGTAAGAGTAATTTCATCTTGATTTATTAGATAAGATATTTTTCTTCGCACACGTTCACTATATTATGGTGGAAGTGTAGGGTACGCGAGATTAGGGCACTGTTTTTGCAAATTTAATGGTAGAACGTTTTTGTTCCCCCTGACTGTGAGAATTGTGAAACCTTATGTGGTATGCCCTAACTAGATATATCCTTTCTATTTATTCCACATTACACTACAGTACGAGGAAGTGGAAGCCCATGTCTGTGGACCAATCTTATACCCTCTATTAGGATCCGATTTTTTTAGTCGTTTTTTATTGCTTCTTTCAGAAAAGTCTAGAATATATACGATTATTCGTGCTTTATAAGTGATGGCTATATTGGCTTCTTAGAAACTCTACTATGTCAAAAAGGAATTTTTTATCGCATTGGAAACAATAAAGTGGAACATTTCGATTATTTTTTAAAAAAGGTTTAATTTCTTTTCCACGTGTAATTTACATTAAAACAACGCAGAAAAACTTGCCTCACAGCGCTTGACAAACTATGATAGAAAATTCTAAATAACTTTACTCGATCAATAGAATATGAGGGTCCAAATAGGTGTCGAATCATGCCTCGGGAGTTAGGAGAATTTCTGTCATTAAATAAAATATATTCAAAAATTGAAAATTTTCAAATATTAAGAGTATAACTTACTAAGTTAAAATATTGTTTTTTACATTTATTTTACATTCACAAATAAAAAAAGATAAAAAAATCTGCATAGTGTATCAGGCTTTTAGATAGGAATTCACCAAATTTAATTAAATAATTTCCTTGTAACCATGTCATTTGCGATAAAATTTATATATTACAATGTTCTGATCAAAATACCAACTCTAAGGTCATTTCTTACTAATTATAATGATATTTTAATAATACTTAAATGCTATAAAGTTGTTGTTTTATCTATGCTTGCTTAGAAACACACTCAACTTGCCCAACTGAATAAACACTCGTTTATCTTCTGACATTATTGACCTCCTATATATAAGCTTTTGTAACTCGTACTCTGAAACTCGTTTCCACAAAATTGTACCTTGCTTTATCAGGTAAACAAAGAGTAAATTAACGACTTAATATAAAAAGTGTCTTAATATCAACTATCAGGTACAATATTTTTTATAAAAACAATACATTTAGCATTGTGGAGGTTCTGGAGGATTATTAGACGAGAGAAGTTCATTTCCTAAAAGTAAGTTTTCCTCTAATAAGTCAGATTCGAGAATATTGGTTTTGAAATTTTTTTGTTATAACAATAAAGTATTAACCTGTTTACTGTTATAGGTGGTTCTTATTTAAAGAAATGATTTCAGAAAAGTAATCTAATTTTCTTGAAAAAAATAACTTATAAGTGAATTTTTAATGAAACGTCTTATATATTTTTGCTTAATATTTATCAGATTGAACTGTAGTAATATTCTAAATTATTAGATACCTTATTTGAATTTTAATATTTTAGTAATAAATCTCTTGAAAAGAACAATTAGCTATAAAATAATAAATTTAAGTCAAAAAGAATAACTTCAAAACTAAACTTTAAATTAGTGCCACTTGATGTTCTTTTCTTAAATATATGTAAAAAAAAATATATACATCTGTCTTTCCCAATTAAAACTTTTTCTTTTTCTTTTTAAGTGCCAGTTTTACAAAATATGAGATAAAAAAAGCTGTGAATATATATATATATATATATATATATATATTACCTTGTATTTTAATTTTATGAAGTGTTGATGAAATGAAATACTTTATGAAATGCCCCTGTTCTCTGGTTTTGGTTATCCGTCCCCTTCCCCTCACTCCAATGCCCCCTCTTCATCCCTTCTCCCACACAGGTTTATTGCACTGGGCTTAATGAGTAGCGCAGTCCTGCTCACGAGGGAGCGGCGTATTAAATTTGCTGGTAAGTGAGGCGGGTAATACAGAGCAAGAACGGACGAACGGCAAGATAGGTCGTTCGTTTGCTCACTGGCTCTAGCTCTTCACTTGTTCATTTTATGAAATGAGACGTTGGTAGGGATGAGAGGATTTTCATCCCTTTCCCCCTCTTGACCCTAACTTCTCCAACCCTCTCACTTCCTCTACCAGCCCTACTTGAATATAAAATGCTAAATATTAATATATTGAAGTGTGGCAGAGAAAGTATCATTACAAGACAACATTTTTTTCTTAGGGTTATAAAATTTGTATGCAAAGGTTTTCTATTATACTCATTATTTTATAACAAACACTTTCCTAAATTTTCTACCTTAAGTACGTGAGTGTTTAATTTGTAATATTAGTTAGGGAAATATATTAAACTATATAAAAGAGTGAAACCGAAAGTGTGTGCTAGTTATTTTAATATATATTATTTTAAATATTTACAATAATTTTAAAACATTACTGATTTCATTTTTTTGTTTGTTTGTTTGAAGTATTTAATATTTATTTACTTTCTACGTGACTATACAAATATATCAATTAGATCACGAAGTCCAAGGTGCTTCTAATTGTCACATAACTTTCAATGTATTTGTGATAACTTATACGAGGTTTTTGATGTGTTTTTGTTCATTTTTAAAAACTAGTAAACTATAATCATTTATTTAATCGAAGACAAACTTAATTACCCGACCCTAATCCCACCGAAATACTACTTACTTATTTCGATGGGCAAATGGTCCAAGTCTCGCAATACATGGGGATGATGATGACAGAGAGACCTGGATTCAAATTCCGGTCGGGTGCACAGACCCTCCCTCCCCCCAAAAAAAGATTTCACACAGATGTGGGTAAATTTATTTTCAAACCTACCTTCCTTATCCTTATTTCATTAGCGTAAATGATATATTTATATAACCCGAACGGATAATGAGATTCAGTGAAATAAGAATTATAATTTTCACCAATTATTACATTTATTAGGAGCTATTTCTACTAATAATTTATTCTGGGGTCCCCAGATCAGTATCAATGTGCCTTAAACTAATAATACTAGCAAGGAATGATTATTGTGCCAAGCGAGCATTATTATCATTATTGATATATACTAATAACAAGCGATGTTAAATTTGAGAGCAAATTAATAATTTATACAAGCATTTTATAAATCTGTATTTTAAATTATAAACATTGCAGATGAAACATATTTTACTGTGTGGTAGCTAAGTGGTAGAGTGGTCGACTACAAGTATAAAGTTCCCTAGTTCAATTCTTGTTGGTGATAAATACATTAGATAATATTGGTACAGCCTGCTATCAAACGACAGAGCTGGGCGTGTAGTACTAGCCATACTATCCTTGGACTAACTTAGTCAGTAGGTCATGTGCTCTAATATAACAGTTCAGAAAGTATATTTTAAATACTCCAATAAAACACATTTGTACAATGTTTTACTAACAGTCTCCATGTTATTCTATCCGGAGCCATCCTACGTATAACTTAACGGCTTGGCAAACAAAGTTATCACTGTTGGGAATAATTTACCCTCTGTGTTCTCTGAAAGGTAGTAAGCGTAATCTACTGGTTAAAATTTATATGCATCACAAATTGATACGTTACGATTGTCTGCAGGATGCGTCATGATACTTTAATCAAATTCAAAGTTAAAAGCCATTAGTCCACAATCAATACAACAGCATTCGAAAATAAGGCCTGAACTCGACCATTATGGCTAAGTGCCAAAGGTCCTTAGTTCGAATCCACTGTCCAGGTTGTATTTTTTCACATAAATGAACTTATCATATTTGGTTTCAGTCCAGAATCTCATCTCGGTAGGTTACGTGTCTGCCTACTGAGTTAAGGGTTCCGGGTTTGATTCCTGGCAGGGTCGAAAAATTATCATTGATGAAAATATGGGTTTACCCTTTCCCATTGATAAACTAACGGACGGAGACTGGATGTTATGCCTCTACTAGTCTTATATTAGATAATAATGCATATGAAGCTACGACAAGCTTAGCAGGCCAGTAGTGGAAAATATATGGCTTGAACAATAAACTGACCAATGCTATAAGTTGGAAACAGTAATGGATATTAAAAAAAAAATATTTGATTTCACACTACGGCATGGCTTATTGCTATAGGATAGGGCTAGTTTTATAGTAAGGATTGACATGCTTATCATTAGGATCTTCGTCCTGAACGTTAGACTACAGTCGTCCCGCCGTAGAATGCCGTTCTCTTTCAAAAATACCAGGTGAAAGGAATAATCAGGAATAATCCATTAAACATACCTGTTCAACAGGATGAGCAATATCGATTATGGTATACAAACAATATATTAAAAATCCCTTGGTTGTAACTTCAAAATAAGGTCAAATGGGACATATTAACATTTATCATAGTTTTTGGTGTCTCCTTTCCATCACTGTAGTAGATCCAACATGTTACGCTACATCCTTTATATTAATTCTTCTGGTAATTTAGGGATGAGGAAGCTAAGATCTAGAGCAGGCGTGTCAAACTTGTTTGATCACAAGGACCACATTCAAAACAAAAATACCGAGAGGGCCATATTTTTTTTGTAATGAAAACACATTTTAGAACCTTATTTTTATGAAAAATTATCTTTATTTTAGATTATATAAAATATAATGACTCATCTTTTATTTTTTAACAAAAGTTTGAAACTTTTTATTTGCACAAATGGTGTTAATGTTTGGCTTTAAATTTTGTGCGGAAGTCACTTTCATAATTGACTACAAACGAGTATCTGTAAGTCGTGAGCTTTCGGGTGATTTATTCCTTTTCATAAATGAAAACAACAGTTCACACACGTAGGTGCTGCCAAATAATGCACATATTTGCAGAGTAAATTCAACCATTTTTGGAAATTGATCCCTAGAGAGGAAAGAATAAAAATTTGGTATACCAACCTCACACTGTATTTCAATATAGTCCCGTAAACATCGCAAATGTAAGCTCATAGTTTTTAAAACCATGGAATCTTTTCTTGAATTCACAAAGAATGTCTTCAATTTTTGTATGAGTAGTCACTAATAGATATTCGTTATTCATTCTGCTTGAATATAAATTGAAATGTTTTAAAATGCACCAGATTACCGCATTTAAGTTGACATTGTCACAGTAAAGGTTTTGTTTGAAAATCTTTCACATACATGGATGTTATAAGTATATTTTTTCATTGAATATTTAAGATTGGGTGAACATAAGTTGCCAGCTTCCATTTAATCTGAAACACACGACCTTCCTCTTCGGTTTTGCGTTTAAAAGGCTTTGAAAAGGATATTTTGAGGGGCACACTATTTGAAGCGTTATTAACAAGTCAACCTTTACAAAATCTAATGATTTATATTTAAATTTGATTGCATTTAAACTAAGTTTATGTTACCACTTATTTATATTTCACCAAATACAATTAGAAGAAACCTCAAGACCAGATGCTACGGCAGACAAATGAGACTGATTTAAAAAATTGTCATCTCTTAACTCTGAAGTAGGAAACTACCAACGAATACAATTTTTTTCCTTTTTGGTGTCACCTTTTTCTGTGCAGAAAGATTGCCGTTAATGTTATCAATTAGGTTTCTCGTAAGAGGAACAAGAATGTATCACTCTACTTGCTGAAACTTTTTCAAACACGAACTCTTTCTTTACCTTTTTATACCCACCAACATCGTAAAGTTGCGTTTATGAAAAAAATAAAAATAAAAAGTAGGGCCGAATTGAATGTTGGTTTGTTGTAAGATCCGCTGGCAGCAAAAAACTGTCTGCATGGAATATGGTTTCGTTATAAACCACAAGTTTGACTTGCTTGATCAGGAAGAAGTTTTCTTGCAAATGCGTGGAGTAAGATTGGGGAATCAATTAATAAATTCACTTTTAGTACACCTGGCTGTAATTCGAACCCAGCCCACACTGCCTACTCTAAGGAGGTTTTCTTTCAAAGCAAATTATTTCGTATGAAACACATTTAGTTTCTTTATATTTCAATAGCAATTCCCTCTTGCCATGGTTAAAAATATTGTCATCGATTTAATGTTGTTTTTACCCGCCTCGGTGGCTTAGTTGGCTAACGCGCTTGTCGTGTTGAAGCTCGACTGCTGAGGATGGGGAGATCGAGGTTCGAATCTCGGTCGGGTGAACTGGGGGTGGCTTTTCCTAAATGGTTTTCCACTCTCCCTCTACGCAAATGCTGGTTCACTTCCTATAATTCAACTTTCCCAATTCCTAATCCATTAACGTAATTAGTACTTAAAGCGTATAACCCGAACGGGTAGTAAGACGCGGTGCTAAATATGATTATTATTATTAATGTTGTTTTTAAAAATAGACCAATATGAACACATGCATACCCCACTTTGTGACGATTCTCTTTCCAACGCTTTGCTCATAACGACGATTTTAATTTGTTACCAAACGCCGAGTATCAGGAACCTGTGTCGCTGATACGATCGTTTACATACCCTTGATCACAAAACAGGATGAATGTATTTTTATTTGTCTGCTTACTTTAACTAAATTGTGTGTGTACAATATTTATTTTAATTAAAAACTGTTCTATTTACGTCAGATATGCACATACATGAAGATCGAAATACATGGCATGCATCGAAAAGATAATTGACCTTAGAAAAATGGTTTGGAATCGAACATGTAATAAGTGGGGTATGTCTGTATGTAGTTCATTAACTATACCATGATTTTGGTTGGAGGACCTTTCTGGAAGGTCTTATTTTGTACCAGGATCCTAATGTATATTAATGTTTTGGTAGGAGAAAAGTACTTCTAGAACCGAGTTCCTACCACAGCGCCCTATTGGAAAACCTTTTTTTCTTAACAAATTAATACTACGATATACAATAGGATTCTGGTACGAAATAAGGCCTTTCCGGAAGGACCTCCTACCATAATCAACAGTGGTATCATGCTATAAGATACGTCACACTTGTAATATTCTGGATTGTCAATGTTGGATATATCGGTATTTGAATCCCGGTCGAGTGTACTACATTCAGTTTTTCATAAGTTTTTCCCCCCTCTCCCTCTACAGCAATAAGGGTATTTCTTAAAAATATCATATTTCCTTTCCCATTCTTGTAAATGGGCTTCATTGAGTCGCGACCCAAGTCTCACCTCTTGAGCGAGTTGCGTCCGAAGGATGAAACCAATACTGCCAATTTAGTTGAGTCCATAAGAGTGAAGTCTAATGAATAAAATAATTTTGGTTGGTTCATAATGATACATAAAATTATAATTCAGTCACTTTTACAGTAAAATGTTACATAAAACAGGCTAGCCTCTAAACTTGCCTAACCTAGCGAGTCAACAGCGGATAGAATATAATCATGGATATAATGTTTGTCATATTATTATTGTAAACCACTATTTGACTTTATGGTTCACGTAACATATTTAGATAGGTGAGACGTCACCAAACGCAGCTAATTATCTACCTTACACTACTAATGATCCCAAAAGACCACTCTTATTAACCTGTTGTAAATATTTGAATAGCCTGAGCGGGAATTAAAACGTGGTACCCGCTAAAATATTAATTTTCTGTGAAAAGTTTACTAAAATGAAGTTTGCATTAGTAAGGGGATATTATTTTATTATTTATTTGAGTTATTTAATGTGCACTTTTCAAACCAACTAATTTTATCAGCACATGACTTATAAACGAAATTAAATCTAAAACAGACACAACACACAGACCCCAGCCTTTAATTCATTACTATGAAAGGGGAAACCCATATTTCATCAACGATAAATTTTTCGGCCATGCTGGGAATTGAACCTGAGACCCCTAAATAAAAAAGATAAAGACACGCTACTTTGTGATCTAAGGTGTAGGACATAAGTGTTTTGCCTATAAACTTAATAATTTATTATGAATTATAAACAAAGATAACAATATTTTTTTTACTATTTTTGTTGTCTATTAATCAAGTGTGTTTGATAGCTTCGAGAATATATAAAAGCCGTTTTGTAGTTCAGTAAATTAACACTTTTTTACTAACAGAATAATTTATTAATAGTGTTAAATTTGACTTACCATCATGTTGCATTTAAAGATTGACCAATTTACTGTCCATTTTTCTACGGTCTTGTATAGTTTATTCAATCCATATTTATCGATGTTTCACGTAACAAACTCAAACTGAGGGATATTAGCATCTGGGCCAGCGCGTGGAGGGAGATCTGTAATTCATTATTAATTCATTTAGTTCAAAACCCATGAATGCTTAAGCACTTTTTTTAGGTGCCATGATAAGAACCAAAAGTTATCTCGGGCAGCTAATTTTTTTGAAAATATTTTTGTGCATCAAGTCATACTACCCGTCTCAGTAATTCGCATATTTACACTAATTAGGTAGGGATGAGAAAGTTGGAATTTTAGGAGAGGGAAACAGAGAGGGTGGAAATCCATTTAGAAAACTACACCCTACCTGGATTAGAACCCTGACCTCTTCCTTACCAGCCAGTCAGATTGGATTAGATTTACGCCTTAGCCAATATGTGCATCATTGTGGTTAAGTAGAACTTATCTGTACCCATTTGTAATAAAAATCGCAACGAATAATCTATTCATACTTTTTTTTATCTCTAATTTAAAGAAAGTATGTTAGTCTTGAAACTTTTCAACCTTGGAATATGATAAATCTGGATGTTTTATGAACCCCAAACATAATAGGTCCTAAACATTCTGACTTTTTGATTGCTGCCATGCCTGTTTGTCCATGGAGCGACAACCTAAACCGTTTTATGGATGTAGTTCAAACTTTATACGTTCTATGATCATACCCCAGGGCATTTTTTTAAAATGTATTCCGTCCCTCAAAACGAAGTTAGTTTACGAATGCTCTGTTTTTGAATATTTGAAATATTTAGATGATGGCTTTAATGATTTAGTTTAAAATTATTAATATATATATACAATTTAGTTTAAAATTATATGTATATATAATTTTTTTTAGGTGGACATTATTTTATAATTGGTTTACAAATGTTTAGTATTTGAAAATTTGGAATTTTTCAAAAAAGACTATAACCTTTTTTATTTCAAGTTGGATCTCTCGGTAGTGTTTTACATCATAATAAAGAGTGTATGTTGGTTTTACAAAAATATAATATAATATATTATGTGAGAAAATAAGTTCAATTTGGTTGTACCCTTCTTTTATAACAATTTTCTGTTCCCCACAGGTCTTAGAGTTCTGATAAACAAAAAAATGGTGGTAAAGACATAGGTCCATAATGTATTGTCTGCCTGTGGACCACACAGATCTCGTCTATCTTCGACTATGTTGACAGCAAATATGTCTTTGTTCATCCCCTTTAAGATTGAGGGTTAGGACCGTGCGTGTCTTCGCTCTTTCGCGTCAAGGGGCTGGCTATTACGTGACTTGGTACTAGTAGGAACGTGAGGAAAATATCGATACTTTACTAATATCGATACCATTACTCGTTACTTTTACTGATGTGAGTATATACTTACAAGCCGGTATCAGATGAACATAAAAAATACAGCAATAATTTGTTAAAATTTATACATCGTAATGTATTATTTTTAAACTACACTCTAATATTTTATCAGTATAAGAAAGATTAAAGTAAAAATATGTTTATCAATCAACCTATTGTATTGAAATTACTCTTTCCGCATTACACAATAAAATTATTATCAATACAAATTATAAGGTTTGATCGTAGTTATTATTTTTATATCTGTTGATTATTGATTAATTCCTCCATTGGATACAGTTTATAATGACATCTGCGAGAATCCCAACGACTAGTGTCTGTTTTTACACTTAATGGTAAAAAAATAAAAAAAGGCAAAATTAGGTTTAGTATCAACAAATTTCTGCTGCCTCGTTCACAATTACTCCAGGAACTATATTACTATTTTGTAATTATTATTATTATTATTATTATTATTATTACGTTTAGAAATATACACGTAACAGGATATCATTCTTTGTATTTATAAATTTTACTTATGGTTAAGAGTTAAGTACAAATATTTTTATCATATAAAGAATAAACATCAATTATTTCGTTCATAAAAAACAATAAACATGACAGTATGAAATTCCCTGCTTATTTTTCAAAAGCTAATGCTATTGCTAATTTTCTTTTGACGCGATTTTGGTATCGATTATTTTCTTCCTATACTAAAAATGAATATACTTTCAATTCTTTTCTTTCGATACCTTATCTCTGGGCACTGAGCCGGTCTTTTCCATTTCACTGCTCGTCTTGGCTATACACATTTGGTGTATTATTTATTTAACCTTCGTATATCCTATAAGATAGCAAGCTTACCTTGCAATATTAACTATAGTATAGCTTAAATATAGGGCCATAGTGTAATCCATTGAGGTAATACTGCTACAACTTAGAGTAAACGAAGTTTACTTTAAGAGTAAAACCTGCATCGATTGGCTAGCCATATAATCATCAAGCACAATTAGTCTTCTTTTCTGGTAATGAATAAGTCATTGTTCGAAACCCGAATGGGCGAAGTGAAAGTGTTTTGTTTTTATATAAAAAAAAAGTTTTCCACCCTCCTTGAGAATGAGATATATTTCCTCAGCATTATACCCTCATCATATCTATCCCAAAATTTTAACTACATGCGTATAGCCTGGACAATATAATATTTCTAAATGAACACACATATACAAATTTTGTTATTAGCTCCAGAAGTATAAAAAACTTTACCAGCTCATATTAATAATTTTCTGAACTGTACCTATTCTAATTGCACTAATGGGGTAGGAATTAGGAAGATAGAATTGAAATAAAATGTACCAAAT
This sequence comes from Timema douglasi, assembly GCA_901482245.1. Classification (NCBI taxonomy): domain Eukaryota; kingdom Metazoa; phylum Arthropoda; class Insecta; order Phasmatodea; family Timematidae; genus Timema; species Timema douglasi. Next base: position 177,910 of record CABEEJ010000311.1, on the reverse strand, counting down.
GTACGAGAAGGGAGAATTAGGTAATATTTAATAAACGTCACAATGGTCTCACCCAGATGGGAATATAGCTCCAACCATCTTGTCACACACAAACCAAATAAATGGTACGGAATTGCGCACGGACTTTCTCGCTCTATTGTTTGAAAATGGAGATATTTACTCAAAAGTCGTAATATATGTTAAACGAAATAATATACACTAGCAAACCCAAGCATAAATAATTGTACTATACTTATGTAAAACTTTTTTTTAGTCCCAGTTTAAAATTTTATAATTTATTTTTAAAGAATTAATTTCCTCCTTTGTATGTTTGGACAGATACAAAAGATAAATGTTGGGTCCACAAGGGTCAACACTTCGTATTAAAATTTCAACTGCCGGTTAAAATTTTCGTCATTTTATTATTTGTTGCAAATCTTCATGCCATCGCATTGCTATTAAATTATTCATTTATAAATTTTGACAAATAAAAAAATTTAAATATTGACTATTGAGTTTGAAATGGATATAAATCATTGTTGTACAAACATTTCTACTAAGAGGTTTAAGGAAAAACAACATACACTTTTAGAGACTTACTTATATTTAATTTCTCTATGGCGTTGGAGAATTATTGCGTTAAAACTTAAGTAGTATTTCTTTACAACTAAAGCTCACAAAATTGTATTAATATATTTGCCAATATCTCAGAAACTGTTGGATTTATTCAAATGTATTTCATATAAAAGCTTTTTATTTTTAATAGTGCTACAATTTTGCAATGAGAAGTTATTTAGTATCTCAAATGATTGCAGAGATACGGAAGTTTCTGCTTCTGTAAAGTACCCTAAAAGTCATTTTCATGGTAAAATGAAAATAGCCAGTTTATTTATAATCTTAATCAACAACTAGATACGAATTTTAATCAAAATCATTAGAGTCGATTTTGATAAAATTCATTTTTTCTCTTTTAGCACTTTTTTAAACTACTATTAATTTTAAGTTTAAACAGACACACACAAACGTAATTGCAAATACTACTTTTTAGGGTTTGGGGGGTCTTGAGACATCGACATCTATCAACATTTCAGGTTTTATTTTCTTTTGCAGTCGCAATACTTTTACCTTTTGTGTTCGAAAACTTAAAAAATATATATATATATATACGTAAAGCTTGAAAGTTATTGATTTTTTAAAAATAGTCTTCTTATAAAATATTTGTATTATAAGGAGACCTACATATTTGCAACGATAAGTAATTTCATATCTCAAATAGCTTAGAAGATATTATAAAAAAAAATTACTCATCAGACTGGAGCCCTTAAAGTCATTTTGCCGAAATATTGAGGGAGGCCATTTTGTTTGGAATATTTATAAATGTTAATAAAAGAAATTTAATCAATATCGTTAGAGCCGATTTTGAGAAAATCGACTTTTTCTCTTTTTGCTCTTCAGTAAACTACCCTTAATTTTAGGGTTAGATATCCAATTCCAAACATTCCTCGGGGAAACTTTATTAAAACCCTAGATACAAAGTTTTAGCCCGATCGGTAAAATAGTTTAGGCTCTAGTTGGAGGTACAGACAGACAGCTGGAAAGTCAAAAACTATTTTTTTTTGTATTTGGGGGGTCATGAAACGTCAAGATTCATCAAACTCTTGAGTTGGATTTTTTTGACGATCACTATACTTTCTCTGCCTGTAAGATAGCGAGAAAGTAAAAAGATGAACCTACATTTAGTCCACGCGCCTAGCAATGATGATCTGAATATTTTCTATTTAAAGTTAGTATACACATTAACATATACCGTTTATGAGTTAAATTGCCAACTCTCTTATATTTCACTAACTGCAGCACCATCCGCGTCAATGTTGATTTTAAAATTATTCCTATCAAATAATAACGTTTCTAATCCCAGGGTTACTACTATTTCACAGCGAAGAATTTACTTATCACTTAAGGTAGAGATTACCATCGTAAAAACATTGGAGTTGATACTAGATATATATGTGGACTCAAAAAATGCTATGTGGCGTAATTTCTTCTTATTTAAAATTAGATAAACAAATATTTGTAATGGAAGAAAATAAAGAAACCAAACTTAACGTAAAACATATTTGTAAACGACGCTAGTATTTTACCATCACGAGCGATCAGACACAGGTTGCTGCTAAAACTAACAAGGAAGAATGCCACACATGATTGTCCATGAGAAAAACATTTAACACGGAGACCAACGCCAACTGCTTTCATAGTTCGACCTTGCACTTTGTTTATCGTTATCGCAAAGCAAACCTTGATGGGAGATTCCAGGCGTTTAAACTGGAAGGGCAGGTAATATGGAATCATGGGGATTATTGATATCACTCAATACCTTTTCTCTAGTGGCACAACCTGTCAAGACGGTCACTTTTATGATAAAGTTTTATTAACTACTTAGCTGTAAGTGGTTCCCACTACGCATTTTATGTGGGTTCAAACCACTTAGCAAAACTATGGTGTGGATGGATATGCCAGATGGATTGAGGGAATTACAATTTTTACAGGATATTGGACAATTTCCTGCTGAGATACTATCATGTCTATGGACATGTGATAAAGGCTTATTTCGCAGAAATATATTGGTATGAATAAAATGGACTAATTTTTGGATATCCTTGGCAACATATCTAGGGTTTACACAAATATAACTTGCCTTAATACTCTGGGAGGACGCCATTGCCGAGATTCAATATTATATCGAGAATTAAGTTTAAGATATAATACCCGCATAGTTAGGTGTGCGTGTGGGTGGACCAAGAAAGTCTCACAATGTCAAACCGTATATAGGATGATTTCAAGCAGGCTTTAACCTCGTCAGCTGTAGTTCCTCTTGGAATGACTGATTGAGTTTTTCGAGAGTCTCCCGAGAACAATATGATGACGCCTCCCATGACCACATATATCACCTCTCATGTATCTCAGAGAAATATCTAGAGATTAAATGGAGGTCCATTGCGACATCGTACTTTCGTCCCATACGATCAGAGAGCATTATTGCAGCAATTTTGTGCTTCGATATGTTGCACATTTGTGGTTGGGTCGTTAGAAATATTGAAAGCTAATTTTAACGTCACATGCACTGTTCCTTGCCCGTATAACCAAGTAGTGGTTATGCCCAATGATGCCACTACAAGGGCAAACAGGGCAATACGTCCCTCAGACCTGATTATTAGCTAACCATAAATTAATTATAAGTCTTTTATGTTCCTCCTGCGCATAAAAAAGAACACTTTTACGACTGGATCTCGAAAACTCGATAATACCTTGATGTAGGGTGTAGGCCTAAATTGTTATTTGTTCAATAGAGGCTCATTTCAATTCAAGGTGTACATTATAAGTGACCGCTTGTATGTCGTCTCTATAATATAGTCTCTCAAAAATATAGATCCATCAAAATGGTTGGGTATAGAAAGATCAAAGTCCTTCATAATCCTGTCCAAGGAAGCACTTAAAATGTTGGTGAGTTCAGCCAAAGCTGCACTACAGATATCTTTATTAACGTCCAATTTATATACCAACTGCTTGATTTGGAATCCATGCAAAATATATTCTGACATGCTTTCCCTGTTGGTAAGTCAAAGTTTGATAGGATCACGTGACAAACAAATTAATTTGATGAAGGGCAAATATATATGTGAGGAAGATGATTTAAACAGAGTGGCGTCTGCTAAACTGCAGCTCAAGTGTGAATAATCCTCTAATAGTCTCAGTGCTTTGAAGGCTAATTGGAATAATGCGTGGGCCACGCCGCTTACAGTTAATGTTTTCAAACGAGGTAGTGCCTTTTACGATATGAAACAGCATTCTCAAAATTAATTCACACACTTATCAGAAATTGTGGAACAAACAAACATACAGATTTTTGAGCAGCTGCCACCAATAAATGGATTATCAAATCTTAAAACCATGTACACACTTTGTTCGGCCTATGTTCAAAGAAAATCCTTACAAAATTATTTTAAAATAGGCCTAGTCTTAGGAATTTGACTATTATCATGGAACAAACATACATACATATATTTGAGTAGCTGCCATCTTTAAACGGATAACCAATTCGAAAAACCATATAAATATGTTGTTCGACCTAGTTTTCAAGATTATCCTTGCCGAATTAAGATAAAATTGGTCAACGCACTTAGTGGTTTTCAAGGAACATGGATTTAGACAGACGGGCAGATAAAATGTAAATGGTTAAGTAGAAACAGAACCAGGCTAGGCTTGGTAAAAAAAAAAAGGTATAATTTGCAGATAACAACAATTGGCGTATGATTGAATGAGAGTAGATCAGTAACTTTTACATAGGTCAGATAAGGCTTTTCTTACAAAAGTTAGATTGTAACCGCTCGAAACCATGTTTTACTCCCTTTGTCAGTTTCTTTTTAAAGATAATAAGGTCTTTAATAAAATTATAGTGCTGAAAAGGAAGCACATTCTACCAGAAAACTCTTACATTTAGCTTTGTTACTACTAATTTAATACGCATGAGGAATGTAGAAGTTAAGAGTAAGCATACTCACTTTTGTTTATAGGGAGCAAGGGCGTAGAAAGCTACTTTTTCTTGAGTGGGGGTTTCACTAGAACATAATTAACTCTTATTCCATGTGCTCACTGGTCTGGGTAGTATTGTAAATATCCGGGGTGGCCTATATATAATATTATAGCAGTAACTACATATTTATATGACGTGAGAGTGATACACTATTTAGAAACACATACCCTCAGAATACCGGCCCAGGATTCAAGTTCTGAACTGCCCTTGTCAAGCACAAAAAATAGATGAGCCTTAAGTTTAGTCTACGTGCTCATTTATTAGTAAATGTTTATTAGGGGTAACCTTATGAATTAAGTTACTTTTAGAAATAAACTCACTATAATATTTCCTGCGTTTAACATATGGGACAAATATTAACAACTTCAAAAAGAAAAAAAAAAGTTTTACGTGATAAAACAAGCGAATACAAATTCGTATAATAAATATTTTTGTCCCCTATGTTGTTCTTGCCCCTTTTTGTGTTCTCTTGCTGTCACTATAACTCATCTCCCCTCTATTCCCCCTATATTTCATTCGCTTATTTACCTAGAACTACAAGCCTACGATACAAAAACAAAACAAAAAAACAGCGAAGTAATCCCATGTCAGTCGTCCACTCTCCGTCCATTATACACTGGAGGATCCCCAAGACAATTGGGACTAGGATTGTTTAGAGGATTAAACATTAATCATACACGTCAGTTGGACGTTTCCCGGATCAAATCAGAGTTACATGCGCTTAGCGGTCAGCATCCTCATCCTTAAGCCACGGAAACGGACACGTTGGGATCCATCCAGAGTAAATTAATATTGTATATCTTTTCCCTTCCACTTCATCTTGCTTACTACCCGTTTTGGGTGTACCCATTTTAAATAAATAATGGGGCAGGTATGAGTAATGTGAAATCTAGAATAAATTTCCCAGCACTTGTGATAGGGGAGAGTGAGAAACCAGTTAGGAAAAAAAAAAATATCTCAATCCACATTTTTGGGATTTGAATTTAAATCTTCCCATCACCAACAAATCAAAAAGGTGCTTGAGATTTGGTCCACAGGTTTGATATGAGTTTTAAATATCTAAATTAAAACTTCTGTCTTTACTTTTCTTGCGTCATAATATTTATAGATGTCTTCGAATTTTAAAAAGCCTTTTTCGCCACTATTTTTTCATTTCCATCTCTGCCAAATAAACATATAAACAGAGGGAAATAGAAGTTGACTTGGCAATACACACTCCCTTGACATTTGTTCTAAAAACATAATGGTTAGTCCTGCTTTACGGTGGCTACGAGTCAAAATTTATCATATTTTGAATATCTTGATGACTTTTCACACTTTACACACTTTACACAACGTCAGTCTAGATCCTTAGCAATGAATATTGAAGTTGTATCAATACTAGGCAAAACTATCCTACAAGATGGCGGCCAAAATTATTTGTTTCATTTCTTAATTCTAAATAGTAGCCTTGGCGAGTTTGATGTTTCATAATCCAAGGCATGTGGTACCTACTTGACTTCTATATTCATCTTACTATGTGAGCTTTGATTTAATTCCTGTTGGACCTCTTCTCTCATCTCTCTGCTCTATTATGTAAGCGTTACATACATATCCCCTTATTTTTAGACTTTCAAAACAATTTTTATGCTGAGAAATAACATGTACTGAATATGTATATAGATATATGCAGCAAAAGTTTGGATTTTTATGTTTGTGTATGTACTGGTTGTTCAATTAGGGTTTAAGGGAGATGTCAAGCTAGCATTATGGAGATCGTTCACCTTCTTGCAAAAGTAATCACGAGTGTACTTTATATGCTTATTATATTTAATAATAAATGCTAATAATATTTTAAATTTTCAGAAGAAACAAATGTTATTTGGAATCTTTGTGATATACTTAGTGATAGGCCTATTTGATACATCTTTTCTAACCCGGGTGGAGACACTTTCTGCCTGGTAATGGAGTGTGATACTCATTGAAGTGGGCGATTTATGTCTATAGGTTTCTAGATTTATTAAGGAATCCATGAATACACTGTTGTATCTAATGGCTCCGCAGCTTCAGACAATTATAATGTTGAGGTTAGTTCTTTAAGAATTAAAAGGTTCTGTAAGGTTTGTTAATAAAACCAGTATATAGAGTTTCACATGAAACTGCAACATATAATAGAACCATCCATTTCCTTTTTTATAATAAGTGTTTTTTAATCGATTTTTATATAGCATCCCCACACACTCGTAAGTACAAACATACGGCTCTCTAGAAAAATAACCATTTCTTAAGTGACTATTAAAACCAGAAATAGTTTTTCACACTTTTGAGAGATTTGATTACTAATGATCTACCACGCTTCTAACAGGTGTTTTCAGACAGAGGAAATAAAGTAAGTACCTTCACAATTAATCGATCAGATTTAATGTACTTTCATACCCAAATCCTCTATGAGTCTTACGGGGACGGGAGATATGAATGACTGTGATTTGGTACATTGGGTATTAAAGATAATTTCCATCCAAGGTAAATCCAGGGTTAGCTGTTTTTCGCCATCATATTTTCACTACTTTCTAACGATAGGACTTGAAGAATTGGGGATTGAAATCCGAGGACTCACAGTGCCCTACTTTAAAGTAACTGGAGACCCATTAAATATTATAGGAACTCTTAATATACATAGAAGACGTTTTTGTTGGGTGTTTTGTTGTTGATTGGATGCTCTTAATACATTCTAATCAATATTTTCAATACAATCGTACAATATATAACAAAATAAATTTGACAATACCTTTTTTTTAAATAAATATCAACAGTTAACATACCTTAAGTGAAAGTAAGCAGCAATGAAGATTTTCAGGCTGCTAATACAATGTTAGGATATTGTTGTTGCGAGGTTCATTGATTTTAATGTTAGCTGATGGTGTATGTTCTACTGGTTTATTTTGTTTGTCTAATATTGTTTAAAATCGATCAGGGTGTTGGAGTTTAATGATTAATAAAGGTTCAATGAATTTCATGATGATTTTTATTATGTTCATGTAATATGTCTTCACCACCTTCATTAAATTTACTGTGAGAAATTAGATTATTAAATTGATTAGTTTTTAAAGTTCTTTTTCACTATTAATATTGTTATTAATTTCTTTTTTTCAGTGTAACTTATACATTACTCTACTAAAGCAATATTTATATAAACTACCAAACAAATGATAAACATAGAAACACATAAAACCACATCGCATTGCCTAATACGTGGTCTGTTCTAAAGCGAGCTCATTCTTACTTCAGACACCATTTTGATTTATTGGTGATTGAGGAAGAGATTCCATTAGTATCAATATGTTTTAGTCAAAATTTATATAACAAAGTAAATACTTTTTTTTTTTTCTTTTCTGCTGTTATTAAAATATTTCTGCGTACTGAAATATTCTTCTTTCAAGTTCATCTAGTTTGGTATGCCAGTTGTAATCTCACCTGATTTATTTTGTTGTATATTTTAAAATATTTATTCAATTCTGTCAGCACTCCAGTGTGAATATGTTTTCTATAAATGGTATAACTTTGACACGAAAGTGTTTTTGTATTATTTCATGACTGCCATATAAGGTTATTCTTATAACGCTCTGACTTTAACTACAAGGTAGGTATTCTTTTTACAGCTCGTTCCTTATTTAATTTACATAGATCAACACCTTATAGATAAGTTGTGTATGCTAAAATATTTGTTTAACTTGTTCTCTTCTACTTGTTGATAACCTCCCTGTTTTTTATGACCTTTAATCTTAAAAATTATTCTTACCACTATCCTTTTTTCCTCTCTTGAAAAAATCACATATACGAAACTTACAAGCAGGCTTGTCCTGTAGAGTTTAATGGCTGTTCTTTATAAATTATGCATAGCTTCTCTACATTTTAAACAGGTGAGCTTTATTTTTTTTCATTGACCACACTTTTGCTTTCTGCTTTCGTTTGAACGTTTTCATGAATATTTCGTCCTCAACTAGACCACATCCATTTATTCTCCGTGAAGATATTTCTGAAGTTCAGTAGCAAACGAGTTTCTCAAACTCACGTCAAATGACTCCTTTAAACATAGTCAACGAAATTGGAATGTAAAACCATATAATGTATCATGTTCATGAAATGTTGAAGATGAAAGATTGGAAGAACTGAACCCTCCTTATCAAAACTAAACCACAATAGGAGGTCCAAATTAATAACATCGAAAAAGGCAATAGACGTAAGTAGCTGAAGTTCTTGTTTTGAATGCCTAAGTATAAACGTTCGAAACTCAGAGCACGCAACTCACACCAGTTGCGGGAATGATATATTGACGGTCATCCTCAAGGAAAATGATATATATTTATATATGTACCCACAAATAAAAAGATAAGAAAACACACATATGACCTAAGGGTATTATCCTAATTCCTAACATTAAAGAAAACTTGAAGTTGCATAGTTGGTATTTATTTATAAATAACAAAAATAAATATATAAGTTTAAAAATATCAATAAGTTTTGAACAATATATAGAGATATTAATAAATTATAATGATAGTCGAGTTGGCAAACAAATAGTATTCTTTAAGATTTAGAATTATTGATGTTAAAAATTTTTTTTATCAAAGTTAAATGCAGTTTTACACTCAAAATAGCTGTATCAGAAAAAAAGCCATTAATAATTAAATCATTTATTTCCGCACGGAACAAACTAGTAAAGTTACGTGACCCTAGTAAACAAATATCAATTACAAAATCTATCTTCATTATTTACAAGGTTGAGTTCTCAAACTTCCCGCATTATTTCTAAATCCTCTATACACATTCCCATTGTACACAAAACCCTAACTAAATTGCACACTCATAATAAGGTCAATAGATATTCTCAAGAGTAAATATTAAACTACAAGTTGAAACCTGTTTTGTTATATTTATAGATGACAAAACCAAATTTGGCTGCAAAATATCAATATTTGCCCTCATTATAAAGTTTTTCCGCCTCACAATCAACTCGGAAGCTATATCCTGAAACTAATCGAGCTCGACAAAAATAACCTAAGTATCGACATCTTCAATAGTAAATTAAGTATCGATACCCACAAAAATAAATCAAGTATCAATATCCATATAATAATCGACTTTTTTCATACGTGACAAAAGTCCACATCGATCTGAATTCTAAATGCATTTTAAATTTCTTTTTACAAAATTAATATTATATTGCCAAAACAAAACTTTTGAAAAGTTGAATATATAAATAAATAATTAATATTGAATAATTAATACAAAGCCGAAAAAGAAATTTGTTCTTACATTTTAACTATCTGAAGCCTTAGATTCTTATTCCTTCATTCAAGCTAAGTCCAAGAGTGCCGACAAGCTGCCCCGCCGGCACTATATATACAAGAAAGCTCAGAGAACATTGGAGAACAGGATACATGGTGGGAGAACACATATGGATCACNGGGGGGGGGGATGTGCATGACAACAATAACTTCTACTATACACTCCAAACAACTGGGACCTTCTAGATTATAGTAGAACCTCTCTTCACATTTTAAGATCTTTGGAACGCCTTTAGTTGTGTGGCGGACTCTAGTGGGTGCCGTTCGAACCTTGATGGCAGTATCTAGTCTCTCTCGTGGCGCGGCTATGCTAGGATTCTGTTGTGTTTTTTTTTTCCGACTCGTAGTCCGAGACGCAGGAACTGTGAAACGGGGTAAGTTGAATATTTTCCTGACTCGACTCTCCTATGCTTGTAGTCAAATACTACAGAACTTTGATAATATTATGAAATCATTCATAGGGATTTCCAATATTTAGAGTGTTAAATGAAGACAACAAATTGAGTAAAACTACCTAGTGCTAGAAAACATTAAGGTTGGAAGATTTTTGCTTTAGTCAAAGCTAAACTACCTTTATGTCATTTTGTATTTAGGTAATGATATTTTAACCCATATTTGTTTAATAGCACTAGGTACTGTTAACAAATTCGTTATATTCCTTTCACACTATAAATAATACAGGTTTCTTTTAATGATTTCCTAATCGTGCCAAATATACCTAATAATATTTCTGTTTGATCATTTCCCAAACTTGGGGTATGTATGAAACCAGTAGATTTTACAATAAATGCAACCCTATTTTCATTCAGGAATAGTGGGAAAAGACCAAAACCACACCAAAATTTCATGGGTTTTTGGGGGGCACTGCCGCAGGAAAAGAAAATCTTTGAATATTAAATGCCTCTATAATATATCTGGAGTTCATTTGTATGGTAATCAAGGGCATAGATTAAATACTTTAAATGTTATAAATTTGTTTAACAGTTAGAAAATTGCAAAGCACATGCTACCTCCAAGTTGAAGTGGTATCATAACTGGTGAGAGGCATTTCAGGGATGGGGGCATTGCCCCTTGAAAAGAATTTCCCCCTTGGAATAAATGTGTGACTTCTTGGTTTATTTCACTCTCCTTTTGATGTTCGAATATGATATGATTAAAACAAACCTCAAATGGATTCCTAAGACATAAAATTAAAATTTCAAAAATAGGGTGAGGACCGTCCTAAATCTCTTCTAAGAGGATCGCAATTGAAAAAAAATCTAACATTCAACTACTAATAGATAATAGAAAATAAAGAAACAATTGGGAATACCTGAATGTTGTGTGGAGGATAATATTAGAATGAACGTGAAATAGATAGTCCTTAAGGAGTTAAACTGGATTGATATAGATCCAGATCGGGATATAGGTGGCGTACTTTTCTAAGTGTGCCGATGCACTTCCAAATTCTTAATGCCTTAGAATAAGAAAGCTGAACCGCTAAGATTTTTTTACTAGAACTACAAGAAACAAGGATTAAATAAGTCTAGGATGATAATGTCCAAGTTAAGTTGGGACGCGTTTAAACGATCTTTGTACAAGTATTTTATCGATAAGAAATCTGTTACTCTAACCTAATATGTATGTTTATGAGAAACTTACGTAATTGCAAATAGGTTCACTTTAATAATGTGTTATTTAATAGATGGTAGACATTATTATTATTATTATTTTGAATTATGTGTCCTGCCAACCTGAGACTTTTTTTGGAATGGTGGCTCATTGCAATATAAGCTGTTTACATTAAAACATTACATGTGGTATTCATAAATTCACAAAATTGTTTAAAATTGTTCAAAGTTATAACTTTTTTAAATGTATAGGTGACATTTACATATAAATCAAGAGGATTATTTTAGTTAATATTTTTTGTGACGAGGGGATTGGAGTTATAATCTCGGTCATGGGTACTTAGTTGAATTTTTTCATCTTTCCTCTTCGCAAATGGGGGTCAAATTCCTCAAAACTCTACTTCCCTCATCCCTATTCCATTAGTCTAAATTTGTTCATAGCCCAAAGGATAGTGAGACGCAATGTTCAAAAAAGAAATAGTATCTTGAAAGTATGAATCTATTTACCTGTTACCCAATATCAAAACAGTCCTACTTGTTTCTAGAATATATTGCTAAAGAACTTCAAAATACTAAAACATACTGTTATGGATTTTCCCCTTACAAAAATCGGGTGATAAAAGTGATATTTCCTTTTTTATACATCTAAAGAAAATAAAAATGTCCCCTTTGAGGTGAAACTATGCTATTAGTTTGGTCTTCTTCTTTTCAACTTCAGTGGACTTTAATCCACTAAATTTTATGGTTGACCCTCACGTATCCTCTGTTCCACCACGATAAAACGCATAATGTCAGCTTCTCAGGACATTCGGAATATAATATACAGTAGCCCCATGACTTCTTTGGTGCTGACTGACAGCTCACAGCTGACTGTTGACGGCTTTGAAAAGTTACCAGACCAAATTATGTATCCTTACGCCGAACCATATGATCTGCAAAACCGTGTGTTTAGCAGCTGTCACTTCTGACACTCAAAATTTAGGTATTATACCTAAATGTTGACTGTCAAAGGTCAGCTGTGAGCTGTCAGTCAGCACCAAAGAAGCCATGGGGCTACTATAATACAAACTAACATACTATATATAGTAACACATTTTCTCTTGTCTTATCTTAAATCGGTGTTGAAATCTAGAAACATGCAAAAAAAAAGTTTTATTCTTTCATTTAACATTTAGAGTGAAAGAACTGCAAACTAATTTTTTTTTCATCTTTTGGCTAATACCTTTTTCTGTGGTACGGTGACTTTATTCCATAGTAACTTACAGCTTAAGGGTTGATAATCATGCGGCAGGAAAGAGTGTGGTTAATCCTTCCGTTTTCCGGACCCAGCCTACTCCGAATTTAACAACGCACGCTGCTTCTGGGTTGTAAAACCTTAGAATATGGCGTACTTTGGGGGATTACAGTTCCTGAAAATATGTTTTTTATGGGGAACTCTAACAGTTATTTAAACGAATTTTTCTAGAGAGGAAAAAAAATCAATAGAAGTGAAGGAACTTTTTCAAAATGCAGGACAAAAATGTACCTTTTATAATAATATTTAGCACCGCGTCTTACTACCCTTCCGGGTTATACGCTTACCTTTTAGAACCTATTATTATTTTAGGATTTAGAATATTGATAAGTAGTGATAATACCTATAAAAAGTAACACCGGCCGATAGCATGAGTTGAAGTATGAATATATGAATATCAATCTAGTATCTTTTCTAGCTTTGGCCCTTCCTATGAAAATTTGACTAATATTTCACACTAATAATGATTATAATACTAAATATAAATAGAACATTTATTTAAAAAGGCATGCATTCATTTTAGTTTAAAATATGGTTTGAATCAAAGTTTTATGCATAGTACTAAGAAGAAGTTTCTTAAATAATTTACACTTTACCGTTACACAAATGTGGGTAGTATTCACCTTAATTCTAAACTCTTCGTCCCTACCCGATTAGTGTACATATAAGGATAGCCTGGATGAATATTAGGACACGGATCGTTGAAAATAAGGTTAACAGATATATAATTCATATTCATCAGACCATGCACGAATCGAGATTTGGTTTACATTACCCAATACACCCTGATATTTATATAATATATAATTTCCTTTCTTACTACATGGTCAGGTTACGCACAACCTTGACAATAGCTTCTATTGTTTGGCCAGAACAAAAATTTTTCAAAAATGAATTCATATAAGAACTCCTTAAGTTTTATCGAGACTAAAGTGACACATTTAATACCACATTTCCTTATGGAAAAATAATCTATTCCTCCTCAAATAATAAAACATCAGATATAGTAGAAATCCCAAAATTCTAGATCTTTAAAAAAAATAAGCAAATGAATATTATATTTTCGCCATCCGTTTCCAATGACCCATGCGGGCTATACGTATAGTAATACGTTAATTCAATTAAGATAGACATGCTAGACTCTAGAGAATATGTGCCGTCATTTACGTGGAGAGAGTGAACGGGGGAGGGGGGTAACAGTTTTGAATAAACCTCCCAATTAGTACACATTGTCAGGATTGATAACTTACTTCAAACTTCCTTTCATTAGTAAAAGAAACTAGATGATCTTAAAATTTGTACGCGTGTCCATCGATGCGGGTCGCATATTAATTAAATTGTCTCTTCATTATGTAATAAGTTTTTTCTTGTAGGTATTTTTGGATACTAGGCTTGTTTTAGACAACTATAAATTGCCTTTTATACGCATATATACTAATTACTCTAAATATTTAGGTATGAGGAAGGTTGAATTTACAAAAAGTATGCCCCCATTTGCGTGGAGGGAAAGTGAAACCTCATTTATGGAAAAACAGCCTCATTACACCCGACCAGGATTTTAAATCCAAACTCCCTCTTATCGTCAGTCTTGTACATTGCGAGTAACGCCTTATACCATGCGGTCACCGAAGCATCGAAGCTTTATTAGGCTATTAACAATATATATCAAAACTTAATGCTACAGACGTATACATACCTGGAAGGATTTCTACTAGCCCTTCAAGATGTTGGATAATTTTCTGTTTAAAATATTAATGTAGTTCAGCCCATGATGGTCAACTGTTCTGCTGATAGTCTTTAATTTGCCACTTGGCGTATGATTGTTATGTGGTGGTCCCTTGTTGAGTGACAAGTTGACTCTGGTGTAGAATGCTGTAACAAGCTGATAAAAAAAATGAAACCTTTGCGTTTCTAACGCAACGTGGTGGCTTTAATTTATATTATGATTTTGTTCTCTGTCATGTTCCTTACAGTTTATTTTCGAGGATAAGTCGAGGCTATGCTTAAGGGGGCCGTCTCTGTAAAAGAGCAATAACTGCTTAGATGTTAAGCTCTAACGCAATATATAATTATACGATGCGTTATTTCAAAATATGTTTCACGCCAAAATAAAACCGAAAGATTCCAACAGTGTTCTTTAACCTTAACAACCCTATGTATTGAGTTTACTCACTAGAAAAAAGTGTAAGAGATTCTAACATTAGCTCATTTTTAATTACTTTTATGGGGGGCTATGAGACAAGTTTTGATGAAAAAAGGTTCTAGATTTAGCCTTTCTTATAACAAATTCAGTAATTTTTTTATTGGTTTGAAACAGAAAACTTTAAGATATTTAAAAACTAGTAGTGAGTTTTCTTCTTTACCATGAGATAAAAAGGTTCGTAGTTATCCCTTCCCTCTTTTTTATAGACATGAACAAGGATTGTTATAGGGGAAGAGCAAAAGTGAGTATAAGCTTAAACATAACGTTGTTACATAAAACTACACAAACCATCGAATTTAAGACTTGTGGCCTGACAACGATTGAAACCTTTTCACTGACCAAGGCGGCCGCCTTAATAGAGCTCTTTGTGATAACTTCACACACACACACACACACACACACACTTACGTACGCTCGCTCACACACACTCTACATTCTAGTACCACTCTTGTTTGAGGAAAAGAGAGGTAATTGTATTATACTTTTTCTTGGATTTTTTTTTTCACCTTACCATTTCTTTTACAATTTCTTTAAATTACCTCTTTTACCACCTCCATTACTTCTGCTTTTATCTTCTACTTACAACTCTCTTTACTATAAAAAGACACGAGTAGCTTGAATCGATGCAATTTCTCCTATTCAGCGCTACTCATATTTATATTGTCTTAAAAATAAATATTATTATTATTAGCACCGCGTCTTACTACCCGTTCGGGTTATACGCACTTACGCTAACGTGTAATGGTAGGGTGATTGTGAGATGAAATGGAGGACCTACAGTTTAACGTGGGATCCGAACCACGGTGGAGGCATGGCATTCCCCACATTCACAAGATTTCTTGTCAGAGGTGAAGGAAGGGTTTGGTAATCAGATAAATCTGTGCCGGGACCGAGGATTAAACCCCGGCGACCAGCACAGAAGTTTGACACCTTACTCCTAGACCACCAGGTCACCACTACAAAGAAATAGAATGGTAAAATATTTCTACAAATAAATAGAAACCATTTTATCAATTATGGTTTTTTTTTAAATATAAATTTCACCAATATCGATATGTAGGAGCCTGAAATTACGTGATAGGGGAGTTGGAAATAATTTTTTTTGAGGGGTGGGGGGAATATTCACATTACAACCAACCTAGATTCGAATCCTGACCTCTCATTAAACTGTGAATCTAGACCAGATGAGATTGACTTTTTATTCACCATTCCCAATGTCCCTGTAAGTCATTTATTCACGTCATGGAATTTCAAATGTTGGTTAATGATATAGGAAATTGGTGTTTATTTTGTGTTGAAGAAATGAACTTTCTGGACCCTTATTACTTTATTGCAATATGTTCTAAATAATTTTCAACACATCCGTTACTAATGATTTGTGGCTTAGTTTAAGACGTTCCCCCTCCGTATAAATGATTTTCCTCTCTCCTTCTAAGCAAAATCAGAGACATTTTATAAAACCTTTACACCCCTCCTCGTTTCCTAATTAGATCAAATCTGCAAGTTGTCCAGACGAGTAGCAATAAAGTGTGTTTGGATATGTAAAGTAGCTTAAAATATCTAACTACATTTGCTTACTGATAGTGACTTACATTATATTGTAGCTCACTATTTATAAAATCGAAATAAAACTAGTGATTTTTTTACAATAACATATAAAACAGCCACGAGATCTAGTAATTCAAGAGATCATATATTTTATTTTATTTTAATAATATGAATTTCTCTCAAGGTGTATATACAATGCTGAGGGTCCACAAGAAGAAATAACCCACCAAAAACACTTATTTAGAATAAAGTCCATGTTATAGAAATTTAAATTTAAAAAAATCAAAGGCAACCATAATCCTTCTGTTAAATGTTATTTTCTTATTTACAGAGAAGGTAAACTTAAAAATGTCAAATATGAAAATAGTGCTGTTGTTGATTATTTATTTTCTTCCATTAACAAATGTTAACCAAAGTTTGACGTTAATTTATATTTTTATTATAAGCCAGCATTTAATAAACGACATTCTTGTTTAAACTTTTTTGTTAGCGTATTCCTGAATATTGTTCAAATCGGAAAAATGGTCGTTAGCTCAAACAAAAGCTGTAATCGTCAAAGGATTAATATATAACGAGCTCAAGCCACAAGAGCTGGATTATTTGTTTTTTATAAATAAACAGTTTAAACATTTAAAAAGCGCTATAAAGTACTTTATCATATTCTATAGTACTTTATATTACAATAAAGGACTTAGTGCAAAAAATGTAAACATGATTTTAAATGTGCTCTTTTTTTTCTTTTTTTCATTCACGTCTTGGTGCCAGTTTGGCTAAGCCTATACTCTAATGGCATATGGTTGAGGAAGGTAAAACTTTATTGGAAATATATTTACATTTTCTTTGAGGGATAGGGTTAAGCTATGTTTAAATAGCACACTTAGAAGCCAACATCCAACTGGAATTCAAACCGCGATATTAATCCAGTCCAACACGAGCGAGACGTGTTTGACCATTGACTCACTGATGTGGGTAACTTTGTATTTATGTTTGTATTTATTACAAATAAAATGTCTTCATCATGGACGTTTGAGCCTCTCAGATGCCAAACTGATCAACTCCATTTACATAAAAGTTCTCGACATTAGTATTTGGATACGTGATTAATGAGGAACCTTTAAGTAACCAAAACTATCAACTTTATAACGTATTATTCTATCAAGAGGTGGTAGCCCTATGTATGGCTTCTATGTGTTAATATGTTCAGATCATGAATACCATCCATTTTTTCCACTTTTTGTTTGGTTGAGTTGATAATTTTGGCTTCTGAGAGACGCATATGTTTAAAATAAAAACACTTAAGTTTATTTACAGGTTTCATATGAGTAATATCTTCGTAGTTTAAAACATTTTGTTTCCTTGACTGTTTTCAGGTAGTATTCGTTGACTGTTGACGTCAGTTGCCATCGCCTGTAAATAAGTTATTTCGAAATTGTAATGAATGTAAAAGTTCTTTACCACGTCTGATTCTATGGACCAGTTTTATAGTTAAACCTAGCACGCGTCAAGTGCAGTGCTATGTTAAATACATTACGACAACACCTACCTACAACAGAATGGAAAGGGCCTGCTACGTTCAAGTTTTGATAGGTTTCGCCTTGTTTTTAGTATCAAGCCGCACTTGAGGCCTGTTAGGTCTGGTTATGAAACTGACCCTAAGTAAAGTTACCTTTTACAAAGGCAATATAAAAACCAATGAACAAACTGTTATATACGTAATGTGTGTCTCAAAAAGTACTAGACTTTATGATATCTGATTTAGTAAATTAAATGTTCATCCAAAATCTCTATATATGAATACAATACAGTCCTAAACGTTAAATAGGTCCATTAAAGTCAAATCTTTGATAATATTTTTACATATATGTTATAGCTTATTCATTTTTTTTATACCAGAGAGGTTACATTTTAATAACTAGGTCTATGATTTTGATGACCTAACATTTTTTATAGAATTCCTTATTAAAAATGCATTCAACACCCGAAAAATTTTAAAAATGCTCTTTAAAACTAAAACAATTACCCAAAAAATATTTTGTTTCTTCTTAATAAAAAAAACAAGTAAACAAAACAACCTTAAAATGTAATTTAACGTTCCGTTTCTCTGCCAAACTGAAAGTTTTTATTTTGTCAACAAAAAATATTCCATATAAAATAAAACAAGGAAGGGGCATAAAAATTTAACTTACATTTTCTGACAGTTTAATTTGACATGGAAAACTTAAAGAGTTTTTATTTCAACAATCCAGAAACGCAATGCACAACAAAAATCATGTGCAGATTTTCGAAAGAGAATGATTTTCTATTATCTGCTAACAATACTTTAAACATAGAGAAGCTCCTTTCCACTTATACTGACACCGAAGGAGCATACTTGAAATACGCTACGTTGCTTTGTTCAAAACTTCCTGAAATTTCACCAAGGGAGAAGTATTTCCTTGATAAACAACTGCAATTAAGCACAGCATTTTATATCCTTCACTATTTTTTAAAAAACTTGCTCAATTTTATTTTGCACAGCCTTTCCCACTTTTACAATCACAATGCTTAGGTATTCACAACTTTCTTTAACAAATTTATTTGATCCACTAATAGCACTGCTGACTTCTCCAAGGAAGTAATGGCACTAGGCAGAAATCCAAAATTTGACTTAAGGTAGGAAAACTTACCTGCGATTTCAGGATCATAAAGAAGTTCCTGTGCAACTTTAATTGATTTCGCTTCGTTACTGTCAAATGAGTCGATGCTCTTTTCACAAATTGGAAGTTCTCACGGTAATAGTTGCATGCTTCAATCCAAGTCCCCCACCTGGTTAAAATAGGAGCCGACGGCAAAGGAACGTTCGGGGACTCCGACTTGAATGATGCCCCTCGAGATGGTGATCTCAGAAAAACTCTCTTCACGCACCCAATCAGCTGGTCATCTTCGATGAATTGCCCTCGTATCTCTTCAGAAACTCTGTTACCGGTATGTGATAGACATGTTAGGTGCATTGTTTATGAGAATAGCGCTTTCAGAGCATTAGAAGCCTTTATCATGTAAGGTGCAACATCAGACACGAAGAGCAGAACATTGTCGTGTTGGATGCCTTCGGGCCATATTAAGCTCAAGAACCTATCAAAGAGTTTGCTTATTCTAGAAAAATTTACTTTTTCTAAATATTCACAATTGATGAGAAAATATTCTCCAGGGCCATCATTTTACATCGTACCTACCACTACGTTAGCTACAGATCATCCTAAAGAATCAGTTGTCTCATCCATACACACACATATTTTCTCCTGCTACGTTTTCTCTTATCTTATTCATAGTGTTTTCATATCAACGGCTGACATAATTATTTTTACTTAGTGTGGAGGAGTCCGGAAAAGATTTCCCAGTATGCTTTTCTAAAAAGCCACGCAATCTCAAGGAAATTACAGCACAAATGAAGGCTTTGTACAATTCTTCCTTAAATGCAGAATGTTTCGAGGGCTCGCTGATTTGGCCAAGGATCATTTAATGTGGGTTTTTCCTATCCTGGAATCACTGAAGACCTTGTTTGAGATTTTGCAATAGTATCTGTCCATCGGTAGAGAATACATTTTCGCCATATCCATCAACGAAAAGTTTTATTTTATGTGAGTCACTTTCTTTCATTTTAGGCATGTTGGATGTTGAAATTCACATAAAAAACACGGGGAGCTTCTGAAAGATATGGAAAGACAACGAGCCCCCGTTATCTGCAACACTTGCTCAGACTAGATTAGACGAGTTATTTTACAGCCCCATGAAGGAAGAGACAGGGGAGGAGTGGAAGCAGTGGCAGCTTGTGTATAGGCACTGCGGAACTGCATAACCCCCTATTTCCACTTGATATTATCGATAACATTTAATAAAATGAGTCCTTTTTACTTTAATTGTTTCTTTATTTTTGTAGTACAATATATATTCCTTAAGCTTAATGTCACTACTTCAGTAGTCATCCCCCAGTTTATTAAAAAGATACAAAAATCTTTGTATGGAACTGTGCGCTTCACAGTGTTAGCGACGTGGTGTTTGACTGTTGTGCGCATGCGCACATAGGAGTGGGCTGGGGAAGAAGGTGGGACTTCCCGGCAGAGAGAGCAATGTTGCTCTCGCAGTGCCGGCTCTGGCATGATGGTGGAAGGAAGTGTTTTTTTTACTCAGCGTGTGCTGTGCTTAAAAACCGTGTAACATATTCTTGAATTTGATAAAGTGTAGAATGGTTTAGAATTGGCTTATTATTATGCTTCCAGCTATTCTATTTGATTCATTTTTTTCGGTTCTTTTATTTAACAGAAAGACTAAATGCACTTGCAGTACTTTCAATGGAGAAAAATTTCCTCATGAAGGAAGAGACAGGGGAGGAGTGGAAGCAGTGGCAGCTTGTGTATAGGCACTGCGGAACTGCATAACCCCCTATTTCCACTTGATATTATCGATAACATTTAATAAAATGAGTCCTTTTTACTTTAATTGTTTCTTTATTTTTGTAGTACAATATATATTCCTTAAGCTTAATGTCACTACTTCAGTAGTCATCCCCCAGTTTATTAAAAAGATACAAAAATCTTTGTATGGAACTGTGCGCTTCACAGTGTTAGCGACGTGGTGTTTGACTGTTGTGCGCATGCGCACATAGGAGTGGGCTGGGGAAGAAGGTGGGACTTCCCGGCAGAGAGAGCAATGTTGCTCTCGCAGTGCCGGCTCTGGCATGATGGTGGAAGGAAGTGTTTTTTTTACTCAGCGTGTGCTGTGCTTAAAAACCGTGTAACATATTCTTGAATTTGATAAAGTGTAGAATGGTTTAGAATTGGCTTATTATTATGCTTCCAGCTATTCTATTTGATTCATTTTTTTCGGTTCTTTTATTTAACAGAAAGACTAAATGCACTTGCAGTACTTTCAATGGAGAAAAATTTCCTCAGCTGCCATCCCGAGATCGAGGTGAAAATTATTGAACTTTTTGCGCAAATTAAAACAAGAAGAATGGATTTCATTTTTAAATGAATAGATCAAGCTTTAACTGTAACAATTTAAGTTAAAGTAAGTAAACAGTCTTTTTTTGTTAAGATTTTATCAAGTTCCTGAATAAATCTTCATTTTGCACATGTTTTTTTCCTTCTACACAATCTTAAAACAAAGGATAAAATTTTTCTGGAGCAACCCCCCCACTAATTTTAGCTGCGAGCCGCCACTGGATGGAAGTAGTCCAACCACTGTCTTGGCACCACCGTTTGCTATGATGTATGTAGAGATGTTCTCTAATCATGGGTAAATGAATCAAAAGTAACAACATGACCTTAAATTACCGAAAAACCTTTAAAAGTGCCATAATCGCGTAAAAACACGGTAAAATGCAAAAAAATTACTTAACAAAGCTACTTAAATCGGCGAAATTTCTTATGAAACACATTTGTATATATTTGAACAACGATCCAGGTTTGCCAAAACAAATGCAAAATCATCAAAATTCTAGCCCTAATAATAACAGTCCTATGACTTGATTTCTAAAAATTATTCCTATACACCCATACATAAAAAGTGCCCCTAAAATTCCCAATTTGAAACAAGTACAGAATAGTAATACAGAATCATTGAGTTGCTCTCCAAAAGTAATTTCTAGGTGTTTGACTTGGTTAACTGTTTTGAGTTGGGAAAACCCTTCTGGGCGAATATTTCACCTTAGAATAAAAATTTCAATATTAGAAGATATTTTTATTGGCACTTAAGTGTTTGGATATGAATTAAATCTGGCCCCAACAATCTTGGCAATAGGGGATTGCATGAGTCAAATAAATTAAATAGTCTCTGAGACGATGAGTAAATTTGTTTGATAAGAAGTATTATTTTGGAGACAGAAAGAAAAACTGTCAACTTTGTTTTTATCTTTTAATCTTTATTATCACTTGTACACCACTTCCCGTGACTAAATTATTATCTGAAAAATCCACATTTTAGTTACGCTAATAGTAAAGGATGTGTATGATAGAATTTTGAGTATATATACCCGCATTTGCGTTAAGGAAGAGTGAAAGTACAAAGACCTATGTACACCCATCCGGTATTCAAACTTTGACCTCCCCGTCACCGGCTTACCAGAGAATATGATTATAGCCACGTGTACATCGATGCTAGTTCGAAAAATAGCTTTAGTAAAGTAAAATTTATAAACTATTATAGTTCAAACATTTGCGATGGACTTTCCAATAAAAATTGGTGGTGGCTTAAGGGATGATATCAGGGAAGACATGGCTTGGCAAGCCTGTGCTTTTAAATTGCTTCCTTTCATTTTGTGGCCATAATTGGCAGAGGAGAGTTATTAGAGAACCATTATCTAGCTATTTTGTAATTTGAGTAATGTGCATGGTTGGTCAAAGGGTTTTGTAGAAGGTATGGGGGATAATCTACTACAGTAAACTTGGAAGGCCATGCCTCACATAGCACAATTGGATTGAACGTCAAGCTAGCTTTTTACTAGCTTTATAAAACACGCCAAGAGGGAATTATAGTTTGTCTGATATTCATTAACAATCTATTTTATAGGCTTAAGAGTTAATTCACCCACCCTAATATAATAAATACTCTGATACACGGTCTCTGCAGGTGTCAGTTTTGATAGTAGGTGTAAATTTTCACATCTGTGTGTATATCATCATCATCATCATCATCATCATCATCATCATCCTCTTCTTCTTCTTCTTGAACACCTTCTTGCTACTGTCTGGGTCTGTTTGGAACATATTTATCTCCAACCTCTCCTTCCTCTCCAGCCCCTCTCCTCCTCCCCAATGATGCAGTCCTCTCCTTCACACTACTCTGCACTTCCTTCAGCCCCCTGTTCTTTGCGTTTCCAATTGGTCTTCTGTCACCCATTTCAATATTGAACATACTCTTTGGTATCCTCTCCATCTACATTCCCCTAACATGGCAGTAACATCTTAGTCGTGACTTCTCTTTCCCGTCCTGCACAGGTTTTTCCTTAAACATCCCTCTTAGGCTCTCATTTCTCATTTTATCCTGTGTGTGTGTGTGTATATATATTTGCTAAACAAACCATGTCGAAAGAATAAAGCGCATGGAAAAGGTGATGTCATACATGGAATAATTGTGACCACTTCAGCCAGTCAGATGAAGGAACAAAGCATCTGTAGCTTGTCTCTTTTCACTTCAGATACCTTACAATCGATAGCATAAAACGCGCGGAAATGTTAACCTCACCAGTAGTGCTGTAACCATTTAGCTGAAAATAAAAATGTATCTTTATGTTTGATAAAATAAAGAATTTAAGGAGTATAGTTAACTAATGCGAGTTCTTAGAAAATTTGAAATTTTTCTTAAATTGTCGTTTTTAGTATTTGGTTCAAATTGGATATATGAGTGTTGTTTTATATAATAAATAATAATATATGTTTATTTTTACACTATACATTTTTTAAGGGTGGCTTTTCAATTACTAAATTTAAATATATTTGAAGATAGTTTAAACCTTTATGTTTAAAATGTATTTGTGAACAGTATATATTATGTTTATAAAGAAAACTTACTTATCGGTAGATTACTAAAACTTTATTATTATTGAAATTTTTGTTCCAAGCTATAATAGACTATATTTGAAAGTTTGTAGAGTTTTGTCATACCACTTATTATATTCAGGGTTATAACCCCTATCATATCAGGCGAAGAAAAATTATGCATAATTTATTAGCCATTTTAAAAACGTAACCCTTTAAAATTGGTAATACATTATTTTATTGTTTATAATTTAAATATTAAGTTTTTGGACTAAACTTTACTTTAATTAAATTGATATAATTTTTAAAATAGTTATAAAGGGGCTACAATATTATTTTATTTAATAAAATAATTTAGTCTAATATCCCTAAAATTTTTAAATTTTTATTATTTAGCACCGCGTCTTACTATCCGTTCGTGTTATACGCTTTAAGTACTAATTACGCTAATGGATTAGGAATTGGAAAGGTTGAATTAGAGGAAGTGAACCCGCATTTGCGTGGAGGGAGAGTGGAAAACCATTTAGGGAAAAAAAAACAGTTCACCCGACCGAAATTCGAACCTCGATCTCCCCGTCCTCAGCAGTCGAGCAGCTCAACATGACTAGCGCGTTAGCCAACTACGCCACCAAGTTGGGTCTAAAGTTATTAATTGCTGCTGATGAAATAATGAATAACAACCAAGCTAATTAAATATATTCTTTAGTTTTGATGAACAGATAGAATATTTAAGCCTACTTTATTTTTATCAATACTCATTGACATTTGAAAAAGTAATCCGCCGATTAATTATTTAATTGTATTTCTAAAT
This sequence comes from Timema douglasi, assembly GCA_901482245.1. Taxonomy (NCBI): domain Eukaryota; kingdom Metazoa; phylum Arthropoda; class Insecta; order Phasmatodea; family Timematidae; genus Timema; species Timema douglasi. The sequence continues at coordinate 153,033 of CABEEJ010000311.1, read as the reverse complement.
TTACTAATCTTTTTTTTCTTATTGTAAATAGGGCTGAGTTAAGTTTAATTAAAAATGTTATTCGTCTTTAGAACGAGTCAAAAATGTGTATACATCTGTATTTTATAGCTTTCAATAAATTTTTTTGACACCTGGGGGCCGACTAACAATCGGAGAAGTTGAAAGAAAAAAGTGATGTGATAGACTAATAAAATCTTTCAAAAACGTCAAATAAAAAAATATAGGTAATTTTTCAAAAGGAAGCCATATAAAGAGTTATTGCCATTTTCAGATGTTACATCAGTGGACTTAACGACCCCCATAGCTGGTAGGCACTTACCTTTTATGACACTCATATTTTCTTTGTTATTTAGTCGAGAGTTCCATCTTCAATGGCATTCCATTCTTCTTTATGCAGAAATAGAATTCCATGAGTTTTGGAGTAAGAACTTTATCCCTTTGATGAAAAACACCTTTTCTTTATAGCTCAAGTTATTGTTTGCATTTACAAATATTATAACGTCTAATATATTTGAGTTGGGCATTGATTCCAAATAAAGTCACTTGGAGTGTTGGTTGAAGACATATTTTCCTGTTTTTATCTATAATATTAATAATAATAAGTGGTGTCTGAAAATGATATTTACAACTTTGATAATAACAAATTAACTACCAAACAATGATATGTGGTCATGGAAAACACAAAGCTCGCTTTTATTTATTAAAGTAACACGGTTACATTAATTAAATATGAGTATGATAAGTTTATTAAAGCGTCCAGGTAATCCGATTCGATAGAAAATGAAAAGATAATTTAAAACATACTGTGTCTATAAGAATGAAAATTTTGTTATTAATTTGAATATATCATAAAATGAGAGCCTACACATTTTTAGCACCTTGTCCTTATATCCGTTCGGGTTGTATACCTATTTATCTATGTATTAATTACACTTATGTGTTGATTAGGAAGGTTTAATTTAGAGTAGGTGTATCCATATTTGCGTGGAGGGACAATGGGAAAACAATTTAGGAAAAACCACTCTCAATACACTTGATTGGTATCGAACTCTGATCTCCCTGTCTTCGGTAGTCCAGTCTGTTGCTAGAGTAGCGCCCTAAACCATGCAGCCACTGAAGCGGGTACACACATTTACTAGAATTAAAACATATAGTATTTCCATAATATTAATCGGGTAGGCATTAGGAAAGTTGAGTTTAGGAAATATTTATATCTGGGCTACAAGTATTTTATAACGCTAATAGAAAAAATATAAGAAGGCAAAATTGAGGAAATGTACTTTAATTTATTGGGGGGAGGGGGGATATCTGAAAAACATTATAAAATCGCAGTTCGCTTGGTTGGGATTTACACTCTGACCCCCCTGTCAGAAATAAATGTACTAGTTGAACCTAACACTTGGTTGGTGGACCCACTGGTGAGATAATTAATTAATTAGTATATTGTCTCACTTAGACGAGTAACCTACACAAAACTTTACACATAACGAACAATTTGTGTTGATTTAATATTATTTTTCAAAATTATGCTTTAATAATTTTGAGCAATGTGATGGTATTTGATTATTAACAAATAAAGATATAGCTTAACAATTAAATTTGAGCAATAAGATTCAAATATGGTGTAATTCATAATTTAATTGATTGTGCACTTCGTTTGCCTTGAAATATAGCAAGTTCACATAGAATAGTTCCACTTTGGAAGAGCTTAAAAGACAAGGCCATAGCATAATAAATAGCGGTAAAACTGCTACCTTCAAGGATAAATTAACTATAGGTCCTTTAAACCAAATTTATGTCACTAAAGGTGTTTTTAACGACGATTATCAATGTTAAAATCACTTGCTAACCAATTCGCTTGAAACCCATTTTAATTCATTTCTTTACCTTTGTATATTTTGAGATTTTCAAAATATTTAGTAAATATCTTAAATCCAGATTATCCTTGCATCGTAGATGAGCAGCAATATTAACAAGGGGAGCTTGATACATCGTTTTATGAGAAAACCAATTTTCAAATATAACAGGAATATCTGTAACTTGTAATTATTTGACTCTGGAACCTTTTTCCGCCAAAACGAAAATATATAAAACATATTCAGAAAGTTTTCCATTTAAACTAAAATGGCAATCATTTCCTGATCAGTCCTTATCAAAAACTATCACCTTAGTTTTGGAGACACTTAAAGAAACATTCATTCTGCCAATCGTTTGAATGAATATTCGTATAAATATTTCTAAAATTAAGTTGATAGTTTTGATGAAGATGGATCAGGATATGACTGTCAGCTTAGTATAAGTGGAAAATTGCTAGAACAAGTGAGTGATATTGTGTATCGGGGAAGAAAGATTAGTCAAAAGGGAAAGGTATATGGTGAAATAGACAAATGGATTGATGAATCGCGGAGAGTAGTTGGGTGTTTGTGGACTATTACAAAGAGTAAAGTAGTATTGAAAGAGGCAAATATGTTAATATATTAAAGTTTGTTGATTCCAACATTGTTTTATGGATGTTAAGCGCTGGTTTGTCAGGAGAATCACAAGAGCAAGGTTAATATGGTAGAAATGAGAACTCTAAGAAATGTAAGTAGAAGAAATTGTCTGAACTGAGTCAGTAATGTGTTGGTGCTAAAGGGGAGTGGTTTGAAAGGGAATCCAATATTTTAATATAAAAGAAGCCTCTTAACGTTGGTTTTGGCATGTTTATAGTGTGAATGTGGATTGAATGACGAAGCAAATATATGAAGGTAGAGTGTGTGGATCAAAAGGAAGTGGTGGTCCATGTAAGACGTGGCCTCATGTTATAGACGAATGTGTGAAAAAGGTAAACATTAAGAGTTTTAAGAATAAAATATCATGTATGACTCGATGTATGGATGTTCCTGACGTGAAGTGAGTATGCAAGGTAAGGAAGTGTGGTGAAAAAGTGAGTATGGATCAAGTATGAAGCGGTTTTGGAGCTATCTGAATAGTTTTTTGCCTACCCCGTTTGTGAATGGCATTATTAGGTATGTATGCATGTATGTATGTATGTATGTATGTATGTATGTATGTATGTATGTATGTATGTATGTATATATGTATGTATGTATGTTTGTATGTATGTATGTATGTATGTATGTATGTATGTATGTATGTATGTATGTATGTATTTATGTATGTATGTATTTATGTATGTATGAATATATGTAAGTATGTATTTATGTATGTATGAATATATGTATGTTTATATGCATGTATATATGTATATTTATGTATGTATATTTATGTATGTATATGTATGTATATATGTATGCATCTATGTATAAAACAAAGATACACAAAATAATATTAATGTACGCATTTCAAGTTTTTTTCTGCTGTGATTGAAAAATATTAGTTATTTTAGCCATTTATTGATATTATGATTTAAAGTTATTTTTAAGGTGCAGCCGAGGGGAGCGAAAGTATTTTTACAGTTTTTATATAATTTAAATTTTTTGGCCAAAATAAATCACATATTAATCCAGTAGCAAAATAGATTTAAGCATTCTGTACATGCTAATATCCACAGATCTTGAATATCTGTCAAGGGTGTCCTGGAATTTTGTCAAAACTTTTTAAATAGAGTGAAAAAGATTTGATCAAATTCCAGGACACCCTTGAATTATATTCAGGATATGTTGATATTAGCATGTACAGAAAACTAAAATCTATGTTGCTACTGGAGAAATATTTGATTTATTTTTTCCAAAAAAATATAATACTATAAAAACTGTAAAATTACTCGTACTCCCTTTTGTCGCACCTTAAAGTAGCATACATTTCAGCTACAGTCTTAGTTATTATTCGACAAAAGGAACTCGAAAATGTATTACCATGCCTACAAAAGTACACCACCCATTCATATATTGAGCTAAATCTACCCAGTTCACCTCATCCCACCATATCTATACCATGGACCAATTATATCTAATCCACCTCTTTACACCTCTTGAACACCAATTTAGTTAAATGTTTGAAATTCAAACTCCCTAAAATCACATTTAAATTATTTATGTTTCAATTTTTGACTAGCACTGGAAAAAGACTCATCTGTGGGCACGTTATAAGAAATGCTGGCTCACCTAACTTGGTTTGCCGGTATGGTGTGTCCTGTGCTCAAATTCCGGATGTATGTTTTGAGAGCAGTCTTATCCTAAATGTTTTCCCGTTCTTTTTCCACGTAAATTAAAGTAAACTCCCTCTAAATTCTACCTTTATGATCCTTACTTAATTAATCTAAATAAATGTGGATAGCAGGTTGGGTAGTAAGAAACATAGTTTAGCTTTATTGAAAGGGTCTTTCTTAAAGTTTGGGTACTTCAAAGTTTATAAGGGTATCTACATGTTTATTATTAGTATTAAGGTATACTTGTAAATAATTGGAATTTTTGTTCATTTTTATTACCTGTGTTGTCAATTGATCATAAAATAATAATACTAGTATACACGGTGGAAGGAATGTGTGCAAACTGATACTTGTGGAGTTTTATTAAAATGTATGTATGTTTAAAATGTTGATAAACACCAGACTCTTTAATTGAATAATTGTAAAATATATAGATACATTTCAAATACCAAATGGGACCCTTTCCATCTTTTAAGCTATTTTTGTTCCAATATGCCTATAATGTTTAGGAGTATATTTATAATTGGGCCTCCTAACAATATTTAAATCCATTATATAGAAATGCGTATCTGCACTTACTTGTAACTCCTGACATTATTTGACGTATATTTCGTTGCTCATACGGATGAAAAAAAAGGACTACCAAGAGGAAATACACCCACATAAACGTGGATATAGAATATGTAAACCACCTCCAGTGCAGCTGATTGGTCATCCTAATCTTACCATTCACTGTCAACTAAGTTTAATGCCAGCTTCACCTTAGATCACTTTTCCACTGTTATGTTTATGAGACCCAAGTATTGAGCCTTGAAAGTTTTACATTCCACCATTATTCTGCAAGAAGTGCGTTCTCTTTGATTGTTAACTCCGTGATGGCTTCTTTGAACTTAATCTAACTTTATTCAAGAACTAACGAAACATTCTGGCTCTGAACCTTTAATATATCAGTAATACTGATAGAATGAAAATAAAACTTTATAGATATTAGATAAATATTCGATACTTGCTGGGATCCGAAGCCGTGTCAGTATCCTGACGCTTTACCAATTTATTCAAGGTGTATGAAGAAAGTTCTTCAACTTTCACATTCGAAGACTGTTATTTATCATTTTTGAAATATACTGTACTAGAAATTTTTTTTGTGGAGAGTAACAATTTGAAGAAATTATAAAAAATGTTTGTATTGAATTTAAAATATTGCTGCATTTCAAATTTAATTTTATCCATATCGTGAAATAAAAAAATAAATAGTAAAATAACCACACAAACAAACAAAATAAATTAATCAAACATAACTTAAAGAAAGAACAATACGGACTTTATACAGATGAGACGAAGTTAAATATGTGAATGAAATTTTTAAATACACATTTTTATCAAAACCATAAATAAATATCTTTTTGAGTTGTCTATCAGTCAAAGTTGTGAGGCTATACATCTTACCTTAGAAGATGTAGGTTGGAATTATTATTAATAAATTGATAATTAAATGCTTTAGAAATTATGTCCATTTATTATTTATCACTTGAGTTTTACAGGTTTAAAAAACATTTAAAACATTATAATAATGTTATTAAAGACCCAGTAAAATTTATTTTAATATAATACTAAGCTATAAATGCTCACATAATCTAAATTTTAATTAAAAAGCTAGGCTATGATTTTATATTTATTTCTATCTTTCTACGCAAAGACGAAAGTGATAGACTTGATTGGTTGACATAGATCCGAGCAGACAACCTATAATGGGAGTGTAGGGGACGCGAGAAAAGGTAAGTTATTTTGCAAGTTTTATAGCAACACATGTTTTGCTCAGAACAAATAAACTACTACTCTAGTAGAAATATAGAGCTTAATTTTTCTTCACAGTGTGATATCAACAGTTGTTGACTATCTGTCATTAGCATGGCGGCATTAGATAATAACCTTTTTAAATTACGAGAAAAATTTGTCATTAAATTCCAGGACATCCTTGAAAGATTTTCAGGAACGGTTGATATCACTATTGTGAAGAAATTAAACTCTATGTTTCTACTAGAGCAATATTTAATTTACCTGACAAGATAGATATTTCGATATAAAACTAGAAAACAGTTCCCTTTCTTAACTTCCCATTCACTCCCACCTCAATAGAGCAGACTGGGTACAGTTTGAGCCTCGCCTGGTACAGATATCATAAGCGTGATTATTTTTATAAAATAAGTGTATTTGCATTTTAATGTAATCGCATGAAATGCTCTTTGAGTTTTAAAATACAGATTATAATGTATCTCGTATTAAGAGCTAAATTAAGGAATATAAATTAATCTGTTTTGGACACTTTGGGTTAGCCCATTTTGCATCTTAAACGTGTATTGTTTTAAGTAAAGTTTAGTTGTTGAGGAAAATAAGCTTATAGGATTCGTTTAGCTTTATATCCTTTTGTTTGATGACTACAAATAATGTCCGTTATAGTTGAAATGTTTACTTCTTACCCTTCCTTATCTTCTCCATCGTTCCATTAATCATAGCTATGGACTTACAGGTAGTAAATTATTAAAATCACTAACGAGGTGGTTGAAAGAACCGAACGAAACATGTTTCCTTAAATGAATAAGATGTATTAATAATTTTCTTTACTTTTTTCCACCAATAACCCTACAAATAATAATGAACGTAGCTAAATTCTCATGAATCTCGTAAAACGCTGGTTATTTCATTAAATAGGTATATCAATTTGTGCAAGCTCATTCAAGTCCACAAGTGATTCGATTTGAAACCCTTCGACCGGTGTGATTTGACTAGACTGAACTAGACTAGATTGGAATGGGTTGGTGTGAAATTAGCCCTAGGGCGGGTCCCAATCAGTATTATGCATGCCCTAAGGAATTGTGCTGCGCACGGCTATGTCCTACTTCGATGTTGGCTTGTCACAGATCGTGCCCGGGTCAGTAAGTGTTAATTCGGCGACACTTGGGGAACCATGTACACCCAGGTTCAATTTATAATGAGATATTGTTCCAGTTAGGGAAATATCATAGGTATTAATCCATAAAATTTTCTAACTACTAAGCCTTTAGGTTGTGGAATTGTTTTTATATTTGTTAATTTAATAGATAAATACAATATAATTATTCATTGGTATATACGACATTTCTTTATTTTTGTGTTTGGACTTATATTCTGATCCAAGAATCCGTTAAAGTAATTAAATATGGTAATCAGTTTACGAGAAGTGTATCTCATTTGAGAGATGTGTGCTTTTTCTCACTTGCTTTGGTGGCCGCATGGTCTAAGGCATCACTCTCGCAATAGACTAGACTATTGATGACAAGAATATCGGGGTTCGAATCCCTTTTGGGAGTACTGATGGCAATTTTTCCAAAATATTTTAATTCATAAGCGTAATTAGCACACATGGTTATAACCTCAATAGAAAGTAGGACGTGGTGCTAATAAAAATCCTTTTTCTCTATTGAAATGGCGATTAATTGAAATTACATTTTACTCAAATCCAACTAGTTTTGGTACATTACATCATCATCAGGCACTTATAATTGCTGAAGGGAGGTGTTGAACTTCACGTAACATTAATTATTATCTATGCATGAGACCTAGATTCTCGCTGAATCTATGACAGTGCACTTAAATCAAACACTAAGCAACTGACCTTACCATCAAAGAAATATTTCAATGTGTGTATTTTTTTTAAATGACTAAACTCTTTGAGGAACACCAGGAGATTGAATAAAAATCCTTCCATATTACAATATACATCCAAATCTTCTCTCTATGAGATAGCATTATTTTACCAAATACATATTTTTTTACCCATATAGATTTTTTTTTCTTGCACCTACTTTACTTTTACGTTACACCACCAAACGAGAGGGCGAAATATATATACTTTTTATTTCTTCCTTGTAACGGTGGTTTGAACCAAGGGTACAAAGACGCGCTAAGAAAGTTGAGCTATTCAAAGGTTTTGCCCCTCCCCACTCCCTACTACCCCTTCCAGAATCAAGTGTTGAATGTGGAGTAAATTGGTCTCTGAATAGCCTCGTCTGTCGCAAGACCTCAAAGAAATAGTCTTTTATCATCATGTTGAAGAAGAGGAGTTGGGCGAAGTTTTTGGAGGCAGTGGTTGACAATGCTTTCAATGGCTTATTGTTAGAACCAGCTTCATGACTTCAACAGAGGAATTTTTCCAAATTGACTTTCTTCAGCCCCTTTCAAAGGTCACGTAATTATTGTCGTAGTATGCGGAAAACTTGGCATTTATTTAAATTGAGATTTTAAGCACTTTCTTATATTTAAAATGGGATCTTCCATGTTTAACTAGGCATAAAGAGAATTCTAATTTTTGTAAAACATTTCTATAGTTTGCCAGTAACTAGAACAACTATGTACCAATTTCAACCAAAACTGTGAAATATAAATGCCCTGTCTCGGACATCTTAGTTAAATAACTTTAATTTCATTTTTAATGTTTTTTTAATAAACGGCACCAGTTCATGATTTTTTTAAATTGATCTCTAATGCAGCTCGAGTATAAATCAATTTTGGCTTAGACTTAACTACACTGTGTGCTCTAGGCTACATTTACAAAGGGGAGTGGTCAAGTAAGTAAATGTGTATTTCAAAATTTTAAAACTATGTCTCAGTTTGAGTGAAATTATATAAGGATTTAAATCAATATGGATCTCTATGTTTTCTTGTCTTTATCAGCTTTAGCATTACGTTATTTGTTTGTAAGATTCATAATTTTGATGTCAGTGCTACTCAAAATGTAAAGCTAAATTAATTGCTTTTATGTTTAGAAAAAAAAAGTACTCATCAATCTGGAATTTCAGCTGTCAAATGGAGTATTCATGTAAAACTTCAATTTGATAAAACAAAACTAGGTGCGTCTTAAAAGTTCAGTGTAAAAAACTACCACATTATCTTTTTTTAGACGATATTGTGCTATCACATACATTTACATTTTATAATTAATAAAAAATGTGCAAATCTTCAATTAACTAATTTGAATTGTTAGGTAAACAAAAATAGTTATCTACAGGCCTACCAATTTGTAACGCATGAAATATATGTTTATACATTAATGTCCTGGTGTATCGGTGCAGTGACACGGACAACGGTATACTGACTGGCAAGGTAGTCTCTCTAATAGGAATACTGGTTTGTAGGAACAGTGCAAATGCGCACAGGGTGACACTGAGCAACAGTTGTACCTGTGGTATGATGACTAAAATGCGCCAAACCGATAGGTACAGCATCCTCACTGTAAGAAGCGAATACTCTAATGGGTGTGGGCACGATCAAGGCAACTCTAAACTAATTACTAAAATAACCTTTACAATACTAGCCTCAGATGACCAAAGCTATGATGGGAAGCTGAGGTTAAAACTGAAGGGCCCATCTGTTGACAAGCAAACAAGGAATTTTGGAAAGTAAAATGTGAGAGTAGTGTGTGGTAAAGAAAACGAACTGTTGGAGGAAATGATTGGAACAAAAATTGATATTTTGTGTGTATGGGAAACCAAGTGAAAGGTAAATATGTTTTGATAACGAGTGATGGTAGCCTGCCACTGTAGTCAGGTGGGTATGAATGGGTAAAGGGAAGCCATAGATTAGGTTAAATCGTAATCCCAGCATCTAATATGTTTGTGAAAGGGTATGATTTGGTAGCATCAAGACTTATCTGGGTACGTATGAAAATAGGCATTTGAAGAAATATGTTGTTTGCTGGCTATGCTCTGGTGGAGGGCATATACTAGAAGGTAAGATTGGAGCTTTGGAATCAGCTCAGTAAAGTCTTGAATGCATGTGAACTAAGTAAAATAATCATCTTGTTAGGACATATGAATTGATAGGTGTGTGCCCAAAGAGAGAACTCAGAGAGAGTGATAGGAAGGTATGGTGATGAGAGTATAAACGAGATTGGTAAGGAGTTAGCGAGTCTGTATCTATATAAAGGTTTATCTGTGTCAAACACATGGCTTAAGCAAAAAGATGTTCACTTTTATACATAGAAAAGGGGAAATTCAAGAACAACGATTGAATTTGTGGTGTATGATGAGAAACTTAGAAGTTTAGTAAAGCATACTAGGATTGTGTGTGGAACTAAATGTGGAACGGATCATTTCCTAGTGATATCAGTAGTTTAATAATATATATATTTTGTGAGGAGGCAGCGCAAGAGTATTAGGCAGTTAAGAGTGAAAGTAGAAATATTTCATGATAGAAGTGTGAGAGATTGCTAGGCGAAAAATTAACTTTACAAGAATATGAATGGATTTCCAAAAAAAAATGATAATGGTATATAAAGTGCTTGGAACAGAATAAAAGATAATGTAGTTGGATGCGCGAAATATATTTGTGGATCTGCTGTGGTAGTATTCTTTTAAATAGATGCATGGTGGAACGAACAGGTGAAACAAGCAGTCAGAGAAATTAAAGAAGCATACACACAAATGATTACTGTTAAGAGTTAATAAGAACGTAAGCGGTTGTGGGACATATACATTGAGAAAAGAAGGAATGAAAATAATGTAGTAAGCGAGAGTTAAGAGTAAATGAGAATAAAAGAAGGTGAAAGAACGAAGAATGATATTTAAGGAAATAAGAAGCTTTTTTGGGAAAAAAGTGCTATGAAAGACTTATGGCATTCATAATGTTCATAGTAAGATGATATAGGATTAAAACAAGATAAGAGAGCTATGGAGGACATATTTTGAGCAATTTTATGACAAAAGCGTCTCTACATCTCAGTATTAGAAAATAATGAAACATTTATGGTAAGAAAATAATTAATCAGGCTTTGGTGTTAAAAGCTATGAAAGTTTTAAAGAGTGGCAAAGCTGCTGGCGTAGATAGGATCACAAGTGAAATGCTTGAGTGTGAGGGCATAGTACTACTTATAAGATTTTGTGAGTTGTTCAATTTATGTTCTGGGATTTCAAATGTTCCTAATGACTGTAAGTATGATTATATTGTTCCTTTGTACAAAAGCAAAGGAAATAATAGTGAATGTAATAATTAAAGGGCAGTTGGTTTTTTATTATTTCAGGCAACGTTTCTAGTTTTAACTAAAAAGGTTGGTAAAAACACTGTTTACAGTATTTTGGGTGTGCTCTTTAGTTTTATGCCAGTTATAGGTTTCATGGACCAGATGTTTGCATTGCAACAAATTAATGATAAATGAATGGCAGTAAGGAAGAAAATGTATTGTGCATCGTTAATTTAGAGACAACGTTTGATTTGGGGAATAGTAGTATTTTATGGAATATTCTGAAAGAGTCTGGTGTGAATGCATAGTTAGTAGAGGAGTTAATGGCTGTGTATGATGGAAGTAAAGCGTGCGTTAGGGTGGATGAAGCTTTGGGTGAATGTTTTGACATTGAATAGGGTGTTAGCCAAGTTTGTGGTATGTCCCCATGGTTGTTTAATGTATTCACGAATTGCTATATGAAGGATGATTGTTAGGACGCGGTTGGTGTAGAAATGTTATATATGAATGTGGGAGCACTGCTATATGAAGCTTATGCCATATTAACGGCTAAAAATGAAAGTGAAATGCATAATGCGTTAATAGTTTGAATATGGTGACAGGCAGAATGGAACTTCGTATAGGTGTATCCAAACCATAGGTGATAGTTTTCTGATAAATATGGATCAGGAATTGATTGTCAGCTTAGTATAAATGAAAAACTATTACAACACCTGAATGATTTTGTGTATCTGGGTAGAATGTTTTGTAAAAATGGAAGGATGTTTAATAAAATCTACAGGCAGGCATCTCCGAGAGTAGTTGGATGTATGTGGACTATTGCAAAATATGAATTTGTATCAAACGAGGCAAAGATGACAGTCTATAAAATTGTGTTAATACCAACATTGTTTTATACATCTGAATTTAGGGTTTTTCAGTGGAGGCACAAGAGCAAACTGAAAGCGTTTGGAATGAAATATCTAAGAATTGTATGTATAAAAACTTGTATGAACTGAGTCAATAATGATTGGGTGCTGGAGTAGTGCTGTTTGAAAGGGAATATAATTTTTCAATATGAACGAAGCGCCTTATGTTGTTTTGGGCATATTGAAAGGATTAGTGTTGATCTAGTGCCGAAGTAATTATATGAAGGTAGAGCGTGTGGACCAAATTCAAGAGGTAAGTAATGTAAGACATGGCTAAATATTGTAGATGGATGTGTGAAAAAAAAGGAACACTAAGAGTTTTAAAATAAAAGAGCATGTATGACTCTGTGTTTGGATGTCGTAGAAGAGAAGAGAGTATTTAAGAATAGAAGAATAGGGAAGTGTTGAGAAAGTTAGTGAGAATAGATTAAGTAGGAATAGGGCATTTTTGTTATTTGGGCTCTATGCACATTTTATTTTCTACCTACAAGGGAATGGCGTAACTAGGTATGTATGTAAATATAATATTTATAATATTCATCCCTCTCTTGGATACACTAGCAAAAATTCATGTCATATCCCATCACTTCATTGTGTAATGTCACCAAACATAAAGGAATTCTTCTTTTTATATGAATGCTGCTTAATATATTGTCTAATAGAATTTTTTTAATTTGAAGTCCAGGGGATATCTAAAAAATTTGAAATATCCAAAATTCGAATTAACGATTTTTATATTTACGCAGCTGGTACACAATAAATCAATAACCTCAAATATGCAACATATAAACGCACGCATTTTATATACACTTATATATTACACACATACCTACTATATAGTCTACATACAGGTAACAACAAAAAAGATTTAACAAAAAATTTAAAAACTTCTAAGAATCATTGAGGACGTGCAACATGAAAGTTACATGAGAGGCCACACGTGATTACATTGTTACACAGAAGAGATGAAAGTTGATACAACACATACCTTATTCTAGGAAACCCGCTCGACACCGATTCGGATTTCACAGCTTTCTCTATTATTCTGCGTCAATAACTCTTAACTTTAATTGACAATCTTGGCGTATAAGGTGATTTAATAAAGATTGATAAGTTAAGTTTAAGATAAGAACAAATTTGAACACATTAACAATGTCGTGGCTTTGAACTATCCAAATATTCCATCTAGAATGTAATATAAATGTTATTGTTTTAACATTGAATCGAATAAGAATAGCATCGGAAATCATGGTGGGTTCGAATAATCAAATTTTTCGAATAAATTGACATCAAATTAACCAGATATCACTGTATTAGGCTGTAAGCAGTTGCTTGTGATGGTATTTGCTGCTCAGCACCTAGTGAGATAAAGGAAAAGTTTCCAGCAAGCTCCAGGTAAAAATAAATGGCATGACATACAATTTTCATATTGTGTATTATAGTTTCAAAGAAAGTTTTCAAAATTAGGTTTTCAGTAAACTTCTCTTAAGTAAGTTTTCCTAATAAAAACAAACACATCAGCTTGATAATCACAATTAATTTGTATATACTAATTTTAAATCAAATTGTTTAGATAGTAATAAATAAAATAAAAATAAAAATACACATTTCTAGAAAATATAATTCCTTCTTTATTTATTTTTATCATCACGTCTTACTACTTGTTCAGGCTCTACGCGTAATTCCTTTTGGATCTCTTTATTTATTTTATGTGTACACTAAAACAATGGAGAAATAATGTATTAGATCATTACAACAAATATTTGAAGATGTAAATTTTTAAGAGAATATGCAAGTATTATTATAAAAGGGTCATATAGCCAGGAAGTGAACCTGGAACTCACAAAAGATGATGAACTACACTTATTAATATACAACTATGAATTGTGATACTTTGGATCTCATCTTTAGATATTATATTTTCTCGCTTATAAAAGATCAATATTTCGTTGGGACTTTAAAACTGATTAGTTTTACTATTGGAGCGTAAGGTTTTCTTAATTAAAATAGCTCTACCAAGCAATTATTGATGTTTGTCTCAAGACAGAATTTTTAAGCGCGTTGGCTTTTTGATTCCAGAAACCACTAAGCCGTGGAGGGCAAAAATTAAAAAGAAAAGGAGTAAGTAGTTGAAACACAAATTAATTTTATATCTTCATTAATAATAAAAACATCTTAATTTTGAAGAAAAAATAAGAAATAGAAAATGGTTTGAAAAAATATCCCCTTTATTAAAACGAGAGTAATCCTTTATGCTTGCTGACCAAATTGAGAACAAACTAGGATACACAATTGTAAACCCTTAAACTAACAATTGTCTCTTTACCCTGGAGACTTGTTATAAAAAAATTGTTTCTTTATTTGTTTGTTTTTAAATATACCCAAATTAAATGAAAGTATACTAAATTTGTTCTTAATGACGCGAAATTGGCGCAAAAATTTATTATTAGAATAATAATTGATTATTTATACATTTAATGTTGAATTTAAGTTTTCGATTATTTACTCTATATCGACTCCTAATACAGAGGGAGTAATGTGATCGTTAAAAAAAAGATATTTGGATAGATGTTGAAGTTTCATTAATACCTGAACAATAAGAGTAGCTTACTTAAGGGGAAAAAAAATTGATCTTATCAAAGTCAAATTTTATGATTTAGAATTGAATTCACAACTTTTGGGCACTGTTTTAAAATTACAAACAAAATGGTGTTTCTTGATTTTAATTGGAAATTGATTTAAAGGGTACTTTACATAAACGGATAACTTCAATTTTGATATCTCTGCAACTTTTTGAGATACAAAATAAATACTCAATATGAAGTTATAGGTCTGTTCAAGATAAAACATTTGTTATATAATTCTTTGTAAAAAAAATATTTTCTGAGTTATAGGCAAATAAATATTTTTTAATAGAGCTTTAGATAATTGGGAGTTAAAAATTAACAATACAAATCATGTTTTTGTAACAGTTTCTATTATTTAATGTATGTACTTTGTTGATGTTTTGTTTTACTTTCTCATATAAAGAGAGAGTATTATGATTGTTAAAAGAATGGCTCTAGAGATTATGAAAATTTTTTACGTTTATGGGAACACGAACCCAAAAAAAGCGGATTCTACAATTCTACCTGTCCCATTGCCTGTCTCTCACTCTGTCAGTCTGTCTCTGGTCATGGATCCAAAACAATTTGATGGATTTTATTAAAACTTAATATTTAGATTTTACAGGGCTATACCACATTTTTTTAAATTTTATTTTTTACCCTATCCCTTCAACGGATAGTTTACTGATGAATATATTTTTTGAATTACAAATTTCCGAAAATAGCTAATACAATATTGTTTCAAATGCATATCTATGATTTATTTGACAGGACAATTTTTAAAACTGTGTATTTGTGTTTGGGGTAAAAACTCATTATGGGTAGTTGATGACTGATCTTTCAAAAACTTGAAATATTTTACAAATGGCTCCAACAATTTGGTTCCAAATGCGCAACTTGGGAGTGTTAGACATTACATATAACCCTGCATACTTGATTTTGAATAAAAATAGTTAAATTGTCGTTTACTAATGACTGATTTATAAAAATTCCAATCTTTTTAAAAATGGCTAGAACGATTTTGTTTAAAAAATATATATGGGTAGTGTTTGACATAAATATGACAAATAAAGCTATATACTTAGTTTGTGAGAAAAAATTTGTAAATAGGTAGTTTACTGATGACGGTTTTTTTAGTTTGAATATTTTAAATCATGGTGTTAACGATTTGGTTCAAAATTAGTATCAGGATACTATTTTACATATCATTAGTAATATATCTTTATTCATACAAGATAAATTAACCAAAGAGTAGTTTAGTTACAACTAATTTTAAAATTATTATTATTATTATTATTATTGGGGTTTAGAGGCCCATCGACACACTGAGGTCATTAGGGCCTAATTTAAAAAAATTAAAATATTGTGGAAACTGACATTGAAGATTGAATTCAAAATGGAAATATGTGAATTGTTTCTCATGATAAATAAGATTAAGTTTCTATTTTTACAAATAACAAATAATCTTAGGATAAATCATAAATAATTTTTTGGGAAATTTGCATTTTGTTAAATCTATTTAAATAATTAGGTTTAAATTAATTTATGTATAAAGGGTGTTGATTGGAATTAACAATATGATGTGTTTGTTTTTATGAAAAAATATATTTAGGCTAAGGGTAGTTTACTAAAGGCCTATTTTTGTAAATTTTATTCGAGGCATAAATACACAATATGAGAAAGTTTGAGCGATTGTGTTATAAGATTTATTTTATTATTTAGTTTCTACAAAAATGCCTAATATTTAGTTTTCTTATCTTTTGACCTATATTAGTCAGAAAATTTATTTGTAAATGGAGCCCGTTAATTTGTGGAGTAATTTATTTGCTATTTACATGGGCTAGGTACAGTTTTTGTTGCAATTTTTTTTAAATTAATTGATGACTACAATTTTTTTAATAATTATTTTTACTTTTCTCATTTCATATTTTGTAACTAGTCTTTCTCTACACAGAGAAATGAATGGTACCTCTCAGTGTTCAAGTTACAAGCAAATGGCTCCACTTTAAGGTTAAGGAGCGAGAAAGTCTGCGTGGTCCACCGTAAAATTTTCTTTTGTAGTGAGCCAGTCAGTCATTCAATCCAGACATTTTTCCTGCTCTTTCCTTGGTAGTTTGGTATGTTTCTTTTCTCGCTCTCATTTTTAATAAAATGTGTTTTTAAAATGCATCTTTCTTCCTGTCAGAGCTATCATCAGTTAATAATTTTATATCAAGTACACTGCTGAGTTTATATTTAATTATAATTACAATTTTTATAAGTGAACTGGAAAGTTGTACTTTCATTTTGGATGCTCCAGGTCGTCATATAATGTGTATATCAAGTCTTTCTCCAGCCTGTGACGGGGAGGTCCAAGGTTTAAGTCTCAGCAGGATGTACTGAGATTGGTATACTAAATGAATTCTTACTTTACTTACACGCAATTGCAGACGGATTTTCTTAAATTGCCACCTTTTTCATCACTACTCCACAAAATTTGTTGAAAATGTGGTTAGCCTAGTATCGTTGTAGGATGAGGTGCAACAAAAAATACAGTAGTAAAAATAACGTTGATTGAATTATATATGAAAGACTAATTTTTTAGCTCAATCAATTAACTATACCTAACTCAAACGAGTTTTTAAGATGGTTTATATATATTTTAATGATGTATACCATTTAGTATATATTATATATATTTTAATGATATATACAATCTAGTATATATTATAATATATACCATTTAGTATATATTATATACATAATATCATATATATAATTGTTATGAAACATTTTACTTAAAATTTAGTTATGTCCTCTGAAACAAAGAAGAAACATTCATCCCAGCGCTTGAAATTTTCAAAAACCAAACCTATGTTATTCTTACCTTTCTCTGTGTTGGTTTATAAAAACAATTTCTTTTGGTGACCGCCTGGTCTAAGGCGCTATTCTTGAAATAGAATAGACTGCCGATGACGCGGGATCATGGTTTGATCCCGGTCCCGTATAATGAGGGTGGTTTTTCCTAAATGGTTTTCCTCTTTCTTTCCACGTCAATACGGGTAGATTCCTCTAAATTCACTCTTCTTGATCCCTATCTCATTGGCGTAGTTAGTACATTAGCTTATAGCGCACTAGTTTCGTGTTGAGCTAGACAGCTGAGTACGGAGAGATCGAGGTTCGAATCTCAGTCAAGTAAACTGAGGTGGTTTTTCCTCAATTGTTTTCCACTCTACCTCCACGCAAATACGGATTCACTTCCTATAGATGCAACCCTCTCCATTCCTAACCATTAGCGTAATTATTATTAAGCGTATAGCTTGAACGGGTAGGAAGACACGGTGCTAAATAAATTTAAAAAAAAAATCTGTTCTCTAGATCTCTACGTCATTTGTTTGAACAACATTAATCCTTACACACGTGCTGGATTTTAAATATTCCACCCGAAGAGGGTACCACAAATACATACAAGTAGTAAGGCCTACCCACATTGGTGAGAACGTGGATTAAACGTCAAGATCCCCTAATTTTATTCTCAGGGTAAGGGGAGTTTGGGGTTCAAATACTGGTATGGCATTCCTAGCATGATTTTTCTTAAATAGTTACCCTTCTCTTTTCACTTAAATGTGAGGCATCTTTCTAGCCAATATTCTACCTACCTAATCTCCATCAGATTGGTGCCAATTTGCGAATAGCCTTTAGGGATGGCGAGGCACGGCTGAAAAAAAAAAAATCGTGCTGGAACTTTCATTATTAGTTGAGTTGTCAGTGAGTCCAGGACTGAATATAAAGGACCTAGTTTCATTCCAACCGCTTGAATTTAAGTCTCACAAAAAATAAATTAATTAACTTGTAAATGTATTTTTTCTTTGACATTAAATGTTAGCATTTCTAATTAATTTAATTTTATTCACTCTATTTATCTTGGCACTTTGGCTGAGTTAAATCTGGTTGCTTATAGCCCTTATTGGAAATAAGGTTTAAAGTTCTTATGTGAAGGACAAGTGTTTACCACAACTTCCACTCTCTTGACTCTTTACACTGATTCTGGAAGAGGTTTTTAAATCCAATGAATTATTCATAAGATATTTAGATAGTGTTTAATGAAGGACGTCAAGTTTAGAAGCAAAGTTTACAAACACTGATCAAGTTGGGGATAAAATACTAATAAACTTCTATCAAAATGTCGCATCCACCAAGTTGATGACTGTAAATAGACTACATGAAGGACTGTTGATATAAAGAAATAAAACCTTTTATATTATACATTCACTGTAGTAAGCTTTCGATAACTTTAGGTTGATAATATGTTAACGACACCAATGAATTAACAATATTGTCGTAACAAATATTTTACGACATTTATTAAATTTGTTTCTGTTAAAATTAAGTTTGTCTAACTCAGAAATATCCCTTTTAAATAAGTAATCTCTAACTCTTTATAGGCATTATTGCTCTCCGTGATCAATACATATCCCAATTTTTTATTTGTTTATGTAAATGGACATATTTGACAACTAGAAAGTGTTACTTGATTTATTTTCGCATATTGATACGTCAATTCTTGTGATCAGTAAATGTATTTTTATATCTACTCTCAATACCTATAAAATGATTGTACTTATATAGTAAAATGTTATCAATATTGACACCAAAACTTTTTAAATTTTAATGGTTCTCCAAATAATCTTTTGGACTCTAAGTAGTGTTTTTTTCTCCACGTATTATTATATGTTCAGACTATTTACTTTTTATATTCTCAAGGACTAGGGATGAGGAAGATTGAATTTAGGTAGTATTATCAGGCATTTACATGCAGGGATGGTGGAAAACCATTAAGAAAAAATATCTTAATTTACTTGGCTAAGATTAGAACCGCAACTTTCCCTCACCATTAAACAAGAATTGATGAGCCTGACATTAGGCAATATGGGCTGACCAACTTTTTATAAATGGAAAAATTGCAGGATAAAAGAGTGAGAGTGCAATATGAAAGATTGCTGGGCAAAAAATTAATTTTTCAAGAACATTAATTGAATGTCGAAATAAATGCTAATGATAGAGAAAGTGCTTGGAACACAATAATAGAAGTTGTAATTGAGTGGAGTGAGTGTGAGAAAGATGTGTATGAGTCTTCGGTGTTGGAAAACTTAAAAATACATGCCTGGTGGAGTGAATAGATGAAAGAGCTTTCTTTGAGAGAACCAAAATAAGCCAACAAACGAATGATTGCTGTGAGGAGTGGAACATAACTTAAAGAGGTTTGTGAGATATATACAAAGTGAAAAATATGAATGCATAGAAAGTAGTAAAGGAGACTGAAGAGCAAATTAGATTAAAGAAGGAGAAAGAATGCCGTAAGATTTTGAAGTAAATAAGTTGCTCTGGAAGTGGGAGGGAAAATGTTATGATCTGTGAAAGAATTAACGAGGCTGAGGTGTTTAAAGCTATGAAAGTGTTAGGGGATGTTAAAGCTGCGGGCGTTGATGGGATCACAAATGAAATTCTTAAGTGTGGGGGCATGGTATTACTTGTCAGATTGGGTGATTTGTTCAATGTGTGTGCTGGAATTTCGAATGTTTCTAATGACTGGAAGAATGCTGTCATTGTTCCTTTGTACATATGCCAAAAGCAGTAAGAGTGAATGTAAGAATTATAGGACAATTAGTTTGTTGAGTATTCCAGACAAATCTTTTGGAGAGTTTTGCTTGAGAGGGTGCGTGAGAAAACTGTGGGCACAATTTTGGGTGTGCAATAAGGTTTCTTGCCAAGAATATATTACCTGGATCATATATTTGATTGAAACAAGATATTGAGAACAGTAAGGCAGAAAGGAAGTCTACTATGCATTCGTTGATCCAGAGAAATCGTACGATCTGTTGAATAGGATTATGTTTGACGTTGAACAGGGTGTTATACAAAATTGTTTTATGTCTCCATGGTTGTTTAATGTATTCATGAATAAGTGTATGAGGGATGCTTGGGGGGAGGCGGTTGGTGTACAAATGGACCATGTTGTCTGAGAGTGCTGCTATATTCAAATTATACCGTAATTATGGCTGAGAATGAAATCATTACATTGTTTTGGTGACAGGCAGAATGGATCTTCGTACAAATATATCCAAAACTAAGGTAATATTTTTTGATAAGAACATATGAGGAAATTAATGTCAGCTTAGTATAAGTGGAAAACTGTTAGAACAAGTGAATGATTTTGTATATTTGTGTAAAAATGGAACGATGTATAATACAATCTACAGACAGGTGAATGCATCTTCGAGAGTAGTTGGATGTATGTGGACTATTGCAAAGAATGAAGTGATATAGAAAGAGGCGAAGTTGGCTGTAAACCAAAGAGTGTTGACGCGAACATCATTTTATGGATATGAAGCTAGGGTTTGTCAGTAGAAACACAAGAGACCCATGAATGTGATTGGACTGAAATATTTATGAAATGTATGTCGAAAAGCTCGTATGGACAGAGTCAGTAATGAATAGTTACTCAAGTAGTGCTGTTTTAAAGGAAATTCACCAAGCTAATGTGAAAGAAGCGTCTTACACTATTTTGGGCATAAGCTTATTGAGAGAATGTGTGTGGATCGAGTGATGAAGCAAATATATAAAGGTAAGGTGTGGATCAAAACAAGAGGCAGGCTATATAAAGCGTGGGTAAATATTGTAGATGAATGTGTTAAAATAGAAGCATTAAGAATTTCAAGATTAAAATAGCATGTTTTGACTCAGTATATGGATGTTTTTGAAGCGAAGAGAGTATCCAAGGGTAAAAAGGTTTGGAGGATGTAAGGATAGATTAAGTACGGAGTTGTTGTTTTAGGAGTGAAATGCACAGCTTCTTGCCTAGGCCTACCCTATTAGGGAATGGCGTGATTATGTATGTTTTTATGTATGTATGCATGTATGCACGCACGCACGCATGTATGCATGTATGCACGCACGCATGCATGTATGCATGTATGCACGCACGCATGCATGTATGCACGCACGCATGCATGTATGCATGTATGCACGCACGCACGCATGCATGTATGCATGTACGCACGTATGTATGTATTTATTTATGTAATTATGTATGTATGCATGTTGGCATGTAGGCATGTATGAGGTTATAGGTTTATGTACAATTTACAATGATGGTTTTAAAGAGAAAGAAGTTTATATGAAAGGAAGTATATCCATATTTGAGTTGAGGGAGTAAGAAAAGAATTTAGGAAAAACCTCTACTTGTACACCCGACCGAGATTAGAACTTTGATCTCCCTGTCATCGGCAATCTAGTTTACTGAGAAACTAGCGCCTTAGACCACTACAGCTCTAAAAACTTTTAAAATTGCTTTTATTGCGTTATTGTTACTAGGATGATATTTTACATTTCTTATTTTATTAATGATTCGGTTTATTCTTTGTTGCAATGTTTTAATAGTTGAGGAATGACACCATTTATTACACGAAAAACTTATTTATATTTTCATCTCCATCCACTATTGTTTGTTCAATAATTAATGAACCCTGTACCTGAAACAATGCTCTCTGCATTAAAAAACAAACAATTAATGTTTTGCGTTGATTTTATTTTTCAGTGAATAATGTTTAACACTTTATCAATGTGGCTATAACCGTTTATGTAAGCTTATGGTCTTGGGGATGGGGTGAGAAATTCTTTAAAAATGCACCCAAATTTCTTTGGAAAGCAGTTTGGAAAACCACTGTAATACATCACATTTGACAAATATTTTAACCCTGGTCTCCCTTTCGACGTCAATTCTGTTTGCTACGAGACGCTATAAGCGACATGCCCACAATTTCTGGTATTTATTATATATATTTCTATAGCTTGTACAATTATGGTTGAGTTTCGTTATCTCTTCAACTACTAAAAGAAGTAGAGTAGGAACAGCCAAATGCAAAAATTGGACCTCTAACCATAATCACATTGTTATATTTTGCTATATAAGCACAGTAGCTCTCATGAAATTTCTGGTCTCACTTTGAACTTTCACCATATCAACGATCAAACATAATTAATCACCAGGCTTTTGTGACTTATATTAAAACGAAGAGTTTAAGTTTCAGTTATTCTGGCTGCAATGAGGAGAACTACTCTGTAAGTCAGCTATTAACCTTTCTAAAAAGTTGATAATGTTCGAAAACAAGGTGCTTATGAAGATATAAGTTCCAAAAAATGATGAGTCTACTAGAGAGTGAAGTAGGTAACATAATGATGAGTGGCATACCATGTACTCATCACAAGACATTGTTAAAAAAATCAAGTCTTATAGATTACGGTGGGCAGGACATACAGCACGAATAGGAGAATCTAGAAACGTGTTCAAGGTTTTGACTGGTAAGCCCGTTGGGAAGAGACCATTGGGAAGACGTAGACGCAGATGGGAGGGTAACATTAGAATGACTCTTAAAGAGATAGGGCGTAATGAGGTGGACTGAATAGACTAGCTATAGATAGAGATAGGGGGTGGGCGTAATTTGGTAAGTGTGGCAATAAACTATCGAGTTTCTGGCACCATGGAGTAAGTAATTAAGCCCAAGTCAATAATGTATTATTTTTCTATTTAAATCCAAGCCTATGATCAACTAACTCTAAACCTACTTGTATATAAGATTACAAAAAAAAATATTCTGGGGTCACGATCAACTTTAAAAAAAAAATCTCAATAAACATAATGTTATGTCCAAGTGACATGATGTAAAGATCAGAGCATTTAAATATACTCGCTCACATTGCATTTTAAGTTTTGTGGTCATGACGTCAACTTAACGTAAGATTGGTCCTAGGAAAAACCATGGCGCTAAATATCATGAGATGTTCCACGTGTTATTATCAGACAATCAAGTTGCGAAAAAATTCAATGCGATTATTTAGTGCTTCAATTTATATTATGCAGACTCCTACATTTATATAGTTCGACAAAACAAAATCGTCGTGGCCAAGTCTTACACTTTCATATATAGTTCCAGTTGTTGTAAACTGCGAGATTTTTTTAAGATGGTCACTAAGAGAATGCAATAAAAGATCAGTGTTTTTTCAGTTTTCCTATAAAAATATATTTTTTTTTAATAAATAAAATATTGCTTCTGAACAAAGTCTAATTTTATTCACATGGTGATATCAAGGGTTGTTGAATATCTGTCATTAGTATAGTGGCAGTAGATGACAAACTTTTTAAAGTGTAAACAATTATCATCATTAAATTCCAGGACACACTCAACATATATTAAAAAACTGTTGACATCAACATTTGAAGAAAATTAAATTATATGTTTGTATATAAGCCACATTTTATTTGTTTTTACCAACAAAATGTTTTTCTATAAAAATCGCACCAATAATGACTTTTTATAATGTCCACTACATCCCCACCTTAGCCCAATGATCCTTAGCAGCAAATTATGCATGTTGGTGAATAAATTGGTTTTCAAAAAGTCAAAATTCTTTGGTTGGGTTTTTTCTAGCTACCCGCCTCGGTGGCGTAGTTGACTAACGCACTTGTCGTGTTGAGCTCGACTGCTTAGGACGGGGAGATCGAGGTTCGAATCTCGGTCGGGTGAACTGGGGGTGGTTTTTCCTAAATTTCAACCTTCCCAATTCCTAATCCATTAGAGTAATTAGTACTTATAGCGTATAACCCGAACGGGTAGTAAGACGCGGAGCTAAATATAATTTTTTTTCTAGCTTTTATTAAAATATTTATTTCACGATTATCCATGCCTACAGGTGATCCGGATTCTCTAAACGTAAGGTTAACGTACTGTTAACACGCAAAAAAACATATTGTTAATGAATTTGAACTGTTTGGAAACAAATTGATCACATAAATTGAACTTGAGCAGTTAAGGCTAATTAAGCATTCGAAACTTTCAATTGAAGCTGATGGGCACTACAAAGATCAACCTTAAATAAAAAAAAGAACATTATGCCTTTTTACTAGTGAACTATATCAAAGAACCATCTGAATACTACTAACAAATAATTGTACTAAATAACCATGTTGAATTTTTTTTGCATCACGACTCACTACGTGTTCGGGTTGTACGCATATATACTAATTACATGTTGATGTTGCCTGCAACTTTATTTGTTGGCAGTATTACGGATTACACTTCATTTAATGTAATGTGATTGTTCTATCCTAATCAACTCTTACGCCAAGTTAACTTTATATGAACTTTAATTTATGAGCTTCATGATGGCTTACCTTTAAGACACAAGAAGTAAATTTATGCCGTGATCACTATCAACTTAACTTTCAAGTAAATTTCACTTAATGTTTTCGCAATGAAACGTAACATTAAGGTTCTTCTCATAATTTTAAATATAATACTTCAACATGCAGTTAACTAAATGTACACTTAACGTTAACTTTATTAAGACTTTTCCTTGGGTGGATGTGAACGTTAAGTGAAGGTTACTGAATAATTTAGTTAGTAAGTCATGCTCCAAGTAACGTCAACAAAGCAATTTATTATTTCATTTGTTTGTTAATGGTATACAGAAGACTTAATAAATATAGTTCGTCCACATTTCACGAACTCTAAAATGTCGTAGCCTCTTGTCACACTTTATCTTGCATACCCGGTAAATACTATATTGCAAGAACGTGCAGCCAAATTAACCCTAAATGCTTGGGTTTCACTTTAGTGACTTTTATTTTTCTTCAAAAAGTACAAATCTATTGTTTGTGTTTTGTTCAAGCTGATACTCTATGTTGCAACTTGATCACACACTAATTTCCTTACTTTATGTGATTGTTATGTTACGTAAACCTTAAGTTGTTAATAATTCCTGCATTAAATAACGAAGTTCTTACGTTAAGTTTATTGTGGTTAAAGAATAAGTTAAATTGTGTTGAGTAATGTTCCCTTGTTCTCATTTAGGATAGTATAAACTCACCTAACCACACCACATATTATTAATTTATCATTTGGTGAAAACGTTTCGACTAGATTACAAAAATGTATTAATTAAGTTATTTTAGGCATAAAGATTATGAATACACAGATTATATATGCATTCAACCTATATACTAAAATAACACTATAGCATAGTCTAAGACTTTATGCTCAACCATAAATTCTAGATTATTACCAATTTGATTGGAAAACCACGTATACAAATATAAAATTTATTCAGCAACAGTTAGAATCGAATCAGGGTCTGTCAGATATGATTTCAACCACTGTCGAGCTTGTGATTATGTGCCTTATTAGGCTTACTTACTCTATGGTATTAGGAACTTGAAAGTCCATTGTCGCACTCACAAAAGTACGCAATATATTCCTAGATTGAGCTAGTTATATCCAGCAAACCTCACTATACTCTCTTTCAAGTTCATTCTAATGCTATCCTTCCCCTTGCGTCTAAGTATTCCAAATTTCCTCTTCCCATTAGGTTTGCCAGTCAGTACCTCGAACAAAGTTCTAAATTCTCCCATTCGCGCTGCATGTCTTACCCACCGTAATCTACGAGACTTGATTATCCTTACAATATCTTGTGATGGGTACAGGGTATCTGACTTATTATTATGTAACCTAATCTTATCTTACGTAGCCTCATCCCTTTTTGTACCAAATATCTTCCTAAGCACCTTGTTTTTGAACACCCTAAATTTGATCTCGTCATGTAAGGTAAGATATCAAGTTTAACACCCAGAGAGAACCACCGGTAAAATTATTGTTTTGTTTATTCTGAGTTATATATTCCTCGAAAGCAGGCGAGATGTCGTTAACTTAATAACCTTTAAAACTCAATAATTATAGTAATACTGGATCACCCAGCTATCACGCGACCTATGTAGCTACGGTTATGGGAACGAATAATAAAGTGGTCCACGATAAGCTTGTGGGAATCACGAAAATTTAGCTTGGGATTCTTAAGTAACCAAGTAAACGCACTACTGGGAATTCTATCGATTCTTAATTTCTTTTTGCACAACAATTTACTTCACTGGTGGGGTAGGCAGAACTTATAGTAAAAATATTGAAATTAATATGGAAGAGAACGGAAAAATGAGTTATGACAAAGAGCCCTCAGGCATAGATATATAATTCGAACCCCAACTTTCCACCATCAATAAAAAAACTATATGAGCCTGAAATAAAATCTGTATTCACCGGCTTCAGTGGTTGCATGGTCTAAGGTGCCACCATAGAAATGCGGATACACTTCTTATGAAATGAAACCTTCCTCATTAATATAAACTATTAACTTAATTAGTACATAAGCGTATAACCTGAATGGATAGTAAGACATATTGATAAAAAAAAGTTCAGCATGCCCACAAATTCAAGCAAGTCGCAATCGTTAATTGAAATAAATATTTGCGGGACTAACCTTTATTAAGTCCCATTTTCTTGAGCATTAAGATAAATGGGAATTGGATAGGTTTGAGCATTTAGAGGGGGTTGGAAGGTTCGAACTCACTTGTCTTGCTCACGGTTTAATTGTTTTCCAATATCGGTGGTGTTTCCGTTCCTCCTAGAACTCTGCTAACAAAGCTTGTGCAGGTTTCACAGATCCTCGCAAGTGTTGGAGGTGGGGTGTGGGGTGAAATTATAATGCGTAACGCGGAAGTGCCGACAAATTATGTGTTGACCTACCGGTTAAACGTTGTGTGTCTAACTTGTCTTCTATTTTGCGCATTCACGAAAATTGTGGTCTCAATTGTTCAATTTGGAATACACTATGTACTAATCTAAGTTCTATTTTGTTGGTCACCATTATTCATTTTCTTAAATTAAGTAGTGGTAACCTTTTGAAAGAAATAGCAATTTTATAAGAAATACATATTATTTAATATATTTAATATTTTTCATTTTATAAGATTATTTTTTCTGCCTCTAACTGTTCATTCACGTTCGGTTATATACTTATGTACTAATTGCGCTACTGTGTTAGGGAGGAATAAGGTTAAATTAATAGGAAATCACCGTATTTGGCTTAAGGAATGGGTTGAAAACCATTTTAGAAACTCCACCTTTAGTACACCCCACAATAATTTGAACCCTGAAGTTCTCGTAGACAAAAATCCAGTCTATTTTGAGAGTGACGCCTTTGAGTGGGTGAGCAACCCTGTCGCCAATTTATTCAAGTGGTGAATTGGTCATAGTGTTGTGGTAAATTTGAGTTTACCAGCTCTCACAGTAAAACAAACTGGTTTTCTGATGGTGTATGCTCGTTGTGACTTGATCTTTCTTGTATATCATTGGAAAAGAATGAGTGTGGTCTAATCATCGTGAAGCAAATACTCTACGTAAGGAGGGAAAAAAATCTTCTCCAGAAATTTTAATCGTGATATTAAGATGTCACTGATTTTAAATTGGCATTTAAATTATTGCCTGTTGAATTCAACTTTGAAATTATATTTCAAGCAAAGAAATGTCTACTTTTCTGTCTTTGACAAGCGTCGACCTAAATATGATTTAATTTATCTTCATAGTCGAACACCAATTTATCATAATTCTTCAGTAACAGATATGTGTAAATATAGTCTGACTGAAACTGACATCTTATCTTTGAAATCGGTCTTCTATAATTTATTGTCCATGTTTGTTTTAACATGGGCGTGTGAATAGACGTTTTCAATATTGGAATTCATCAAGTCAAAATAAAGATCTCAACTTATTGATGTCAATTTGGAGGGGGAGCTAAGATGGGCATTGAATTCAGATATTCAGCCAATGTTTCTGCAACTTTTCAGACAAAAGTATTGTCAATTTTCTCATTAAATTCTCTTACATTTTCAAACTGTACAGATTTCATAACTTGCTTCTAATAAATTTGTAACTGAATGGTCAAAGTGTACATGTTTTGAATAAACTTGTTCAAACATTGAGTTATTTTAATTTTCAATTGGGCAGCAACATTTATCAATTTATACATGGTGTGGCTAATTTAATTTCTCATTCGCCTCGCCCAAGGCTAAAATTGAAAATTATGCTGCCTTTCCTTATCCTAGACTATGCGGTTACCTTAGCGCATTTTTTTAAATAAATTTTTGAGCCAGAGATGATAAAGGTATAATTTAGAGGAAGCATGTCCATGTTTGCATAAAGGAAGAGTAGGAAATCATTCAGGGAAAACTTACCAAAGTAGACCTGGTTGAGATTTTAACCTTGACCCTCCCGTTACCTACAAACAAGAGCAAGGCATTTAATCTGTTTGGCTCTCAATGGTGTTATTAGAGATTATTATTTAAGGTCACGATTTTACTAATATTTAAAATAAACAATAATAATGTAAATATTAAAAATGCTGCTCAATATGTATGATTATTTTTAACAGTGACAAAAAGCATTATTTCGATCACCTGCAAACTGTTTCTCTAGTTTTTTAATTATTAATTTTTTAAATTTTTATTTGATCAGCTTCTTTTAAACTTAATATGAGTTACATGTATTGCATAAAATGTTGATTAATATTTTGCGCCATAACAAATGGGGAAATAGAATTAGATTTCTTATTAATATCATTAGGTGTTTTGTCCTAAGACAGATTCATTCCTTTTCTCATTGAATTTAGACCATTAATTCTTCTTCCTTCTTCTTAAGTTTCCAGAATTTTATTATTTCCTTCAAGTCATCATTCCTCTTCCTAAGAACTTCTTTCCCTCACCTTTTCTTCTATAACGTCGTGCAGAAGACAGTTCCTCCTAAGGATGTGTCCGATCCAGCTTACGTTGCACCAAAGAATCACATCCAAAAGGGTTCTCTTCTCAGTCACACTTCTTAGGACTTCTTCATTTTTACCTAGTTGGTCCAGCTAATTTTCTCAAGTCTTCTCCAACTACACATTTTAAACCTCTCCAAGTACTTCTTTTCCATCTTACTCAGGGTCCAAGTTTCTGCTCTATAAAGCGCGATGATCTAAATGCTTATTAAAAGACTTTAAATATTTTGGTGCTTTAATATTATATTGCTTTGTATTGTATTTGTATATTTTTATAAAAGTTTAAAAAAACTTATATATCTAAGCTCCAACTCTTCAAAACTAAGTTTAAAATTGTTATTGAAGCAATTACCAGCTCTCCGATATTTTTGATTTTTATTTCACAGTTTGTTTTTTAAGCACTGCGTATTACCACCCATTTGGATTAGATGGTTATACATTAATTATACTAGAGATTTTAGGGATTAGGAAGGCTATATTTAGGTATATTGTACCCGAATTTGTGTGAGAGGAGAGTGTAAAACCATTTCGAAAAAAAAACACTCTCAATACACCCGATTGAGACTCGAACCTCATTCTCCCCGTCATCAGTAGACCATTCTAGTGAAAGATTAGTTTGTTAGACCACGCGGCCACCAAAGCAGGTCGCAATTATTAAAGGAAATGCTAACCTAATATCTAGGTGCAATTGATGCATTTTCTTGCTGTGCTAACCTCAAGCTATCAATCGTGAGAATTTATATTTTCATTCATCGTGCATTTGATACAAGGTTGTCAGAAAGCACTTTGACGTTTGCCATTTCTCTGACTTTTTCTTTAAGGGAGTAAGTAGTAGATCAAAAGAATACCAATCCCTCGTTCGTTTGCATTGGTACTGTGAGTTCTAATCTTTTAAAGAATTGTTTCATAGACTATTATTTAATTTGTTAACTATTTGGTTTGATTGTCTCCCTATTTGTGAGTAGATGTAATAAAGCGTCTTAAAATTGGAATTGTAAGATAATTGATACCTTTAGTATTATGTATTTGTTTTGTGTGGGGTTAAAAGGGTGGAAGAAGTTTGGGACAATTTTTTCTAAGTTTATATATATATATAAATATATACCTATAAGTATGAGAGAGAGAAATATATATATAATTAGACTATTTATTACAAACAAACATTTTTGAGAAGATGGAGGAAATTAAATTAGTTTTCCGCGTCGTTGCAAGTGGAGTGTCAAAATGTAGTTTTGAAATAATTCAGGCCTGTGGCAAAAGGTCACCAATACTATAAAAGGATTTTAAAGGCTACAGACATGTATACACTAACATGAGTTTCTCATCGTTAAGTTTTCAAATGAGATATTTCCAATTTACTTTATTTATTCTTAAACATAATCATCATACGATTATAGATAGCATTGTTAATCTTTCTGTTTTTTCTGTTTAAAGAGCTTGTGGAAATAATTGGGTTAAGCACTTGTAAACGAAAATCTCATCACCCAAATTCGCCAACTAGTTTCTGTGAAAATGCGCATTCCACTTAGTAGTCAACGTTAATAAACGTGAACAAGTACTGTAGGTTTGGACAAGGTCTATCATACATCAGAAAACTCTAGTGAGCACAAGTGAGTCCCGAGAAAATTCAAAGGAGCTTACTCACTCCACTCACGTTTCAAGCAGATGCAATTATGCCACAGCATTGTGGTCTTTTACTCGCTGACGTTGCATTTTGATCTTTGTTCAACTTGAAGCCTTTCTCACTCCTAGATAACGCAGTAGCATAAGTAGGTAATGCTGCTAAACCAAGCATCTCATCGTAGTGTAGTGATCTTGAAGATTCGTCAAGGAACAGGTAAATTGAGACTTAAAACATACTGTATGACCTTAAGAACTCGAAGTTCATTGCCTCTCTACAAAAATACTCCACCTATCAGCTAGGTTTATCCATTCCACCATATTAGACCTTACCTCAATGAGCTAGGTATATCCAGTCAACCTCATTACACCCTATTGCTATCTTGAGCTAGCTTTATCCAGTCTACCTTATTACAACCTACCCCTATCTTGAGCTAGTTTTATCCAGTCTACCACACTACACCCTGCCCCTATCTTGAGTTAGTTCTACCCAGTCTACCTTATTACACCCTACCCCTATCTTGAGCTAATTTTATCCAGTTTACCACATTACACCATACCCCTATCTTGAGATAGTTCTATCCAGTCAACCTCATTACACTCTACTCCTATCTGGAGCAAGTTCTATCCAGTCTACTTTATTACAACCTACTTCTATCTTGAGCTAGTTCTATTCAGTCTACCACCTTAAACCCTACCCCTATCTTGAGTTGGTTCTATCCAGTCCACCTCATTACATCATACCCCTATCTTGAGCTAGTTCTATCCAGTTAACCTCATTACACTCTACCCTTATCTTGAGCGAGTTCTATCCAGTCTACTTTATTACAACCTACTCCTATCTTGAGCTAGTTCTATCCAGCCTACCACATTAAACCCTACCCCTATCTTGAGCTGGTTCTATCCAGTCCACCTCATTACACCCTACTACTATCATGAGCTAGTTCTATTCAGTCCACCATATTACACTCTATCTCTTTCAGGTCCATTCTAATGTTACCCTTCCAACTGCGTTTAGATCTTCCCACTGGTTTCTTCCACATGGGTTTGCCAGACAATAACCTGCATACGCTTCTATAGAATTTTACATTCGTGCTGCATGTCCACCCACCAAAATCTGAAAGATTTGATTATTCTTACAATGTCTCTTGATGATTGCAGGGTATATACCACATAGTTATTTATCATCCTCCCCTCTGCGTTACCTCTATCCCTTAATGGATCAAATATTTTCCTAATTACTTTGTTTTTGAACAAACTAAATTTATTATCTTCATTCAAGATGATTTTTTCAAAACCATAAAGATCCACCTTATTTATTCAGAGTTTTATTTTTCTTGAAACCATGAAACCCATTTATTTTTGTACTAATACCCTATGTATTTGATTCTAAGACAAACTTTTTTCCCATTTAAACGTCTCTAAAAACGGGCTGCGTTTAAGAATTAAAATTATTTTTCGACCACGCCTTTGATGGCTCAGAATATTATATATTATGGGGTAACGAAGATGAAATCTCAGAAGAATCAGACTCTGAATGTAAAGTAGACTCTGATATTGATTCATATTAAGATATCGACGGCTCAGGAGAATCATACTGAAATGTATTTAGAAGGAAGCTATAATAACATACCTACTTATAAATAGGTAGAGACTTCGAAATTTCACGAGACATGTTTTTACGAACTTTTACTCAGAACGTTAAAGTTACTATCAAAACATATTTATATAGAGTTGTAGCATTTTCGAAATAATAATACTTTACTCGCGAAATAAAATAAAATCAAATTTTTTTGTAAAAGTTGATTCTGTTGATTTAAGTATGAATTAACACTAAAATACGTCGTCGTTGTTTATATTATCCAGAAATTGCCTGAAAAATATAGAGCATCAACTGTGCTTGTACAAAATAATTAAAAAAAAATCTTAAACCAAAGGTTATTAGTAAGAGAAGTGTTTGAACTTACTACTTTTTTTTGTCTCCAAAGAATAATTTTTAAAGTTGTGTTACACCCTCTCTGAGTCCTAATACTACCTGGCCATAAAAAGTAATAAGAGGGAGAGGATGAACTTAACATACATGATGAATGGAAATTATAAAAAAATATAGATTCAACAAAATGAGCAGTTTATTCATTTAAATTACAATAGCGCAGACATCAATAAATGGTCTCATTATATCATTATGAGTACAGTTGGAGACTATGCACGAAGCAAACAACTTTATATCATTAAAGTTGCGCAAGTGTTTTAACAAAAGGAAACATGAACTCCATCATAATACTGATAGACCAGTCTATATGAGACAATACCACAGCGTATATATTTAAATGCGATACAAAATTATAAGGGCCTAATGGGCACCTTGATATGGTTCCAAAGGTTTCGTAATTCACAGAAAACAATATCATAAATATAAAGTAATTTAAATTTGACGACCACACAACAGTGTTTACAAAACGTGAGGGTTTGACTACCAGAATTAAGCCAAACTCCCACGGGACTATCCGATCTGACTCAGAATATGGGACACCCAGTTCCACCAATTAACAAAATTTTAGCTGTTCAAACAGAACTTACGTTACAAACGATTAAAGTCGTCCTAATTCAAATTCCAATAAAAAGTTACTTCCCGTTACGTTAATTCAAACCATAATTTTAAATATGAAAAGTTACTTCAAAAAAAAAGGGGAATACTCTACTATTCCAAACAATTAAATATTAACATGTCAACTTCTAATCAGCACATAACTGAGGATATTTACGAGAATAAACATATAAGCACAAGTCCAGCGCCCGAGCGGCGACATTTTAGAAATAGAGTATTTAAAATACATTTGACGATTAAATTATTAATACGTTAGATTTTGAAACTGAATATTATATGCAAAAAGTTTATAGTTGATAAAGAAGTTAGAGTTCATAGCTCCACTCGTCTAAGCGACGATTTTGATACATTTTACAAGTATTCCTCCAGCCATTGTCCAGGTCCATGACAATGGTCTGTCGTCGATCGTTGATCGTAGGATAGTCAAGTATGGCAAGCTTGCATAGCCATTATATAGCGATTTCGTTGTTCTGGAAGGGAGGTGGGAGTACACAAAACACACACATGATGACGTCAACGATGCCTTGAAACAGTCACGTAGACCATTGTTGATTCCACTCGCTCCATCGGAATATCCATGAATATCTCCAATCACCCGATGTTTTGAAGGAGGTTCCCCTAGTATCCGTCAGAGGTCGGAAACATAATTGTCGTCTAGTTGAAGTTGATAGTTCTTGGCTCATTTCACGCTAGTACAGTCGGAGTGCCGGGACGCTTGTTGACCCATTGGATCTCCCTTGACCCACTCGCCAATATAGGATTCCAGGTGCCGGCCAGCCTGGCAGGATTCTATTGTGAGCAGATTAGTATTGTAAGTACATGAACAAATTAATACTTAGAATTCGATCGAGTAATGAAATATATGGTGCCGCCTCGTTTTTATTATGTCTTCTTAGCCTACAAGAACTACAACAGAGAAACATACTATTGTAGGGATCCTAATTGAGTTGAACTTATATTGGAGCGGGTAGTATGCTTTGATGCGATATATCTATTTACGTTATTATGGGGCGGGGCCCATTTGTAACATTATACCACGTAATGTTACAGTTGAAGAAGACACCAAAGTTAAGCAAAATGATATCATTTTATTTTCATGTCATCACTATAAAGTAACGCTATTTTTGAGTGTGATGATTAAGTGTTGTTATATGGAAAATTATTTAATAGATTAAAAGGTGAATGAAAATTAAAAATGCCTAAATCTTACGTATTTTTGAAATAAAACTCGAATATTCAAAAGATGATATATATAATTTTTTAAATTGGTATTATTTAAATACTTGTGTTTATTAAAGGCCAGGAGTAGTCAAAAATATAAAATCTTTTAGCTGTATTTTTTCTCTTCATAATCCTATATATTAGAGCTGTTTTGTTATAATTTTCAGCCCCCACCCTCCACTTTGCCACAAGTTCCCTTTTTTTACTTTTTATATTAAAATTCAAGTTTATTCTATTAAATATAATAACTTTATTTAACATAAATCAGGACATAACCTTTTATTCAGAGATTTTTTTGTTTTACCAAAATATAAAACTTTATTTAACTTTTTATTTAATTTTATTTACCACAAATTAGGAATCTAGCCCTTTATTTAACGAATTTTTATACAGAAATACAACTTTTTATTCGACGAAATAAAATTGTTTTATTTACCACAAATCATGGCCTCTATAAAAAAAGATATTTTTGTTGTTAATAGATTGAATTCTGTAATAAAATATTTGTTAGATAAAGGGTATTTTTTTGGGTTTTACTTTTATATATTTTCTTAGAAGCAAAATATTTTTTTCTGTTGGTGGTACTGAAAAATGAAGTGGCGTCTTAGAATTGGAGAGTTATGGTGTATAACAAAATTGAAAAATAATTAGCTTAAATGAAAAATATAATTCACTGCTCTCAATTTTGATGTTGTCAAGTAAAGAATGGTGAAAACTGCACGTCGATTTGATTTCTGGTTCTAGCGTAATCTAATAACCTGGTTAATCTGCCATGAGATGGGCTTTTAATCACAGAGATGAGTTTTGGACCATTAATTTAACTCCGCCATCTGAATGGGTGGTGAACTAATCCTTTCCTTTAATGAGAAAGAAGATATTCCACAAAAACATTTTGATAGGGTAGTATTTTATTACCTATCATGATAAATAAATTCTCTTGTTTTACTGGAAACATATTTATAAATTGAATGGCTGTTTTAAGTATATCTTTGCGGCTTGGCAGTAAATAATTAAATCAAGAGCATTAACTTTTCTCTTGTTATCATTTACTTTTTTGAAGTCGATTATAATGTTTAATGCTATCAGACCACTGAGACGAGTGGCGGACGTCTGGAAGTCCCACGTTATTTAAAAAGTGATTTTTTATTTAAAAATATGGTTAACACAAAAATTAAGGAGAGCGGTATAAAAATATTTATATAAGATTAAAGTTTTTAAATTTAAAGTTTTGCAAAAAAAATCAAGAAAAGTTAAAATTATCTCTTTCTTTACGTTTCATGCCAAAATGTTGCATTTCTATGATCAAATTAAATGGTTAGACGCATATATCGGCCCTTCATCAATTAAATTAAGTAATTTTTTAATAGAGTTAAAACCTGAAGTTTTATGTCAAACATGTGACCTGGTGGTCTAGGTGTGAGGTGTCAGACTTCTGTTCTGGGGGTCTGGGGTTCAATCCTTGATCCCATCACTGATTTATCTGATTGCCAAACCCTTCCTTCACCTCTGACAAGTCGTGTATTATTCACAACTTGTGAATGTGGGGAATGCCAGGCCTCCACCGTGGTTCAGATCCCATCGTTAAACTGTAGGTCCTCCATTTCATCTCACAATCACCCTACCATTACACATTAGCGTAAGTGCGTATAACCCAAATGGGCAGTAGGACGCGGTGCTAATAATAATAATAATAATAATAATAATAATAATAATTTAAGTCGAATATTTTATAAGTGGTTCTTAAACTTCATAACTGTAATTTTTTTTATAAGGAATACCATGAAAATAATATTTCCCTTCAAGTAGGTGGTTTCTTAAAATAATTTCATTTGGAGTTTTGATTTAGCAGGCTGGCGTTTGATGACCAGGCTGATGAATTAGGGATGTTAGTTTTTAATACAAGTTCTTTCTATTCCTTAAGCGAAATGTTGATACGTTTCGACCCCGTTTTGAAGTGTATCCTATTTAGAAATTGAATATAGGCATTGAGCCACTCTGTGGGAGTATAACGTTGCCCGGGGTTTACCTTGCAGGTTTGTCTACACGTAAAACCCGCAAATTTATGACGGATTGTGATTATGAAAGTATTGAGCCAGTGGAAATCTTAAGCCTTACCTAAACCTTACTAACCAGACCGTGGTGAACATGATCAGTTACATTTTCGGGAAAAAAATACCTACGTTACCAGTAGGAATCAATCCCGGGACCTTTAGATCTGACCATTACCATATACCAAGAGGTCGGTCAATTTTAACAATAACTCATTGTCTCATAGCTCAAGTGGGTGGCGCCCTTGAATTTATTTGTTAAATTATTTAAATATAAAGAAATCAAGATTGTACGAAAACGAATTTACTAGAGATTTTTTAAGTACTGGTATGTAATTTTAAACACACGATATAAAAAATGACTAACCTATATCCCATAAGGCAGATAAATTGAGGAAAACTGGTAGCATTGTCGATGAGCTTAAGGAATACACGAACAAAAGAAAAAGTACATATTAAAATCATACTATTCTTTTAGGTAAAGAGACTAATAAAACAGATAATGTACTTATAATTATATACATGGTATGAGTTTAGTTAAATCTATCAAATAAGTCTCATAAAAAAACAATTTTTTCTTTTGAAACTTTGAGTAGCATTAGGTTGAATATTTATGTGCTGATAACTCATCTATTTGATGATAGAACAGTTATACAGGTCTGTGGAGTTGGAATCGGAAAAAAATGTATTTATTCCGACTTTGGCTTAAAAAACTTATAGTTGTATAACAATCTACGGTTATTTTATAATTTTAATTTTATTTATGTGTTTTTGCTCTCTTGGACCAATATTTATTTTATTTGACAAAGTTATTTAAATATACATTCATAATGTAAAAGAAGCTTCCCAAGAAGAAAACTCATTGGGAATCTTACTGCAGTAAATTTATTATTACTAATTATTATATTTTAGCCATTTATTAAGGAATCTGAGTCAGAATTACACATTAGAAAAATAGAGGAGTCAAAGTCGAAGGTTTGGCGTACCGACTCCACAGTCCTGTTTATAGCTATAGAAATCTTTAAAAGATCCTACAAACAGGTTTATGAGCTGGAGGAATGCGCTTAAAAATATTATTTTTGGTACATATGAAATGTTAATATTAGTTTTTAAGCCTTACCTTCAATAAATACATTAAATGTAATCTAAGACTTTTGATCTATTTTTTTAAATAAAACTAATTATGTATAGTCTTTTTATAAATCCCACACTCTTATTTTGATCATAGTCTTTAAATCATTGCTATTTTTTTTACTATAAAATAATTTAAAAATAAAAAATATGATAAATTTATCCCAATATGTTAGCTGCTAAGAAGGTTCCGGTGTAGATATACATACTGATAAGCTTCATTTACAAATTTGTATAGCGATATAAAGTGTGATGATAGGTAAAATAAGGTTATTATGAAAATAAATAATGAGGCAAGTAAAATCATTTGTATTCAATGCAGTTAGAATTATAAAAAAAATAAAAATAGTTTTTAAATTACAAAGCTTATTTTATAATAGTAATTCTTATGAAACTCTACACGTTTATATTATAAAACTAGCAGTCCCATACGGCGTTGCCCGTTATAAGAGTTATATACCCCCCACCCCAAGCTGCCCATTACCTATTGTGTTATAATAATTATATAAATCCTCTGTATTCCTTATCCCGTGGGAATTTTTTTAAAAAAAGGCCTTATTCCTTGTCTACATCATAAAGGGAACCTCTGTGCAAAATGTCAGCTTTCTAGGTCCAAGGGTTTGGGTTGGGTGTTGATCTAATAAGAAATAAGGCAAATTTAAGGCGAAAATATAAACCCTCTTTATTCCCAATTCCGTGGTAATTTCGGAAAATCCTAAAAATATTTATTAGTGATTATGATTACCTACTTACATGCCAAATTTGAAGTCTCTAATAAATATAATTACGGAAATAAGGAAACTTTAATGTGAAAATATAAATCATCTTTATTCCCTATCCCGGGTGAATTTAAAAAAATCCGGACTTGTATTTTGTATACATCATAAAGGGAACTTCGGTGCAAAATTTCAGCTTTCTACGTCCAAGGGTTTGGGCTGGGCGTTGATGAGTCAGTCAGTGAGTCAAGAATTTTCTTTATATATATATTAATTACTTATTTAACTATGTAAAGCTTGCGTTAGGTTGGATGGAACTTTGAGCGAATGGTTTGACATTAAACAGGGTGTGAGACAAGATTGTACCATATCTCCATGGTTGTTTAATGTATTCATGGATAAGTGTATGACGGATGCCTGTAAGGACGCGGTTGGTGAACAAATGGACAATGTGAATGTGAGAGTGCTGTTATATGCAGATGACACAATGTTAATGGCTGAGAATGAAAGTGATTTGCAGGATGCATTAAATCTTCTGAATGTAACGTCAGGCAGTATGGATCTTTATAAAAATGTCTCCAAAACTAAGGTGATATAGATGATTAAATGAGTATCAGATTAGTATAAATGTAAAACTGTTAGAACAAGTGAATGATTTTTTGTATCTGGGTGGAATGTTCTGTAAAAATGGAACGATAGATGGAGAAATCGACAGATGGGTGAGTGAATCTCGGAGAGTAGTTGAAATTATGATAAACTTTGTTAACGCCAACATTGTTTTATGGATGTGAATTGTGATTTCGGGAGGAGATACACAAGAGCAAGGTTAATTTTGTTAGAATGAGATATATAAGAAATGTGTGTGTGGAAGAACTCGTATGGACAGTCAGTAATGAATGGGTGCTGAAGAAGTTTGGTTTGAAAGGGAATCCAATAGATCAATGGGAAAGAAGCGTGTTACGTTGGTTTGGGCATGTTGATAGGATGAATGTGGATCGAGTAACGAAGAAAATATATGAAGGTATAGTATGTGAGGATCAAAAGGAAGGTTTAGGCTATGTTAGGCGTTGCTAAAGGCTGTAGACAAATGTGTGAACAATATAAACATGAAGAGTTTTAAAAATAAAAAGCTTGTATGACTCGGTGTCTGAATGTTGTTGAAGCGAAGGGTGTATGCAGAGATAGAGAGGTGTGGAGAGAGTTTGTTAGTATGAATTAAGAACGGAGTTGTTTTTGAGTTATCTGCACAGTTTCTTGCCTATCCCGTAAGGGAATGGCGTGATTAGTTATGTGTAAGTGTGTATGTTATGTATGTATGTATGTATGTATGTATGTATGTATGTATGTATGTATGTATGTATGTATGTATGTATGTATGTACGTACGTATGTATTTACGTATATATGTATGTGTGTATGTCTGAAATATTTAAAAAAAAATACAGATGGATGTTGTACTATAATTTATATTTTATCGGCTGTTTATTATGCACTCTTACCAATGTATAATTCTTCCTATTGATTTTTTCTCTTACTCGCTCGGGCTGTCCGCTTATGTACTAATTACGCTAATGATTTTAGGAATTAAAAGCATATAGTTCATAAAAGTGTACCCGCATTTGCGTGGAGGGAGAGTAGAAAACAATTTTGAAATAATAACCCTCAGTACACCCAGCCGAGATTTGAACCATAACCTCCCCGTCATCGAAAATCTGGTCTACTGCGAGAGTAATGCGTTAGACTATGCACATGACCACCAAAGTGGTTGATTTTTAATTCACTTCATGTAACGCCACATAACATTATTGAAGGATCCTACCCTCTCGTTATATTACTTGGAATCAGCTATACTGAATTTATAAAATTTGTAAAGTTTCTTATTTAATGTTTGCAAAGGAAGAATATGTGAGATGAAATTCTGATTTATTAGAGTAAATATATTTCAAATAAATAATAAACACTCACATATTGGTTTAACTCTTAGTAGCGCTGTTCCTAGTTGCCCGTATAAGTTAGTATGTTACTCAACCCGTATGTTTAAACCCCCAAATACACCCCTTACCCAATGCCCCACCACACGCAAAACCCCACCAATTCATGAACTCTTCTTTTATCAGTGTTACATAATTAATTAAATTTTAAAAATGGGAAGTTTAGCTATCAGATAAATCATACTTTACTATGTAATGATAATTATTTTGCTTAGAGAAAGTTGTGTAGTATTGCAAATATATCCATTTTGTGAAATTGGCAAGGATATAAACCAACGTTTCCTGTCTCTGGCTCAGTTAATTGTTTTGAGCATGTCATCTTTATATTCGATTAATCTCTCTTTTATTTTCACATGTGTGCTGTTTACAGTACATTTTTATAGCACATAGAGGAAAGCCCGTTTTACCATTTG
The DNA here is from genome assembly GCA_901482245.1 of Timema douglasi. Lineage (NCBI taxonomy): Eukaryota > Metazoa > Arthropoda > Insecta > Phasmatodea > Timematidae > Timema > Timema douglasi. The sequence goes on along the minus strand of CABEEJ010000311.1, from coordinate 111,949 downwards.
GTCCATTTATTTGATAATGAGATAAGATACGAATATTAATTTTCAAACGTAAAATTTATTGCTAGTTTGTCTAAGAGTTTCAACAGAAAAGGCATCGGCCAAACATATTTCTAGCTAAGTTAACTCTTTTTAATAGGAACTGGTATTTTACCCCCGTTGATATTTCTTTATTCATTTATCTAGGGAAATAGTTATACATTTAACAAAAACTCACACTTGTATTAAGCCGTTAAAAGCCAAGGTGTTGATTTTATTAGTTACAATTAAAAAAATTGCAGGGATGTTACACAGCTGCCAAAATTATATTTTTCTTACAAAAAAAAAGAAATGAGTCTGGATATACATGATGTTTTTAATAGAACAAACAGTATTGTATACTCAAACCATATTCAGCAATACAATATTCAACATCTTATTTTATCTAAAAAAAAATGCATTAAAATAGGTTGGGTCTTTTGATTATGTATTATAGGTCAGAAATGGTTTTATACAAACTCGCTAATATTATTGTGGGAAAATACAATCAAAACTCCACTGAAAATTTGTTGAATCTAATCAAAGTTTTAAATTCATTATAGATATTTAAATATATATTTACAAATATTACAAAAAATTCATAATAAAAAACCGACACCTAGACACAGGAATTTAACCTGGGACCTTCGGTTAGTACGACAATTCTCTACCCACTGAGCTATCCAGGATTCGTCCCGTGCTCAAGGGCTGGGTTATCTGATAGCTCGTGATATTATTAGAAATCACACATTTGTAGCCGACGATTTCCTGCCTTAAAATATGAGTGAAGAATGACGTTGGGCACGGGACGATTCCTGGATAGCTCTGTGGTTAGAGCATTGGCGTACTAAACCGAAGGTCCCGGGGTCGATTCCCGTGTCCAGGTGTCATTTGTCAAATTTCATTTGAATGATTATGTTATTTAACATAGTTGATTCCAAATCCTCTTTAAGTAAACATTGATGCAAATATTCTTGTTCACCCTGATTCTTTCTCACTTAATTAAACAATTACCACTCTATCATAACAGATGAAACGTTTCTAATAACCGTTAATTACCGTGAATTCCATTTTAGAGTGGTTATGTTGAATTAACTTTGTTTACCATTTCACGCAGCCAAAATATGAATATCTAAAGGGGATATATGGTGTGAACCCATTCATTTGCTTTGATACTAAAGTCAGTACCACTCCTAAACGATAAATATGATATACTGTTATTTAGACGAGAGTAAAGGTTTTTCTTCTCTGTTGATCTGTGTGCCATTAAGAGTTGACTCACTTCATTATTCCTAGTTTGTACGATTTAGTGGCATTACGGGCTATTAACTTATGTAGGACCCAATTGACCTTTACATATCAACGGGATAATATTTCATGTTGATAAGTAGTGTTCTGGTTTAGGCACATTGTGAGTATCCACAGTATTTAGCAGCAAATAATACATAAATTGGCTTTGGACAAGGTCAAAACTGACATTTCACACACAATAGCTCAAATCCCCGACCCAACATCCTACTTCAGTCGGTAGCGTGTCTTTCTACTGAGCTAGAGGTTCCGTGTTCGATTCTCGGCATGACCGAAAGTTCATCATAAATGAAAATATGGGTTTGCCCTTTCACATAGATAAATTTATGTCCGGGTACTGGATGCTGTGCCCGTCCTAGTCTTAAGATAGATTATAAGGCAAATGAAGCTATGACAGGCCTAGCAAGCCAGTATTAGAAACATATGGCTCGAATAAAAAACTGACTTAGTCTATAAGCTTAAAACAGTAATGGATGTAATTAAAAGCTCGAATCCTGGTAGAATTGGAAATAGTATTAGTAATTCTGGTATCATTTTATAATTAAGGTCCCACTAATGGCGTAAGAACCGAAGGGCACAAGATTAATGTGTGTTCCCACACACATTTTGATTGCTGGATACATAATGTGATTGATAACCAACCAAATTTAAAATTAAATTGATACATATGACCTAAATACTAATTATTATACAGTCCCTTAACCTCGATAAATTATATTATGGCCTTATGTTATAAGCTTAGCCATGTTGGATCCATAAAATGTTAGCTTGCTATCTTTCAGGCTAAATAAAGGGCAGATCGTTTAAATGTTATAGTTAGTGCTGTGTTACATGTGATACGATCTATGATTATTTATTAAATAATGATTTATGTTAATCAAACATCTTGTTTTTAATTTATTTTTAGTTTCAACTTTGATAGGCATTTATTATTAATTATCAAATTTAATCCTTATAAAATATTTAATTTTAATAACTGTGTAATTACTAATTACTGTTTTAGAACATATTATTATTATTATTATTATTAGCACCACGTCTTACTACCCGTTCGGGTTATACGCACTTACGCTAATGTGTAATGGTAGGGTGATTGTGAGATGAAATGGAGGACCTACAGTTTAACGTGGAATCCGAACCACGGTGGATGCCTGGCATTCCCCACATTCACAAGATGTCTTGTCAGAGGTGAAGGAAGGGTTTGGTAATCAGATAAACCTTTGCCTGGACCGTAGAACATATCATTGTTTCAACTACAATATTATAACTTCATACATAACGTTAGTTTAAGATTTTGTAAAAAAAAAAAATATTGGGTAATAATACATTTTTTAAACTTGGCTCATAAAACTCCATATTTCATACGTTTTCCTAACATATTTTGATTATAAAACACCTTCATATAGCTATTTAACTATTTGTATACCATTTCTTTGTATTTTTCATCAAATAA